>CM042334.1:21409465-21559465 GCA_023566125.1 Zingel zingel
AGCACACAGCCAGGATAACCAAGGAGTGGCTCTGTAAGAAGCATATCAAGGTTCTGGCGTGGCCTAGCCAGTCTCCAGACCTAAACCCAATAGAGAATCTTTGGAGGGAGCTCAAACTCCATGTTTCTCAGCGACAGCCCAGAAACCTGACTGATCTAGAGAAGATATGTGTGGAGGAGTGGGCCAAACTCCCTCCTGCAGTGTGTGCAAACCTGGTGAAAAACTACAGGAAACGTTTGACCTCTGTAATTGCAAACAAAGGCTACTGTACCAAATATTAACATTGATTTTCTCAGGTGTTCAAATACTTATTTGCAGCTGTATCATACAAATAAATAGTTAAAAAATCATACATTGTGATTTCTGGATTTTTGTTTTTAGATTATGTCTCTCACAGTGGACATGCACCTACGATGACAATTTCAGACCCCTCCATGATTTCCAAGTGGGAGAACCTGCAAAATAGCAGGGTGTTCAAATACTTATTTTCCTCACTGTATATATATATATATATATATATATATATATATATATATATATGTATATGTGTGTGTGTGTAGTAGGGGGTCCCTGCTCATCTCTGTTTTAGGTTAGGGGTCCCCTGCTCTAGCTCTTTAATAGTGCCTAAATGATACTGGATTTATGAGGTGTTTATAAATATCAATACTTTATAATAATAACAAAAATGATAACAACATACTGTTCTCCTGATAAGGTGTTGTTTCATTTCTTACACACACACACAAAAAAGATAACTATTAACCCCTTGCCCTCAGATTCACCTGTAAGTGTGATTCTGAGTATTGGTTGTCCGTACATGTATTATGTCAATTTATATTGTTTTAAACAGAAATGTGTAGAAAATATGTTGATTTGGAGTAATGGTGACTGTGTTCAGGTGATTTTTGATGTATGCTGCATCATGCCCCAAACCTGTATATTGAGTTGAGGTGTCACAACTTGGTTCAGGCTTGGACCCAAATGGAGAAAGGCGAGGAGATGGCAGTAGTTGGTATAAAGGAATTTAATCACAACACAAGGAGACTTACAGACCACGTAAGTAGATCCAGAATCCCGAAGCACAGGGAAAAACCAGGAAGACAAAAACTCGGGGGGGAAAGTCCAGGAAGCACGGGGAAACACCAGGAACACACAATTCTGCTGGCAGGGAAAAGAATGACGACAAACCAACACCAGACACAGACTAAATACACAAGGTAACGAGGGACAGGTGACTTGCGGGCTGAAGAACAGGTGAGACACAGCAGTGCAGGGCAGACAATCACGAAGGCGAGGAAATACAAGGCGGGAAGTAAAACAAGACATGACACAGGAGAAACAGACACTACAAAGTAAAACAGGAAACTGAAGCATAAAAACACACACAAGGATGGAACTAGGAAAACAAAACATAGACCGAACACGGGTCAAACATAACCATGAACAAATAACAGGGAAACGGTAACACACAGGGAATTAATTGGCAAAATAACACAGGAAAAACCCCAGCTGAAAACCAAAACCATGACCTCACTCTGATGAGAGGTTGCTGCCGATTGTTTCATCATGCCGAATCTTTTTGTCTGCACATCATCTGGATTTGAACCCCGCTTAACATGTCAAAGACAAACTGAGCTGCACGGTCTAATGAAGGTGTCTCTGATGGTGAAGTCCTGCTGTGTCACTTTATCAGCGAGCTGCCCTCCAATAAAAACTTCAAAGGCGCATTGTTTGCGGGTGCAAATGGGATATGAGAGCTGCTGGAGTGGTGACTTGGCTCGGCCCTCCAGGGTGGCGGAATCAGGATTGGGTTGGTGATGGTGATGTCCCTTTGAGGGAGTCAGGAAGGGACTGTGATGATCTCTGCTTTAGCCTCCAGACATCTGATTAGATATTGGGCTGTCAGTCAGCCCATTTTGTTTGTGTCTCTAATTGTCTGCGTCTCCCTCTCATGCTTCATTTCCCCCACCAATCAGTGTTCCCCCTCCCCTCTTCTTTCTTTCACTCTCATTGAGGCCTACTTTACTCTACTATCCTCCACTCCCCACCCTTAACCTCAATCATTTGCTCACTGGCTTCCTTACTATGCTCAAAGCCAATTTTCTAGGACTTGTCAGTGACTCAGTCAGTCATATAAAAGAGGGCAGAGAGAGTTTCCTAGAGTTTTTTGAGTAGAGACAGAGTTGTTAGTCAAGTGTTGGAGGGATAACACACAAAGAGGAGGAGTGGGAGGGAGGGAGGGAGTTGACAGCAAAAGGGAGTGGGAGATGAAGAGAATGGAATAAAGGAAGCAATTGTGATTAAAGACGGAGATAAGAGCTGTGGTTTGTCCTGTTTTCCTCCTGCTGCGGCGTCAGGCAGTTTTTCCAAGGTAGCCTCCAACTTAGAAGTTGAATGCTCATATCTGGTTACCACCCGCCGGTCTTAAAGAACTTGTGCTGAGCCCTCAAGTGATAAAAAGCTTACAGTGTCTGGTGTATTGATGGTTGTTCTGTATGAGGAAGAGAGAAAAAAAGAAAGAGCTGTTTTTTTTTCTTCTTCCAATGTCTAAAAAGCCATATGGCCACAGGGAGGGATTCTTTGTCCAGCATTCTCAGGAGTGGTAACATGCTGACTTTTTCACAGACTTTACTCAATATGTCTTCACTTCTTTCTTTGGACTACTGCAGTGACCGTTCAAAACGTGCCTATTCAGAACGGGCTGATTGTATGGCCCTTTGGTATTGCTGCCTGCAGGTTTCTGGAGAACCGCTCATACAAACAACGTCACACTCAGCACTGCACTTCCTCGGCTCCTGAGCAATACAACTGCCATCACATAGATGAATAGTTGAGTAGAATAGAGCATACGCGTAATTTGCTAATAGCTAGCTCGTTGGGACAAGGCTCTTTCAGGCAACAAAAGCGTTCATTCTGAAAGTTACATTGCTGATGCTTGAAAAGTTTGAGTTTGCTAAATGTAGTCTATATCCACGAAGTACCACTTCTGGGATTGCTCTGTTGCCGCCGGAAATTCCGCTGGATGTCCTTTTTTTCGGCCGGATGTACGTTAACTTCCGCTTTCTTTGTGATGTAAACACTCAGTATGCCTGCTGAGAAAGTGACTGCTGTGCTGCTGTCTGATGGGAGCTTTCAGGTCGCTGATTACTAGGTGTCATGCCTGTGGTGTCGCAGCAGCGGGGGGGGGATATACTCTTTGTACGGCAGCTGACACCGTCGAGCAATGATAAAGTTTTGTTTGCTAACAAAGAAGACCCAAATAATAATTGTAATTACTTGTTGACTTATCTGTAGTTGTACATTCTGATTGGGCTTCTGAATAATTTCACAAGTTGCATGTATCGTGTGAACTCCTGATAAATGCAGTATCGTCTGCTGAACTAGGGCGTCGCTAGTCTATATCCACGATGTTCCACTTCCGGGATTCCTCCGTTCCCGCCGGAAATTCCGCCCACTCATTTCGGCCGGACGTCCGTCACCTTCCACTTTCTTCGTGTTACCATTTTTAACTCCGGTGGCTTTATGAGGACTATGGTTAACTGCTCCTCATATCTCTGCAGGGTAAATCCAGACAGCTAGCTAGACTATTTGTCCAATCTGAGTTTTCTGTTGCACGACTAAAACTACTTTTGATCGTACACGTTCCACCAAAACAAGTTCCTTCCCGAGGCTGTTTTGCAGAGGTACTGTGGCTCTGCCCGGTGCATAGCGCCGCCCAAGACAATTGTGATTGGTTTAAAGAAATTCCAATAAACCAGAGCACACAGAAGGCTGCGTGGACTAGCCAGACCCTCCTTTGCAGCGCTGTGGAGGAAGGTCTGGCAATGCGAGACTAGCTGAAATGTAACATCTCCTGGCTCTCCGGTCTCTCTTTCTTCATCTCTGGCATGTATTCATTCTAATATGATCTCTGTTTGTGGTCTGTGTTTTGAACTGGGATTACCTGAGTTGACATCCTTTTTCCATGAAGTGTTTGCATGATTTTGTCTCCCGTATGCATTTTTGAATAACACACCTGATAAAGCATTCTTATTAGGCTGCAGTCTGCTAACCAGCACTATTCTTTTTAACAAAACTCTCTCTTTCAAAAGCAGCAATATGCACTCAGGGATTGGTAGCAGGCGCGGCGTTGTTTGCCGAGATTTGTAGAGTGTGAGGTGACATTTTCTTCAATTCAAAGAGAAAAATATAAAACAGAATATTATAATAATAAGCCCCTTTCCCATTTTTTTTTACAGGGATGTAGGAAGAGCTTGAGTAGTCATAAAATGTGTGGAAAAATCAGTTAGCAAATACCAGCTGCTCCTTTTTCATATTTTACAGACTAATGGAAGCAACACAAAAGTGATCTATTGATGTGAGAAAATATTCACAATATACAGGAGATGGCGTGTTAAAAAAACCTATAACTAAAATATGTTTCCTTCTATTCTGTAGTGCGTTAAAAGCACATAGGAGTTACTCCTTATTTGCCACCGACTTCTTCTTCCTGGTACATTTTCTTATGGTGGGAGAATAACTCAAGGGTAAGGTCATTGCTGAGGCAGATTTGAGAGAAGGTTGTCTATTTCCCTCTGCATTTAATAGCTCACCTCTTCCTCATAAAGCTCCGGCAACCTCCCCGGAGGAGAGACAGAGGGTGTAGGACACATTAAAGGTGAATACCTTTGTTTTATCTGCCCAAATAAATATCTCATCCCTTATCGGTAGACGGGGAGTAGTTATACGTGCATGACCGAAGGCATACGGTGTTGGAAAGTGGAGCTTGCTCTATTTATATTCCTGCCAACACCCCTGAATCTATTGGCGCTCACCCACTGATAGTACAAGCTCTACTCTACTCGGCCCGACTCGACTCGGCCGCGGTGCCCCGTCCTCCTTTTTCCATTGCAGATTTAGTACCGCCTCATGCCTGAGGCGAGCGTGGCTGGTCGTCGTAACGACCCCGCAGGAAACTGCCATGACCTAACATGACACACACACACAGAACATCGAAGGTGTGTTGTTTTTGATTCTCGGCATGTGGCTGTTGCCAGAAGACAAATTTTGTTTCAAAAGAGAAGCTGGAGGCAGCAAAAAAAAACACCGCTGGCTAAACTATTTAACGATGTGACGATTCTCTCCGACCAGTCAGTAGTCTGCAGGTTTTCACGTCACCTTTTGGTATCGCCTCAGCTCGCTTGGTACCTTGTCGGAGGTGATACTAAAAGAAGTACCTGTTGGCAATTAGAAAAAAAGGCAATTAGAGGCGAGTTGAGCAGGTACCATGTAATGGAAAAAGGCCATATGAATCAAGTTAATCAAAAGGCTACACTAGTCGTTTGGTGTAGCAGCTTTGTAGCTTTCACTTGCTTCCACTTAGCAACAGAACAATGGAGTTTGGATTATTTTGGTCACGACACCACAATGATGCTGGATTTGTTTCATTTCTTCGTGAACTGTCATTAATATTCCCATTTAATCAGAAGCAAATTATTTAAAAGCCAGCACCCTCATCAGAAGAACGCTTAGTTTATTTTCCATGCACACGCCTTCGCCTCTTTACTTTTCCTTTTTTTTTCCTGCCCTTGCACCTATTTTTCTCATTCTTCTTTAACTGTAGCTGCCCCTTGTCTTGAATGTCTTTAGTTCCTCTTCCTCCTCTCCACTCTCACTACAGCAATCTTCCACCTTCCTATTCCTCCTCCTCCTCCTGCTTCTGCATGCCCTGGCTCTTCTCCTCGCAGTGATTCATCCTATAGGATGTCAGGAGCAGCAGAGCTCTAAAATAAACACTTTTACTGCAGTCAAGGTAGTAATCACCCTATCTCTGTCTTTGGCATTGTCTCTCCATGTCTGTTGTTTTTTTCTCTATTTCTTTTTTTCTGGATTTCTCTCTGTGTTTGCCTCATTGTAGGGTTTCTCTTTTTCTGTAAATGCTTTTTTTTTTTACTGAATTATTTCTTTTTTTAAAACCCCTAGTGACTTGAGGAGTTCTGACAGGATAGAGAAATATGACAGGAAATGAGATTACATTAGTATTCAAATACATTAGCTGTGTTTGAAACAGTTCCCTCATTCACTCACTCGCTACTCCCTATATAGTGCTTATTAAATAGGGAACTATATAGGGAATAACCAAATGAGATTTCGGACACTACACTGACAACACATCGTTGTGTGACTTGAGTCAGTAGATGCGCCGCTTATGGGTGTGAAGGAGGCGGGCGCGCCCAGCATCATGTAAACAAACCCAAACAAAAATACTTCTAATAGCTCCCTGAAACAAACCGGGCACGCAGGAATAGAGCTGAAGATCTTTGCCCGAACCCGACGGGACCCGACAGGACCCGACAGGTTCTTAATTTCTATCATTTTACATGAGCTCGGGCCGGGCTCGGGCTTCCGCTCCGGGTTGCGCGGTAAATGAGCAGTCAGGTGATGCATTTTGATTAGTGCGAAAATGGATTCTGAGGAGGTGAAACTGAGGCTGGCCTCTGGCGATTACGTTTTTGGTTTCTCCGGCAAAGAAAGCGAAGTCTGAGGTATGGAAAACTTTAAGCCTATTTAGAGTGCTGAGATGTTACAATGTCACAGAGGACTTATTTTATTTATTTGTTCCAACTTCCAAGTGGCCTATAGCCTACGTTAGTCATGAATACATGATGTTAAAAAATGTGTAAATGACTCATTCTTGGCAAAAGAGCTCTGTGCGAGCGCACATTTGAATAATGTTGGGCTGTAAACGGGTTTGGCCTTTTAAAAAGCTGTCAATTTAAATGTACTTGTTGGGCTCCGGCCGAATTTTGTCAGGCTCGGGCCTTGTCAGGCCTTGTCGGGCCTAACTTTTAAGGCCCGATTACAGCTCTACGCAGGAGGATAGTGAAAGGTTGTATATATACTCAGTTTTCATGGTTGCTTCTGCTTCTTCTTGTCCTCTGGGTAAAAATGGCTGCGCTGCATTGTGGTATACGGGAGTTAAATGTAGGGTACATTGTATGTACACTCAAATTAGCTGTGCATTGTGGGTATTTTATAGTGGACTGTATAATGAATGAAATTAACCATGGAAAATTTAAACACCACTACAAAATGGCGAACACACTATATAGTGCACTATTTCCGTGATAGGGAACGGTTTTGAACACAGGTATTGTGTGTCATGGTCAGCGTAAACAAACTTTCTGTAACTTTTCTGTTTATCCATGTTCGCTAGTTTCAATCCTGTTTATTCCCAACCAAGATCAAGAATCTACAGCCAGTCAGCGGCTCTGTGAGGCTGTACTCAAAGTGCTTTAATCTAAATACTATTGTCAGTATACTGTATGAAAGTGTTAAGTTTAGCAGGTCTAATGTTTAAACTAACATGGTTTCCATGTTAGTTTAGAGGGGTTAGCTTGCTAACTAGCACAAACTTCTAAGCCCAGCTATGGGTGTGGGAAATTTGTTTAGCAGGTATTCGGTATTCGGTTAGAATAATTATTTATCAAAGAATAGACCGAAACACAAGTTCTTCTCAAAGTTCATTTTTACTTGCGCAAGCAAGGAGCCAGTTTACAGCACTCATTTCAAAGTACAGAAAGTGACGAAATCCTTCAACAGCAGCTTTTTCTAAGCAAAACTGAAGTCATAATACAAAATGATGTTATTGTCTCCCACAAGGTCAGGAAGTGGCTCCCAGGAGTTTTCTCGTGAGAATGTCAGCAGTATTATGGCTTCCATCATGCAAATAGTTTAATATTAACAGAGAAAAAGAAGAGTTGTTTAGTTTTTTTTCTAACAGAAACGGACAACTTGCAATTTTGACCTGACGATGGCACAAGATGTCAGGGCATTACCAAACGTATTACAGTTCATCACATCTCTGGGACATGAATCAACACCATAAAGTTCAACCTCATGGTGGCCCTAGAGGAAAAGTCACCAAAGTCTGTAGAATTCATCCTCTGGGGAACATGAATGGCTATTTAAAAATGTCATGGTAATCCGTCCAGTAGTTGTTGAGATATTTCAGTCTGGGCCAAAGTGGTGGACCCAGAGGCTAACACTGTCAACCCTAAAGCCGCGCTGCAAGCAATGTAAAAAGTACATTGCTTGCCTGGATGAGGGGTTGCAGGCCCAAAACAGGGATGCACACATACATTCATGTCTTTCCTTTGCACTGGTCCTTTGATATGTCCTCCCTCTCTCTCTCTATCTCTCTCTCTCTCTCTCTCTCTCTCTCTCTCTCTCTTCTCTCTCTCTCTCTCTCTCTCTCTCTCTCTCTGTCTCTCTATCAATCTATCTATCTATCTCTCTATCTATCTCTAAAACTCTAAATGGATTCTATTTTCTGCCTAATTGGGCAAATGTTTTGGTCTACAATGATCTGTGAAGAGGGAGGGGGATGACATGAGGCTCTGCTGCCTTTGCTTTGGTTTGACTCATTCTCTTCTTTTGCTCACTCCTTTCCTCTCTGTTACTAACAACACACACCTTTAAAGACATCCTGATACCTCTGTCTTTCTTGCGCTCCAAAGCCAAAGTTTTTTTAAATTTGTATTTATTTATTTTTTTAATTATTATTGGGGGCTCATCCCTTTATTTAATAGTGACAGTCTAGAGGAATGAGGGGAGAGAAAGAGGGGATGACATGCAGCAAAGGGCCGCAGGTCGGATTCGAACCCGGGCTGCTGCAAAGGACTCAGCCTACATGGGGCGCACATTCTACCGGGTGAGCTAGAGGCCGCATTTGTTGTAGTCTTTCTGTTGTTTCTTTCTTTGTCGCTTCCTTCTGGTCTGATTAACACCTTTAACCAGCGTGACATTGTCTTTAAAGTCAACCGGGACATTGTGAAACAATGGATGGATTTTGTCTCGTTGTGTGTTTGAATCTGTTGTAGGTGGTAGTTGTCGTCACTTCATGCTAATGAAGCACACATCCAAATGAGCAAGAGGTCTCTCTGCTGGGTCTCCTGTGGTGCTGGAAATGGGTTTGCACTCCGTTTTAGTTTTTTTACTACAGCGTGGGAACTCCTACAGTACTCCTGGCTGTCAGATGGGGGGACAGCAGACCAGGGTCTTCTTCTCAGAAGAGATACAGCAGGGAGAGAGAGACATCATTATCAGCTGCACTTTCTGCAATTCTCAGCTGTGGCTCCCGACTACTCCCAGTTTCACCTGCTTGTTGGAATACCCTCAGGCTAAAGAGCCAGTTAAATGTCAAGCAAAGAAAAAGCTGCAATTATCCGTTCACAGACTTCCCCCGTGTCAGATCTTTATTTCTGTCGTTTTTTTCACGGCGCGCAAGTACTCTTTTCCTCAGGAAGCTGTCATACTGTGCCCGTTACCCTGCTGAAGGCCATAGAGATGTAGGTTTCCTTCATGTGTGCAGTTTGAATGTTCGCCTCAGCTTGTTGTGGCTTTCTACAGTACCTGGTGCTGGAACTTCTTCACGCATGCAATTAGAAGCTTCTTTGTGGATGCGTTTATGTAGACCTCAGGCCAGCTTCCGGTGCTGAGGTGTCTGCTAATGGGGGATCTTAATGAATAAGTTAAAGCACATGCTAGCCTTTTTAAGCTTTTATCGTGTCACTATCCAGGCGTAGTTAATGTAATAGTGATAACCGCCATCTGACATCAATTGTTGAAATTAGTTATCACTTACTGGAAAGACATTTACAAAAGATGACACATAACACACATTCTCACAACAGTGGAACAGATTTTTATTACATTTTTTTCATTTGGCCGTTTTATATACTCTTTAATTTCTACAGTCTTTATCGTTTCTGTGTCATACAGTGTGTATTGAACCTCAGCTAGAAGTGAGAGTCCTGTTCTCGCTTTATGGCGTTCAGTCTAAAATGTCAACACTGATCTGTCGGAATGAGTCCAACTTATGAAATCAAGGGAGCATCTAAAAAAAGATCAGTGTTAACATTTCAAGTCAAAACAGAGAACAAATAACAGTTATTCACACGCGAGATTAGTTTCTGGGATGAAGGTTGTTTTTTAAATAACATAAAGATGTCTGATCTTTTTTTAGGGGCTGTAGAAAATGATGACCACCCACTTCAAAGGTGCTTATTTGTAACATTTTGTGTTGCAGTTTGGAGTTTGATAGAGTGATTGGGCCTCATTTAAGAGCCTCGCAGGAACCGGTTTGTTCCTAAGTGGCACATACAAGTAATTTAAGATTCGTCAATTTTCTTGTACTAAAGACTTTTGAGGTTACGAATGAAATTCATGACAATTCAGACCTGTTGTAAGAGTCATGTTCTTGTTCGACGAAGTTTAGTGATACAGACTTAACTTAAAAATAAAACAAAACAAACAATGCAATGCAATTTCTCTTGGCGTTCTTACGCATGGCAATTTAAAGGCTGCAGTTCAGTAGTTGTTGAGATAATTCTCTCACTCAGACAGCTGCCTCCGGGTCTTTACACATGTTGCCGTCCAGAGGGATCATCACCTTCTTTATAATATTTTCTTGTCCATCTCCATGACTGTCGCATCCTTCTTACCGCCTCTCATTGAAGTTATGGACCAACCACTTTGCTTTAGTGAGATGCTTTTAACATCTAACTTCATGTCAAACAAATTCCTTCTTTACTTCTGTCACAGTACGACGCTGCTCTGACGACACGTCATTGGCAGCTGAATTATTGATTTCAACCGGTGTCACGTTCCCATTACTGCACGAGCATATTGAGCAATTTGTCCCGAGAATGAATGCTGATTGTAAGGATAAGGATGAGAATGCAAAAAAACGTTCTTGCATGAGGCCCATGTTGTTGTAAAGCATATGTTACAGTGTGTAACATTTTAACAGCTAAATCTTGTGATGTAGGTATCCTGTATTTCGGGGCCCATTTTGTCTTTTTCCTTCAGATAATGGTGGAGATAACATCTCTCCAGTGAAGGCAAGAAAAAAGTTTGATGCACACCGGGAATGTCATCCAGAAATGTCAACAGTAAACAAACAGTGTAGACGTCTCCCCAGACTCAACACAGTGAGCACTTCTTTCTAGACTCCGTTTTATGCAATGATGTTCTGTACTATAGAGTGAGAAATCCATCTGCAAGAGGCAGAGACAGCTTTCTGCTCCTACATTAGTCTCAATAGACCAAAGTGCACTGCGGTGACTGTGTAAGGCATGTAGTGTTACAGTACGACTAAGGAGCAGCACTTTTTCTTGACCTTTCATTTTGCTACAATGAAGCTGAATGTAGGGAGTTTGTCCCTGAAGTAGGTGAGCCAATTTTGTGGCAAAAGGTATACCAAAGAAGTAAATTACAGCACTCCCTACTAAAGAAAAAAACTCTCTTTGCATCATAAATTGCTGATACTTTAGTAACCAAAAGGTGGATTTTCCTTCTTATATTGAGGTTATATTTTCATCAAACGTATTTTTATGCTTTTTTTCTCATAAGCCATTTCAATGCCGACAATAGGACTGTGTCCATCACAGACAAGCTTTCAACGACAGCCAAAACCCATCAACCCTTCTTCCGTGATGTCCCAGTGAACCCTGATTAGAGGCCCGATCCTTGTTTGAAGACGGCTTTTTTACTGGAGATATCAAAGTGCGGTGCTCAAATATTCCCGGATGCCGCAGTGTTGATGTCGCCAAGATTTTTGTCGGAGATAATAAAAGACTATTTGCGATTAGTCATGAGGAAAGAGAGCTGTGTGTGTGTGTGTGTGTGTGTGTGTGTGTGTGTGTGTGTGTGTGTGTGTGTGTGTGTGTGTGTGTGTGTGTGTGTGTGTGCGTGTGCGTGTGCGCGCGTGTGTGTGCGTGCGTGTGCATGCGTGTACGTTGCCATAAATAAGTATGCCAATGAGACGGCGTGAAGTGGATTAAGCTCGCTGTGCTAATACCGCCATATGTGTGGAGCCATTTGATGTCTGAGGATCTGCAGACACTATGGGACTGATTCCATCGTCACATCTTTGCTAATGCAGCTCCTAATGTGTTTTCAGACCCAAGACACTATATGTGGCTACGGAACATTTCGTACAATACATAAGGACATTTGCACCCACTGCCGTCTGGTCTTTGCATGAATTTGTTTGCAGAGGTACCATACATACATGCATACCTCTTTACATACATGTAGCTAGTTATTTGTCATGCTTGTCAGGGCTTTATGTTCAGCAGGGTTTTTTCAGCCGACCATATGGAATATTTAAAAGCACCAACCTTGTTTTCAGCATGGGAATACAGTACATCATGAAAATGTCAAGCCCTCTACTTACTTACTTACTTATCCTGCAGTAATTACACAGCGTTGCCTTTACTATGACATTGACGTGGCATGTTTTTACAGAGATGGAGCGATTAAGGCAAGTATGGAATACTTTTAAATGTGTGGAAATTCAGCGCTCCAATTTTTTATTTTGCACACTTCCGTATGACATTATGAAGGTGACTTAGATGTGCTTCTGCGGGTCGGACCCAAAGTGCTGAGATGACAAGTCTCCAGTCCATTAGAGGCCTTGTCTGCTCCCATCTCGTCAACCACTACTGTCATTTACCAGATTTGCGTGTACCTTTTGGTGCAGCTGCTGCTCTTCATACAAGTTACTCTAGATCAGGTTTTTTCAAAAGTCTGACACTGGGGCCAAATCATTCTGCTTTACATCACACAGTAGTGAATGTGTATGTATATATATATATATATATATATATATATATATATATATATATATATATATATATATATATATATATATATATATTTTATTATAGATAATCTTTTATTATTCTGTCAAGCATTAAAAAAAAAAAAGCCCAAACAGGCTTCCAAGACCCTATTATTTACAACAAAGGACCATAAGCCAAAGTGGCAACATAAATTACATATTATATTAAACAAATACACCTTGTCGTTTTTTCCCAATGCTTTATGGACAAAAGTCGGCAACCTATACACATTAAATTTAAACAACCACTCCATTTTATCGTTCAGTACACCAAAACATTTCTGGATTTTGAACAGACATTTAAGATGGATGTTCTTTACACATCATAATACAATACAGACAGTACAAAAGAAAATGGGATTCATTCTCAACTTCTCCTAAATCACATAATTCGCACAACCCTTTATCTTCTTTGATGTTTCTAAACCTACCAACTACAATATCAAGGGAAGGATTCCTGTTTATAACTGAGCCACTAACAACCTCGGACTCCTCGATAAGTTTGCTGTAACATAAACTTCAGTACCCTAATAAAATAAATGTAAATAAATAAATAAATTGTATTCATATAGTGCTTTTTGCAACACTCAAAGACACTTTACAGAGTTTTTAAAAGGAAATACACATACTACAAAAATGTATATGTAATGTTTGATTTGAATATAAGTTTGTACTTTTGGTTGTAGTAGTTTTCATTCAGGATATATGTATTCATACCACTTTATAAAAATCGTATTACCCTTCTACATTCTACTATTGTGATTAGACTGTCGGAAAAGTAAGTGCTAATTGATAAAGACACAATGAAGCAACCTTCTTTCTCACCTCCCACATACTCAGATGTCCATTTAAGTGATGGTACATGCTTTTAGATCATTCTATCCATCTATACTGTGAAGTGTCATTTTCACATATCTTTTTATAACATTAATGGTGTCTAGACGCGTCTGTCAGCGAGACGTTTAGGACAGCTAATAACAAAGCCTCAGCTGTCAGTCTCCTCTTAATGGCTGTCCAAAAATGTCCGTCACAATGTGTTTGAGGTTGACATAAACACAAAATGTGGTAACAGTTCTTGTACTGAAGCTCTGACAGTTTGTTGTGTGCACCTCTGAAAAGGGCATTACATGACATTGAATGTCTTTTAAGAAGGGTGCCTTAGAGCCAAATAATGTCACAGACCCAAATGCTTCATGCATTTCATAATAATGATGATATGTAGAATAGTTACTTCTTTTATTAGCCACGCTAGCGGCGTGGATCTATGGATGACTATAGCCGTTTTCTGACCTAGTAGTTACAGGATCGTAGTTAGAGGAAAAGTCCACTTCTAAACAGATCTACTAACTACTCTCCTCCAAAATCGTTTTTCCCATTTGCATTCGCACTGGCCAAGTGGCCATAGGGACTGGTAGGAGGGGTAAGGGAGTGACGCAAGCACGGCAACGGTCTTTATAGCGTTAAAAACAAATATACCAAATACACCAAAAAAATTATGAACTAAATACTAAATCTAATGTATATAGCATATTTGTCGTAATTTAAACAAGTCTCCTGAAGAGAAACGTGTATCTCTCTCTCCCCCGCCTCTGCCTGCTGTGCTGTGACCATGTGTGTGTGACTGTGTGTGTGAGTGACGGCTGGCCTGCGAGTTTTGTCAAGCCCACAGGGCACGCTTGTGGAGTTTAACCCCGAAAAGACAGTTAACCACAAGATCCCGTTAATCTTATGATGGACATGTGTTGTGATATTTAAACAAACGAACCGTCAACGGCGAAATAAAAGCCTCTTATTTACGAGAGCGTTCTGAGAGACCTCCAGCTTACAGCGGGGTCTCTGAGCATAACTGGCTGAACGATGAGCTAGTGGCCCCGACAGGCGCCTGCTGGTTGTCGCCTCACATTATGGAGCTTCTCAACTCCGAAAACTTTGAAGCAAATTGTCAATTTGGCATCAATTTATGCAAGACTGCCTATATTCGAAATCTAAACAGTTGGTTTCTCGCCTAAAACGTTGTCAGAAGTGAATTTAGTGATGAATAAGATGGCAAAAATGTTAAAATTGTCCCATTGATCTGTCTGTACCGGAAACCCGACCCTCGTTGACCTATGTTCATATGATGAAAAGGGAAAAGAGAAAAGACCTTGCCCTGAAGTAGGAGCTGAAAGAGTTACAGGAACTGCGGCCAGAGGAACTTAAAAATCCCCAAATTAGTCAAGTCGAAACACGAGAAAAAAAAGGTTCTAGGAACTGCAAAAATCCCTCCGGTCGGAAAGCGGCTAGTGTTTGTCTATCAGTAGGTGGTAGGAGGACTGAAATATCTCGACATCTGTATGATGGATTGGTATGAAATTTTATATAGACATTCATGGTCCAGAGAGGAAGAATCCTAAGGACTTCTCTGGAAGGACCTAAGGTCCTTTTAGGGCTGGGCAATATATCGATATTATATAGATATCATGATAACAGACTAGATATTGTCTTAGATTTTGGATAGCGTAATATCGTAATATGGCAAGTGTGACTTTTCCTAGTTTTAAAGGCTGCATTACAGTAAAGTGATCGGAGTCTGAACTTACCAGACTGTTCCAGCTGTTCTATCACAGTATTTGCCTTTAACCACGTAGTCATTATATTCACACTTTTGATGATTATTAAAACATATTTTGTTAAAGCACTAATAGTCAACCCTCCAATATTGTCGCAATATCGACATCGAGGTATTTGGTCCAAACCATCGTGATATCTGATTTTCTCCATGTCGCCCAGCTCTAGATCCTCTGACTTTTCCTGTAGCGCCACTAGTGGGTCAGTGGTTTGCACTTATCAGTGAATTATCTCAACATTAACTAAATGCAGTCCTTCCAGAAAAATGAGTTTGAGTT
This sequence comes from Zingel zingel, assembly GCA_023566125.1. Lineage (NCBI taxonomy): Eukaryota > Metazoa > Chordata > Actinopteri > Perciformes > Percidae > Zingel > Zingel zingel. The sequence goes on from CM042334.1 coordinate 21,425,018, forward strand.
TTTTTGTGATTGTTGCGGGCAAAAATCCTTGATTATGCGGCACGTTTTCTTAAAAAATGCGATGAAATTGCGGGAACTTGCAAAAACTGCGGTTTCATCATGGCTTCATCGCGGGGTTTGCAGCTTTTCGATGATGTTCACGTCGCGTAATTACGTCACTTCATAACGTTCCCATGGCAACAGGGGAAAATGGCTGCTCTTGTGTGAAGTAAACAACTTTCTGCTGAGATAAATGTGAATTTTTTGCAACGAAAATGTGGGGATTATGAAATCATGCAAGCCCCGCATATTTTGCGCGGAAATCTGCAATTTATGCAACGAAAGTGCGACGTATTTGAAAAAATGCGGCCCCCGCATAAATATGCAGACTTTGGCTGATTATGCATTGAATTATGCGATCGCATGATCACGTTTTTCTGGAGGGACTGTAAATGGGTCAAAGTTTTGTACAGATGTGATACTTGTTTAAAGGCTTTCATAGTGTTGCGCTCGTTAGTAGCTTGAGAGAGAAGTTCAAACCTTGCGTACTTTCTCACCTCCGTGGAGCAGCTCCACAGTCGACTATACAGCGGTTGAACTGGGCAGCGCTGTGATAATGTGTGTGTGAGTGCTAAGAAACTGCATGCCTGCTCGCTTGGTCACCTTATTCTGACTGTAAGCCTACAGATTAGTTAACGTTTAAGAAATGAAAAGTTATGTTAAAGATGACTAGCAATGTATAGGTGAATGCTTCTGCTCAATTTGGTGTTGACAATCATTTTTGCTAGAAAAAGACCTATTAAAGGAGGCATCAAATCCATTCTTGTTTCTTGACTTTATGTGTGTAACTTCTTGCTGATGACGACAGAGCAGGAGGAAGAAAACATGCATTACAACATTATGGCACAGATGTTCTTGGCTTTGTTTATTTCACTTTTTTGATTTGCCTGGTAGGGGAGGAGCTTTGTATAGTTACGTTTGGTCGATTTTTAAATCAATTTCTGCTTTCATGTACCTCAGTTAAGTCTGTATTTTTTGGTGTTGGGCATTTTTTTAAATTGAATTCTGAAAAAGCCTTTCTGCTTCTCTTTTGTCTCTGTGTATTTCCTGTTTTCTACTGTGAAAATGGAACGCATCTCTTGCTCTTTTTCTTCCTCTCTTTCTGGTAATAGGCTCATCTCTCCTCCTCTCTCTGCTCCCTCTATCTTTCGCGAGTCTGAATAAAGCAGCTAATGGTGCATGGAAATGGTGGCACCACCGTCACACCTATAAACAGACCTTTTTCTCTGTTATGTGTTGCAGTGTGTAAGTGAAAATACACATTTGCAAGGCTGAGAGGAAGTCATTCTTTCACCCATCTCATTCATTTATTGTAAGGCCCAGTAAGAGCTTAGTGACAAATATGTCAACTGCAAAAAAAAGGCTATTAGACAACAGTGTGCTATTGTTTTTCTTTGTTCTTTATCTTAGAATATTTGAAAACTCATAGTTCGTTTCAGTTTGACTCTACATTATATGCTTTTTTTATATTTATACTTATTTATTATCTCATTTATACTTATACTTATTTAATTGAATCACAGTCTTTTGCGATTTTAGTTTGTTGACAGATACAAAGCAATGGTGCAAAACAGTGTTAGAGACCTTTTGTAATTCCTTTTTCTTTTACTCAGTAACGGATGTGATTTCAAATGTATCAAAAGACAATACTTCAAACATACTTAAGTAAAAGTAAAATTACAGATTTTAAAAACTACTAAAAAGTGAAAGTACAAAAAAACTACTCAATTACAGTAACGTGAGTAATTGTAAATAGTTACTTTCCACCTCTGCTGCTGATGACTGCGATGATGTTGATTGTGATGATGAAGAAGATGATTGTGATGATGATTGCGATGAAGGTGATTGTGATGATGACGATGATGATTGTGATGATGATGATGATGATGATGATGATGATGATTGTGATGAGTATGATGTTGATTGTGATGATGATGATGATGATGATGATGAATGTGATGATGATGATTGTGATGATGTGTCTTACCTGTCCTCAGGTCTACATCCGTATCCTGGACAACGAATGGAATGTGTACAGGCGTTACACCGAGTTCAGGGAGCTCCACAACCACCTCAGGACCCAGTTTCCACAGGTGGACACCTTCAACTTCCCACCCAAGAAAGCCATAGGGAACAAGGTGAGCTGTTAGTGTGACTGACTATTTGGGCCTTTCTCTGGGACTCAACCTCATCAGTAGAGTGGTGGTACACAAGGAGCAATGTTTCACCTCCTGCTGATAATTCTGCACAAAATATGCAAAAAAAATATTATTTGAAACAATTGGCCCTTGATTTCAGACAGAGGTAGTAATCACCGGTTGATGTTATTAGCAAATTTAAATAGCTGTAGCTAGCTAGCTAATGCTAGCTGCGAGAGTTGGTTGAAAAACATATTTTATATATATCTGATTTTCTCTTATTTATATTATGCACTCGATTGCTACATACATTATATTGTGCTAAAAGACCAGGAACCTAAGAGTTCAGTTAAGAAAAATCTATTTTTCATAATCGTCTAGTTATAGAAGATATGAATGCTATACTGTTTTGAAAACATTAGATCTTCAGCTTTCAGAATCCAACTGTGTGTTGTCCAAACTATGTCTTATTATTACAAATTATTTTAACAATAAAGTCATACTAATATAAACTTTGTAAATATAAGAAGAAGTTGTGATCAAAAGATGCAATACGATTTTCTCGTCCATGTCATATGACATGCTTGGTGATCTGACGCGGCCCGCCTGCTCCTATTCCCGGCTCTCTGGAGCTCTGTGCGCCGCAAAGGCAGCAGTGTTGGCGGCACGGCCCCAGGAACATTAACCTTATATTTTTTGCTTCATAAAATATACGCAAATTTCCAAACATGTAGGATATTCCTACAGGCGTTCCTGTAATCTTATGTCGCAACATCTGCTGTATTAATAATTTAGGTATTATTATCAGCTAGAGCGTGCAGTGCGTGCTTGACGCCACCATTTACAGAACGTTAACGTTCAGCAGCGTGGATACTCACATCGTTATAGTTATGGTTACGGCCCTCAACTCAGCGACCTGGAATCTGTGCATCACTGAATGACAGTTACGTTAGCGGCTGCTGCGCGCTCGTGTGTATGTGTGAACGTGATGTGTGAAAATCTGCCTGGGTGCCATGTAGCAGTGAAAACGTGGAATGGAGTTTTTGTTGATTTGGGCATTCTTTCAATAAGCAAGTGGAATGGATTTGATAATGAAGCACTGACACAGCTTTCTGAGTGGAAAGATGGGGCGGGGATCTAAACTTATCAATTTAAAAAGTCATATAAAGATAACTCTAAATTACACCTGCTTGGGAGACAGAGGAAAATTTGGCTAGCCGGCTCAACGGCAACCAAGAAAATGATAGCTCAGCCCTGCAGCCCTCCCCCCCCCTCCCCTCGCTTTGTATAAAACAGTGGCTCTCTACATCAAGGATTAACAAAGCCAAGGGATCAACTATCAACCTATGGGAAAGCGCAGCAGCACAAATATCAGACCTAATGACCTCAACGCCACATAAATTAGAGGACAGTGATTAGGCAAGGTGTGATTTCTGTTTGTTTGTTTGTTTGTTTTGTTTTTCTCGAGACCCCAGAGGGTGGGAGAGAGTTTTTGTTCTTCTTAAATTTGTGTTTATCTGTTCTGTACACCATCTGCAATTACCGGTCACACATTGTGTAATTTGTTTTGTAGGTCTGAAGGTGCCAATAAAACAAAATGTATCACAAAAAAAAAAAAAAAAAAAAAAGTCACATAATGGTTCCGACGCCCATGACCATTTCTCTGCCAGGACTTTATCGCTCCTCTTGCTAATTCCTCCACTCAATTCTCTGTAACATTGCAGCATTCATTCATAGACAGGAGGCCTGCACCTGAACACATGCTGGCATCCTTCTTCTGAATCTCACACACGCACACACACACACACACAACCTCACTCTTCATCTCCAGGGGACAGTCAGTGCTCCAGATCCCATGGCTCACTTACCTGTTTACTTACTAGGAGAACAGCCCTCCCTCTCTCCTCCTCACCCCTCTCCTCTCTCCTCCTCACCCCTCTCCTCTCTCCTCCTCACCCCTCTCCTCTCTCCCTCCTTTTTTTAAATCCTGTTCTCCTCTGTTGCTCTCCAACCTTTGGGAGATAATTTGGTTCTGACCCGGTTCTCTGGCTGCTTGGATTTGACGCTGTCGCAGCCAAAAAATGTAGCCTGACATTCCCACCTTCAAAGACTCTGTGCTTTCACGGCTAGAAAATGGACTGAACGCTGATGTGCAGGGGCTGCAAGTGTGAGACTGTGTGTGTGTGTGTGTGTGTGTGTGTGTGTGTGTGTGTGTGTGTGTGTGTGTGTGTGCAGGACCGTGGAGGTGCCAGTGTCTATCAAAGGCCTAGGCAGTCTGTGTCACTCTGAAAAAAGCTCTCTGAAAGCCCATTGCACTGCAGGTTTGTGTGAATTATTGGTTTTCTCCATCTCCAGGAAGTCGGTCATCACTCACAGAAAGCCGCCCTGGCTTTGTTGCTCACTGACAACATTTTAAAGCAGGAGCACCGCACGCAGCTGACAAGACCAACACACACTGAAGCCTTGCCTTCCACTTCCTGTTAAAGTCTAACAGGTTTATCAGAGTAACTTAACACCACACATTTCATTTCCTGACCTTGCTGCAGTCATGTGGAGGTGTTTTTAGGATGTAGTTAGTACACCGTGATGTCACTGTTGTGCGCGTGGTTAGAGGTGCAGCAGACTTATAACTTTTAACCAGAAGAGTTCAGTGAAAAATTATTTTCGGGGTTTAATATCTATGTTACAGTTGCAATTCAATAATCACGATTATTTAACATGAATACTCATTGACCTTTGGAAAGATGTTGCTTTTTTATACTTAAAAAGCAGTTAAACTTATAAACATTGAAAACACCTTAAACTGTGAACTTTTGCAATTGAAGTTTTTGAATTCCCCTTTAAAATAAATTATATTAAAACATATATTCAAATGTTGGCTGATGAGTTTAGCCTTCGGAAGGGACGAAAGTGCGCGTGTCATTCAGAACACAAGACAAAATAAGAGTTTACTTAAAAAACGTAATGTGCAAAATAATAGTTTTTCTCGATTGCATTGTTTTTATGATCACAAGGAGCTGAAATCACAACCAAAATTTGATCAATTGCATTTCAATTCAATCATTCTGAATAACAGGCATAAATAATAGAGGTTGTCAGACACCAGCGTCTTCCTCTCTGTCGTCTTAGTTTAATTTCAGTTGCATTCCCTCAGTATTTTCTTCTTATAATACACAAAAAATTCCCCCCGGCTGTTCTAGATAAATCTTTATTTTTGTACCCAAATTACCTGTACCTCCGTTTGCCATTATGTTTTTTTGTGTCTTTTTATTTTGAGTGAATTTATTTTCATCAGTCTCTTGAGGTCTCTTCCTCACCCACACAGTTTCTCTATTAACAGTTTTTAGTACTTTACAAATATACAATGCACAGTGATGATGTTCAAGTCAGGTTGCACTGTGGAGACCAGCTTTCCTGTTGATACATTTGTCTCCCAGTTTGATGCTAAAATTACCAATACAGTCAACATGTAGACCAGGGGCGATTCTAGGATCAGACCTTTAGGGGGGCTCAGCCCCTAATGAGAATGTGACACGGATACAGTGCCTTGTTAGTGTTAGTGCAGAAAGTTAGGCGAACAGCTTTGGCTGGTATTTTCTTTCTGCTTTCTTATTTTTACTGCCTGTACAAACAAATCCCACATTTCTACACAGATGTCTGGTCCACTCTCAAATGTATACTCAAATTGGGGGGAAATTCTCCCTAAGGCGATGCCGTAGTAACCATCTAAAGATCAACTTTTTGAAAATGAATTAAACATCAACGCATGCAACAGCATTGCAACTTTCAACAAAGTATAGACTCAGTTGAGGGGAGTCTTTCATACACCACAAACTAGTGGATAGTATGAAAACCTTCATGCTGTAAAACTAATCAAATGTAATAATTTTGTGCGTGCGTGCGTGCGTGCATAACTAACAGATTACTAAAATGAGCTGCAACAGACGTTTTGGAGAACGTACGTGCGCACATCAAATGTGTGTATGTGTGCATGCAAAACATGAATTTATCTGTGAAAGCTGAAGCTGCACAACATAAAAGAACAGTTGTACGTGTATGTGTGAGAAAGGAGCTGTGTGTGCAGGGGGATGTGTGTGAAAAACACTGCTGTTCTCGCTGAAAAGGTGTGGGTGTGCGTTTGTGTACATGTTTTTATACCTCAGAAGTGAGTCTCTGCAGCGCGGAGTGTGTATTTTCTATATTCAGATGTGTGTGTATGAGTGTTGTGTTCTTCGTGATCAGCAGGCCTGCTGTGCTGAGTTTCCCTGTTCTTTCAATCCAGTCAGTGTTTCTTTGGAGTTCTCTTCGAACACTTTGGAGTGTTTGGACCTTCTTCTTCAGGTGAAGTGGGGAGCAGTGCTGCTATAGAGAAGAGAGAAGCGGCCCGAGCGATTTTACTCAAACACAAATGCTGAAATTTGAAATGGGCTTAAATGGAGCTAATATTACTGGTTTCAAATAGTACTTATAGTGTTGTTAAAGTAAACGGAAATCTAAATCTTTTGTAACTTAGATAAAATACCACTCAATAAACCCTGGTGATCATCTTTACTTTATGATTGTTTTAGTGGTGTCCAGCCTTCAGCCTGTCTCCCATGGCAGTGGCATTTTAATTTGTATAGCACCTTTAATTACATGTAAACCCAAAGTGCTTAACATTAAAAATATTAAAAACATCAGAACAAGGCATTAACAGAATTAAGAATACAGTATAAGCATCAACGTAACATGACAATATACAAAGACAAACCAAAACATACAAGTGCGACCATTCAAATTCACACACACACACACACACACACACACACACACACACACACACACACACACACACACACACACACACAGTGCGTCTCACTATCTTTGTGGGGCCCCGTCATTGACATAATGCATTCCCTAGCCCCTTAGCCTAACCTTAACCATCACAACTAAATGCCTAACCTTAACCCTTACCCTCACCCTAACCATAACCTAATTCTAACCCTAATCCTAAAACCAAGTCTTAACCCTCAAACAGACCTTTAACCTTGTGGGGTCCAGCATTTTAGCCCCACAAGAAATACCCCACAAGAATACTGAACTCCCAGTTTTTGGACCCCATGAATACAGTTAAACAAGAACACACACACACATACACACATAGTGCGTTTCACTATCTTTGTGGGGACCCGTCATTGACATAATGCATTCCCCTTACCTTAACCTTAACCATCACAACGAAATCCCTAACCTTAACCCTTACCCTTACCATAACCTAATTCTAACCCTAATCCTAAAACCAAGTCTTAACCCTCAAACAGCCCTTTGAAGTTGTGGGGTCCAGCATTTTGGCCCCACAAAGCTGTCCGGACCCCACAAGTATACTGTATTCCCAGTTTTTGGACCCCACGAATATAGTTAAGCAAGCACACACAACACGCCTTTATACCGAACTGTACTGTCTTTATAATCGATCATTTTAATAAACTGTCTGTACACTTACAAAGTTCTCAATGCTTCGGTTTACATGTAGGGACCCTCATTATGCTACCGTGGAAGTGTGGTGCTATTTTGAGCCTCGTTAGTGGTGTAGAAAGAGCGATTTCTTTTTACTTTAGCATGCCCCGACGACTAGCATTATAAGCTAATTACTGTTTTGCGCTAAAACTGGTCACATTCGATTAGCATGAAAACATATCCCAGATAACGGTCGACTCGGTACCCATGTGTTATTAACCCCTAGGTTAATTTTGCGCCGGAATTCTCCTTTAAGACCGCTCTCATTTTTGTCTTGTAGATTGAAATGACCAAGGTTTTGTTTTCCAGCTCACAACCTCTACTTCTTCTCTGTTTACTGGCAGATTAAAGCCATGCGTAGCCTAAAGCGCTAACTTCTGATGAAACTATGCTGTAACCTGGTTTACTTGCTCTAAACCCTTTGATGGTAAGGCTAATTTCTTTTTTGCAACATTTCAAAAGTTTGCCTAAAGTTCACTTGACAATTGAATGGAAACATGGCTATTGTTTACATTCAACAACTATCACTTTAAAAAAAATTTATGTTCAAATAAATTCCGCTATAACCCAATAATCCACCTCCATCTGTTGACCAGGAAAATAGCACGAAACCAACCAAATTGTGTGAGTGCAAGATACCTACGAAAATGTGGACCCACACTTTGCTCTATAGTGTTACTAGTGGTCAAAATCTACTCTGGGTACCGTCAGATATTTCACCTTTGCATACCTTTTGTAATGCAGCTACTGTAGTGTCTTTCAAAAGTGCATACAAAATGCTTAATATATGATGATATTTAATGATAAAGAATTTATTTATGAACCTCGTTCGGCATCTTCTCAAAACGTTTAGTTACGTAAGGACGATGACAAAACCTATTGATAAAAGGTGTTGCTGCTCTGTTGCAGCTTCGCTCCCAGCCCTTCTGTTTCTGTTTTTGTGTCCCTCCCTGTTCATGTGCATTTGTATATTTTTCTCATCTTTTGTTTCCCTGTTTATGTTAACAATCTCTCTTTAAGCCTCTTTCCTGCTTTCATCCATTACAAAGTGACACTTTCCAAAGCTGATTTTTGATACACATACAGAAAACACACACCCAACCACCCACGCATGCACGCGCACACAAACACACACACACACACACACACACACACACACACACACACACACACACACACACACACACACACACACACACACACACCCTCTCACTATGATGTGTGGCTAATGATGGAGAAATGTTAATGTCAGGAGCGATGTGAGAGGGAGAGACCTTCAAAAGCCTTTTAAACCGCATGGAGAATGTCTGCTCTGCTGTGGTTCGCTCTGAAAAGGATAAAACATACAAACTGTCAATGGAGATCAGGTAGTAGAGGAAATGTGTGCACACAAACAGCCCTTACTAACTGTGTTACATGCACAGAAAACTGTCAGTTTCATCATCACACACACACACACACACACACTTCCCGAAATGATTGACAGCTCTGAGGGAAACACCGCTGTAGTTGTCAAAGAGCATCTGCTATGGATTTAAGTCATTAAATATCACCACACTTCAATGGTAGCATAATGAGGGTCCCTAAATGTTAACCGAAGCATTGAGAACTTTGTGTACAGATAGTTTATTAAAAAGATAGATTGTAAAGACAGTCGCGTTCTCGTATGCAGACGGCCGCCGTCTTGGGAGCTACTGTCTTTCTAAACTATCTTTTTAATAAACTGTCTGTACATTTACAAAGTACTCAATGCTTCGGTTAACATGTAGGGGCCCTCATTATGCTACCGTTGAAGTGTGGTGATAGTTTGAGCCTTTTTGTGGTATAAATAGCGATTTGTTTTTACTTTCCCTGTGCCCCGAATACTAGCCTTGTAAGCTAATCAGCGGTCCACGCTAGCTTGTTTCAAGCTACAAACACATTCGATTAGCATGAAAACATGTCCCAGAGAGAGATCGAGTAGGTACACATCTGTTATTAACCCCTAGGTTCGTTTTGCGCCGGAATTGTCCTTTAACATGAAGTTATGCTGACAGACGGATAACTCGTTGATTGGACAGTTTCGGTGATTGTCATCCTGCATCATCAGGACCTACACCGGGAAATTAAATTCCGGTGACTTGACAGAAGTTTATGCAGCACTTTAATGTTTTTGTTTTTTTTTAATGCTAATTTATGTTCTTTGGTGTCACAAAAAGCTCACAAAGAAATAACTGATTATGCATTATTAGTATAATTAGACTGTAAAATGACCACATGTTATGAAAAAAGACTAACAGGTAAAGACAGGACGAGAAGGAGGCGTTTTGTACAGTACAGTAATGATTCGGGGCTTATTACTGTACGATTGTTGTAACACACTTTATAATGGAATTAATGAGCTGAAAAAGTACACGCAGTCGGATACAAGCACAGCAGTTTTAACAGCTTTCAACCTATCGGGGGGAAAATACCAAGGCATAGGTGTTACCATGTTTACCAAATGATAAATAGGTTATATACTGTACATTGCCTTATACAGATCAATTATAAGATCCCTTCCTGAACAGATTTCATGATCAGCAGGTTGATTTATTAGTAGTGGTCACCCAACCCGAGAGTCCGAGACCCACCTTTTCAAGTGCTCTCGGTTCAGTTGTTTGGTCTGCACCAGGGTGTGATTGACAGTTTTCACATCAGCCCAAATGAAAAATACTAACCGGGCAAACGGACCAGAGTTTTAACTGAACCAAACAGGTTAGGTGAGAATGCGCCCTAAATAACTTCCACAAACTACCCAAACATCTCTGCCTCTGCTGTCAGTGTAATTGTGTTTACTTGATACATATGTCTTTTCGTTAAGCAAATACATTTTTAATTCAAAAGTTGGCTCTTTAAAGCATTTCGAGCGTAATTCTCAGAACTCTCAGAAATACCTCAGTTTCTCCTTGAACAGTGCAGTGAAATAATGTGACACCCCCCCCCCCCCCCCCCCCCCGTGATTGCATTTCAGAGAAGGGAAGCTTCATCATTGCATTTTTAATATGTACAACTCCAGGTCGAGTTGTGGTACGTGAAGTTTGAAATTGTGTAGTTGACAGTTGAGAGACATTACAGTCATTTGTCTTGAGGATTAATGCAGGATAAATGGAGCCAAATGGCATATGTGTTGACATTTAGAATAAGACCTCACTCAGAATAAACTGGCCCAGTTAAATACTCATTCGATTTTGCTTGAAACGTTCAGCAAATGAAAATCTGTTATGCAAACAGTACTTCAGATGACCATTTTTGAAATAATTTAACTCTTTCTATACAGTTGAGGGAATCATCCTTTGGATCCATTTCTTTTAGAAATTGGCTCATGTCACAGCAGCCAGTGGCCGGGTTGACCCAGACAGTGGTAGCAGTGGCCCCGTGAGGCCTCGTCGCCATTCAGCCTCCTCGCCATTCAGCCTCTTTGACTCATTTGTGCATCTGTTTATCTCAGTCTTGCTAATGAGACTCTCCCTCTCTGTGTCTCCAAGCGCTTTAGGCGAGACTTTCCAGCTGCGTGACCTAACAATACAGATGAGGTTACACACACACACACACACACACACACACACACACACACACACACACACACACACACACACACACACACATACATACATACATAGCTACACACACAGCCTGTTCCAGCTCTTAATCATCTGATTTGTCAGGGCCCTGGCCAGGCATACAGGCTAAATGTTCCCAAGCCGCGCCTGTCAAATCCCTTCTGATGCGAACGCTGAGACAGAGAGGGGGCAGAATGATTACATCAAAGACACGTTGTTGTCACACCCCAGAGTCCAGCTGTCAGCTTTTCTCGCTGGACGCACCTCATCTAGATTTTTATGACTTATGTCTAAAGGCATTTGCTATTCCTTTGTTTTTTGTTCTCATCCACTCAATATCAATTTCTCTCATTTGCCCACTTGTATCACTGTCTCCCCTCCTGCTCACGCCAGTCACTCATCTGCCTTAGGCTTCGATACAAATTGCTTCAATTTTGGCTTTTATCCCGCTCCCTTTTTTCTTTTCTTTCAAAGTCGCAAATGGAGACGACGTGGTTTTCTTTTCCCAGGAGCTACAGATTAAAAGAGAGACACAATGTAAAATAATCTTTTAGGCGGTTTCTTCGGTACGGTAGAAAGCACTCTCAATCAGCGCGTCCATGTTTAATGAGCAGGCATATGAGAACTATATGAGCACTCTACTGTGTAGAAGATATACTTTTATTTTGTCAAGTTCTGACGTCAACAATTGCAGACTAATAAGATGTGTCAGCGATTTTTGCATACCATCTGCCTGTGGAGTGAAAGCTTTGTTTTTAAAAGGCTGTTTGTGTTTAGCTCTCAGTACTGGCTCTGTCTCTGTAATTTAGAGTTCAGTTTCACTCCGAGGTACCTGTCCGTACGGCTCGCTTCCTGCTGCATCAGAGCTGTGTTAACTTACTGCTGATGCAAACCTAATGTTTCCTGCTGCTGCTTCACATTAAAATGGATTAAAATCGTTCCGCTAGCAAACCAGCAAGAGGCTTCAATTGTGAAGCAGCAATAGAATCTATGTATATCGCTAATCCAGCTGAGCTTTTTTTGCCGATGATATGGACATGTTTGGTGCTTATTGGTCAGTGGATCAGTTTAAAATACTGCTAGGAGGAACACTATAAGCAGGAACGGCCACAGTGAACTATTAAAAAGCAACAGAAAACTTTTTTTTTTTTGCTTTGCTGTGCAGTGAAAAAACATTTGCAATGTGCCAGCATGGCTTGGGAGGTCTCGGTTGCTCAGCTTGAGTATCCCCACCTGTATTAAGAAATGGCCAAAGTAGACTGGACTAGTGTCAATGAATCTGATCACGTCATCAATTTCACTGTTACCCTTAGGCTCCGATTTAGCTTTCAGTCCCTGTTAATCCAACAATTTCTGAAGTGAGTATTTTTCAAAGCAGAAGTTCCACAGTTGGTGAAACTTGCTTATCTGCCCTCTGCCAGAGAGTTTGATGAAAAAAACCATACCATTCTCATATCTGTCAGTTAAATCTAAGGCTATACAGACGTTAGCTTTAGGGGTGTAAGAAAAAAATCGATAAACTTGAGTATTGCAATATTTTTTTTTGCAATACTGTATCGATTTTCAAAAACACGGACAAATCTAAACAGACTACAGCATGCAGATATGAGCTGTGATGGTGAAGCATTAATATGTGTTGCCAGTCTTGCCATCAGAATTTGAAAAATAGTACATCAGCAGAAAGTTCCACATCAGCTGCAGCCATCTTGGTTGTTTGCAAAAATGCCTCAATGGTGCTCCTCTTTACTCAGCGTGGTGTATGCTTGCCGTAGTGTCACCGGCACAAGGGTTAGGGTTGCACGATATTGACAAAATGTGATATTGCGATATCGATTATAAACATTGGGATATAGATATTAATTTTGATATTTTTAAACATATGTTAAATTACAAAAGTTATGGGAAAACACATCAAAATAGATTCATAACAAATAAAACAAGTTTTCTTACAACACAAGGTTTACAGTGGGGCAAAAAAGTATTTAGTCAGTCACCAATTGTGCAAGTTCTCCCACTTAAAAAGATGAGAGAGGCCTGCAATTGTCATCATAGATACACTTCAACTATGTGAGACAAAATGAGAAAAAAAAAATCCAGAAAATCACGTTGTAGGATTTTTAATGAATTTATTGGTAAATTATGGTGGAAAATAAGTATTTGGTCAATAACAAAAGTTCATCTCAATACTTTGTTATATACCCTTTGTTGGCAATGACAGAGGTCAAACGTTTTCTGTAAGTCTTCACAAGGTTTTCACACACTGTTGCTGGTATTTTGGCCCATTCCTCCAGGCAGATCTCCTATAGAGCAGTGATGTTTTGGGGCTGTCGCTGGGCAACACGGACTTTCAACTCCCTCCAAAGATTTTCTATGGGGTTGAGATCTGGAGACTGGCTAGGCCACTCCAGGACCTTGAAATGCTTTTTACGAAGCCACTCCTTCGTTGCTCGGGCAGTGTGTTTGGGATCATTGTCATGCTGAAAGACCCAGCCACGTTTCATCTTCAATGCCCTTGCTGATGGAAGCAGGTTTTCACTCAAAATCTCACGATACATGGCCCCATTCATTCTTTCCTTTACACGGATCAGTCGCCCTGGTCCCTTTGCAGAAAAACAGCCCCAAAGCATAATGTTTCCACCCCCATGCTTCACAGTAGGTATGGTGTTATTTGGATGCAACTCAGCATTCTTTCTCCTCCAAACACGACGAGTTGAGTTTTTACCAAAAAGTTATATTTTGGTTTCATCTGACCACATGACATTCTCCCAATCCTCTTCTGGATCATCCAAATGCTCTCTAGCAAACCTCAGACGGGCCTGGACATGTACTGGCTTAAGCAGGGCGACACGTCTGGCACTGCAGGATTTGAGTCCCTGGCGGCGTAGTGTGTTACTGATGGTAGCCTTTGTTACTTTGGTCCCAGCTCTCTGCAGGTCATTCACTTGGTCCCCCCGTGTGGTTCTGGGATTTTTGCTCACCGTTCTTGTGATCATTTTGACCCCACGGGGTGAGATCTTGCGTGGAGCCCCGGATCGAGGGAGATTATTAGGGGTCTTGTATGTCTTCCATTTTCTTATAATTGCTCCCACAGTTGATTTATTCACACCAAGCTGCTTACCTATTGCAGATTCAGTCTTCCCAGCCTGGTGCAGGTCTACAATTTTGTTTCTGGTGTCCTTTGACAGCTCTTTGGTCTTGGCCATAGTGGATTTTGGAGTGTGACTGTTTGAGATTGTGGACAGGTGTCTTTTATACTGATAACAAGTTCAAACAGGTGCCATTAATACAGGTAACGAGTGGAGGACAGAGGAGCCTCTTAAAGAAGAAGTTACAGGTCTGTGAAAGCCAGAAATCTTGCTTGTTTGTAGGTGACCAAATACTTATTTTACAGAGGAATTTACCAATAAATTCATTAAAAATCCTACAATGTGATTTTCTGGATTTCTTTTTCTCATTTTGTCTCTCATAGTTGAAGTGTACCTATGCTGAAAATTACAGGCCTCTCTTATCTTTTTAAGTGGGAGAACTTGTACAATTGGTGGCTGACTAAATACTTTCATATTGGACTGGTACAACATGAATAAATAAATAAGGACCATGTCTACAGAACAGGACATGTTTTACTGGTCGGACAGTATAAAATATATAACTAAAGAGAACAGGATACAACTTTTCTTTGGCTTTTCTGATTTGTTCCGTTTAGTTGATTCTATCTATTTCTTCACTTACACTGTCACTCTGTCGAAATATGCACACACATGGCACGCAACATAGGGTTTGTCACGTAGTGGACCTGTGTGCTGACGTGTACTAACATGTGCAAGTGGCACGGTAACTGGCCAATGAAATGATGATCATTATAGCGATAGCCAGTCATTTGTACAATTAACTAAGTCACACAGCCAACTGACGGGACGCAGCGGTCCATAATCTAAACAAAATATTGCAACCCCTTTCGATATAATATTGCGCAACGTGACATTGCGATAACGATATTGAGTCGATATATCATGCACCCCTAACGAGGGTGCACAAGCCAAAAATTATGTCATCTTATGTTTTGCGTAAAGTTCGAAGGCTCAAAAAGTTGTCAGTCATCGTATCAAACACATCCCTATATGCGATAAAGAGTTGTGATTGGCCGGGCCAGGGCCCGGGAAACCTGTCTGAACGGGGACTAGATGCATCTGCCAGAGCAAATATAACATGAGTTTGCAGATTCATCTGGTTTCCAGGCTGGAAATGATCATCACTGTCAACCAATCGTTTGATCAACAATTCATTAACAATAATATATTGAAATCTACACAGAAACGCTGAGTTAAACAGGATGACATTTACAAAGGGGGAGTAGAGGCAAGATAAAAACAATGATTCATTGATGCTTTCTTAGGTACCAGATATTTGTTTCAATGGAATTTACAACAATGACAAAGGGACATTATGGCATTTGATGATTGTAATTAAGGTAACATTTCATACGAGTCCTGAAAGGTTATCATAGCAGAAAGAAACGGCACTCACACAGCGATCATTTGCCCTCGGCAGCCGCCCCATCTGCTCATACAAAGAGGGGAGTGCCAAGGCTGCCCTGATAAATTAATCAGAAACTACAAAGTGAATTATTAACCAGTTTTTGTACTGTATGTTGGGTTCACATGTTATGCAATAAACATGTTTTACGCTTTTAATTATGTCAAGTATAGTAGCGGTATGAGAATTCCTGAATTGCCTGTTTTATGCATGGTCCTGGAGAACTGCCCGTTCAGCTTTGCTGTGGTCCAGTGTCAGCTGACTTGGTGGAAAGTGTTGACCTTGTTTTGTTGCCAGCATGTACCAATGCTGCCCACTCTCATTTAATTCAAGTGTGCTGCAGGTTTAAATCAGCACTTACTGTAGGTTGATGTTCCTATTTAAAGTGGTGACCTGGGAGATTGTGTTTGCATTTTATTTTGACTGTATATGTGGAGCTAAGAAAGTTTTTGTTTCCAGAAAATACACCAGACACCAAGGGCCAGATTCACATAGAGGATATACATACACAAAATCTGTTCACAGTTTGCTCATTATAACTGTCTGAATTGCCAAGACAGCAGCTTATTATGCAACCAGCAAATCTGGCCCGGGACTTCTATTACGTGGCATCCCTACATCCCTTCTCTCTCTCTCTCTCTCTCTCTCTCTCTCTCTCTCTCTCTCTCTCTCTCTCTCTCTCTCTCTGTGTAAAGAAATAAAACAAAAAAGCCATAACAGGAATATACAGTTTGTCACACAGTAATTCCAGAATTTTAAGTGTTTTTTGTTGCCAGGCAACATGTTGTTCTTTCCTCCCCCAGAATTGAAAGGCGTAAACCTGGCAGTACGGTCACTGAGCAGTTGTGGAGACCTCTCTTCTCTTTCATTGACTTCTCACCTCTCCTGCTTATCTCTTCTCACTGGGAAGTGGCATTTAGGTGTGTGTGTGTGTGTGTGTGTGTGTGTGTGTGTGTGTGTGTGTGTGTGTGTGTGTGTGTGTGTGTGTGTGTGTGTGTGCGTGTGCGTGTGCGTGCGTTTTTATGTATGTACAGTATATACAGTGAGGAAAATAAGTATTTGAACACCCTGCTATTTTGCAAGTTCTCCCACTTGGAAATCATGGAGGGGTCTGAAATTGTCATCGTAGGTGCATGTCCACTGTGAGAGACATAATCTAAAAACAAAAATCCAGAAATCACAATGTATGATTTTTTAACTATTTATTTGTATGATACAGCTGAAAATAAGTATTTGAACACCTGTCTATCAGCTAGAATTCTGACCCTCAAAGAACTGTTAGTCTGCCTTTAAAATGTCCACCTCCACTCCATTTATTATCCTAAATTAGATGCACTTGTTTGAGGTCGTTGGCTGCATAAAGACACCTGTCCACCCCATACAATCAGTAAGAATCCAACTACTAACATGGCCAAGACCAAAGAGCTGTCCAAAGACACTAGAGTCAAAATTGTACACCTCCACAAGACTGGAAAGGGCTACGGGGAAATTGCCAAGCAGCTTGGTGAAAAAAGGTCCACTGTTGGAGCAATCATTAGAAAATGGAAGAAGCTAAACATGACTGTCAATCTCCCTCGGGACTGGGGCTCCATGCAAGATCTCACCTCATGGGGTCTCAATGATCCTAAGAAAGGTGAGAAATCAGCCCAGGACTACACGGGAGGAGCTGGTCAATGACCTGAAAAGAGCTGGGACCACCGTTTCCAAGGTTACTGTTGGTAATACACTAAGACGTCATGGTTTGAAATCATGCATGGCACGGAAGGTTCCCCTGCTTAAACCAGCACATGTCAAGGCCCGTCTTAAGTTTGCCAATGACCATTTGGATGATCCAGAGGAGTCATGGGAGAAAGTCATGTGGTCAGATGAGACCAAAATAGAACTTTTTGGTCATAATTCCATTAACCGTGTTTGGAGGAAGAAGAACGATGAGTACCATCCCAAGAACACCATCCCTACTGTGAAGCATGGGGGTGGTAGCATCATGCTTTGGGGGTGTTTTTCTGCACATGGGACAGGGCGACTGCACTGTATTAAGGAGAGGATGACCGGGGCCATGTATTGCGAGATTTTGGGGAACAACCTCCTTCCCTCAGTTGGAGCATTGAAGATGGGTCGAGGCTGGGTCTTCCAACATGACAATGACCCGAAGCACACAGCCAGGATAACCAAGGAGTGGCTCTGTAAGAAGCATATCAAGGTTCTGGCGTGGCCTAGCCAGTCTCCAGACCTAAACCCAATAGAGAATCTTTGGAGGGAGCTCAAACTCCGTGTTTCTCAGCGACTACCCAGAAACCTGACTGATCTAGAGAAGATCTGTGTGGAGGAGTGGGCCAAACTCCCTCCTGCAGTGTGTGCAAACCTGGTGAAAAACTACAGGAAACGTTTGACCTCTGTAATTGCAAA
The DNA here is from genome assembly GCA_023566125.1 of Zingel zingel. Taxonomy (NCBI): domain Eukaryota; kingdom Metazoa; phylum Chordata; class Actinopteri; order Perciformes; family Percidae; genus Zingel; species Zingel zingel. Next base: position 21,443,211 of record CM042334.1, read on the forward strand.
CAAAGGCTACTGTACCAAATATTAACATTGATTTTCTCAGGTGTTCAAATACTTATTTGCAGCTGTATCATACAAATAAATAGTTAAAAAATCATACATTGAGATTTCTGGATTTTTTTTTTTTAGATTATGTCTCTCACAGTGGACATGCACCTACGATGACAATTTCAGACCCCTCCATGATTTCCAAGTGGGAGAACCTGCAAAATAGCAGGGTGTTCAAATACTTATTTTCCTCACTGTATGCGTCCAGTTTATCTTTGAGCCTTCACATGACCATTTTATGATCATGTATAACCGCATACGCTGCTGATAAGTATGCATATTGAAATGTCTTATCTTGCAACTAGAATCCGTGACATTTATGACATCTAGAGGTGAGAGCAGCAAGAATGGACACAGGAAAGAGTCCATAAACAATATGTACTACCATAGAAAGGCAAACAGAAGCAATGAAAAAATAAAGTGTAAAGTTTTGCCAAAAATTCAAACATCACATCACATCATCACAAAAAAAAATTACAACTACTGTACTCTAATCTTTATCACATCACATCTCCATCCATTTATTTTTACTAGTTTTGAAAAACCCTTAGCTTACATGAATTAAATGTCTGTTTTGCTGTATGTCCTTTTTACTTTTAATATTTGTAGTAAAATCAATATAATAAATTAATTTACAGTTGAATACATTTCAATATTTGATTTAAATGTATCTTAAACACAGCATGCATACATTCACAAAAGCTGAGAAAGCAGCTACTGAGATCCGCTAAGCTAGTTACACGTAGCAGGTTTAGCTGTTTTCTTCACTGTTGTGATTTGATTGAGCTACGTTACTGCCACGTTTAGTTAAAAGGAATAACTCAATGAACCAAGATGTCAGTTCATGGATACTGGAAAAATGTATATTTCCATTTAAATTGAGGGGAAATAATGAGTTAGTTTTAGATTTTGCTAAGGCTAGCTCTCGTTTGCTAGCTTTCCTTGGATATAGCTCTCTTGTTTTAGCCGTCTAGTTTTAGCTTCGTTTTGTAAGCCTTTTTTTTACGTTTCTACTTTTCTACGCTATAATAATTTATTTTATGGTTAAACAGATGTCCAAAAACAGATTTAGGTTTCAATTTATTTACAAAATATGTAACTGCCTTCGTATAATCTTCCTTTATACTGGTTGTGTGATTGATGTAGCTCCTGTAGAAGACAGAAATAGGCCTCGCTCACCTCCATGTTTTTTTATCTGCCTTTACATGTCCTTCCCTATATGATGATGATGAATAACAATAGACTGATTAAGGCTTCATGTCAAATCAATATAGCGGTGTGGAAAGAAACATGGTGGGGATGGGTGGAGGACTAGGAAAAAGCAGTGTTGAGATAGCTTGATGTAAGCAGACAAGATGTAAGAGGACAGAATCATCCTTGCACCTGCATCAGTATGCCACAGTAGTTTCTGCTCTGCAAACAGGACCTGGCCTTCTCAGCCCTCCTCTCAGTCTCCACAAGAGAATGAATCTGTTATGATGTCCATTAGGGTTATTACTGCTCTGACATCTATGAAAGCAGTCAGGGTGTCCCTTATTGTGTTGACATAGCATGAAACCCATGCTTGCACGCACGGCCTAATCTGACACATAAGATTTACCCAGTCCTACCGCGCCTATTTTACCCTGCACGCAGCAAGTGTTTAGTTATCCACTATTACTCCCTTAAACTCACACACTTATCCACTACTTGGGGCGACGGTGAACCTCTTATCTACTTGCCTGTTTTAAAAGTTGTCTGTAGCCACTGTACTGCATATCATCTACCAAATGTTTGGTAGGTTCACAGATGCAAAATGTTAATGTACTATACCATGAATATGCAGCTGATGTGCATGTGTGGACATATTGAAATTCTTCCCACCACATTTTCCATCTTGTTATTATACACAGCTTTATTTGGATTTGCAGTGATCCACACACAGTTAGTGACTCAGCACAAGGGTACATCATTAGCAAAACTGACGGTTGTTTTGAATTTGTTTTTAATGATGAATAAGTTTGCATGTACTTATCCACACATCTGCCTACAACAAGTTGTGGATTTGTTTCCCTGTAAAATGACAAGTTGTTTCTTGACTCACACAAATCAAATTGAACTTAAACTATGAATCATAATTCTTCTTATTACATATTACACTTATACATTTATATTGATAAGCTCAAAATGAAACCCTTCAGGACACATGGGTGGAGCAGAGCCAGAATGCTTACCACTGATTGGTTATGGTGGCTTTACAGATCTGTGTAGAGCTTGGGAGAATAGCATGACATCCTTCATGCATTACACCCTTTGTGGTTGTTTCCTATTTTTTTTGCATTTTTCTGCATGTTGACAAAAAATATTGTTATGGATATTGAAAAATATGAGCTGCTAATAGCGCATCAGAGTCCCTGATGCATCCCTAAGTAAATAAACATGAAGGGTTAACCTAGTGACTATTTGATTGGCAAATTGTTTTGTATTTTTAATGTTAGATTTTCTTCTGTTCATTGTAAGAGTTAAAATAACACTAATAAATTCAATTTTTTTGTCTTTTAAACAATAAAACCAAAATAATGTGACCATGTAATGTTGCAGACAATCCCGCAAATACAGGAAAAAAATAATTGTATTTGTTGCCGTATTTATTTCCCTTTTACAGCTGTTATGCATTTTATTGTCTTCCTTATTTTCAAATTAGAGGCAGTGCAATCTTGAATTGTATCATATTCATGTTTTTCCAAAGGCATTGCTGGTAGTGCAAATGTCAAGCTGGTAGCTTGTTGAAACCAAAAAGGAGGAATTCCCATGGGACTCAGATGTTAACAATTTATAAACAAGTAGTCCATTAATTCATGAATTAAAACCAATGACAGCCTTTTGCTATCAGTGCATTAATTGTGAAATTATTTTTGATACCAGGACTTTTTGTACCAAAGAAGGAAATTTATATTTTAAGGCAATTCAATTCACTTGGGTGTTGGGATTTTAGATCAAAAGAGAAGCAATAGTTTCAAAAACAGGGAAATATTGGCCTCCTATAATGGCTGTTTGTTCCAGTCCCAAGCACCACAGAGTAAAACGGAGCGTTGCCCAGGCTTTGTTCTGAGCCTAGCTGGACACCGATTAGCCGTGCTAACATTGGCCATGTGGCTGTGTGCCTGTGCCTCCAGAGTTGCTCAGTGAGGGAAGTCTGAATACTCATACTGTATGACCTTGCCTACATTCATCAGCAACCAAATGACAAAATAAACTCAAATATCGAGGTGTGTTAATCCTCGAAAATGCATGTTTTTTTGTTACTAAGTGTGTGGCATTGCCTGTCATGGGAAATATGGGATTTGGAAGCCTGGTCATCGGCAGCATTATGGGCAATTTTATAGTGTAGTAGGACAAATCACACGGTACACCTATGCAAGATGAATCCTGGCACAGCAACAAGACATAGGGCCCTATTTTAACGATCTCAGCGCATGTCATGAAGCGCCTGGCGCAGGTGCGTTTAGGGCGTGTACGAATCCCCTTTTTCTAGTTTAACGGCGGAAAAAAGGGTCCGTGCACCAGGGGCATGGTTCAAAAGGGTAGTACTTAGTGTCTTAATTAATCATAGGTGTGTTTTGGGTGTGACATGCAATAAACCAATCAGTGTCTTCTCCCATTCCCTTTAAAAGCCAGCTGCGTTTGTACCTTGATGCATTGCTATTATGATGACGGATTTGCTGAGCAGGAAAGCAGGAGAGATTTTCAGGAGAAGAAACTGATCTGCTCGTTTTTGCTGGAAACAGCTGCCTGTTGCATCTAAAAACATCACTAATGGGAGCGGTAGAGTAAAACAGAAAAGTTGTGGGCCAGAAAAGCAAAAACAATGAGTCTGAAGACACTTTAAAGCTCCGTAGAGCTGAAAGGAACTGAAGAATCGGTTGATCATTCTTTGTGGATTCATCACTACAAGAGAACTCCTTTCACATGACACACACGTATATAATCCATTGTTAATATAAAAAAATATTTATATTATATATATTATTTTAATGTGATGAAGAGTTGCATGTTGCAGCTTTAACCTCAGCTTTTCCAAGCACCATTTTAACTCTATAACTAACTTGTTCTTCTCTCTCTCTCTCTCTCTCTCTCTCTCTCTCTCTCTCTCTCTCTCTCTCTCTCTTCTCTTCTCTTCTCTTCTCCCCCTCTCTCCCTTTCTCTCTCTAACTGCCTGCAGGATGCCAAGTTTGTGGAGGAGAGGAGGAAGCAGCTGCAGGGCTACCTTCGCATGGTGATGAACAAACTGATCCAGACGCTGCCGGAGTTCACAGCCCGCCCCACCAAAGAGACCCTGCTGTCTCTGCTGCCTTTCTGCCTGTAAGTGGACACACACAGGCATGGTCAATACAGGTCCAAGTCTTTGTGTGTGTGTGTGTGTGTGTGTGTGTGTGTGTGTGTGTGTGTGTGTGTGTGTGTGTGTGTGTGTGAGATTCAGAAGAAGGATGCCAGCACGTGTTCAGGTGCAGGCCTCCTGTCTGTGAATGAATGCTGCAATGTTACAGAGAATTGAGTGGAGGAATCCAAACAGAAACAGTCAGGGAAAGAAATCAGGAAATGTGTGTATCTTTGTAACTTTATTTATATATTTGTAGCATTAGATGGCGGTTTGTTGTTGTGTTTTGTCCACAGCAAACTCTAATATGGTGAAATCAGCTAATTTTACCAATTTAAAATAAATGTAGCGCTGCCTTTAAACATTGCAGAAATCCAACTGTATGCTCACATGACATCTAAAAAGAACCAATACCAGTTTTTGGCAATACTTTGTGTTTATTGTAACAATTTAATCTACATGATTTTCACAAGGAATTAGCTGCCACAGCTGTTGTGGTAGTAGTTGTTACAGGATAAAAACAGGGAGGATTAATGTCACTGACAATGCCAAATCCCTTGTAAACTAACTTCAGCGTTTCCCTGCGTTTTACAGTCATACACATAATTCACACATACAAGCGTATATGTTCTCTCACGCACACTCAGACTAGCAAGTGTGAAAGTGCTTGATGCCTCGACTACCCACCTACCTACCAGGCTATGTCTGAAAATAAGATGGTCGAGTCATTTCCTGTCAATTTTCGCATCAGTTTCCACTCACTGGGATCAGTCAGCTGGCATGACCTGTCACACGGTCTGACTGGAATGTCATTTCCTCTCTGGAGACATGTGAGTCATCAGGCGAAGGCAACAACAACAACATAGTTGATAAAGATAATGCTCTTCACTTTGTGGCCTTGTTAAAAGCCAAAAATGTCTCGCATTCTTATGGGATGTTAGCAATTTTTCAAATAATTCTCATGGCATATATATTTTTATTTGTAGAAACAATGAAACAAGTGCAGTCTATGTGTTGCTTTCAGCCCATTTGTATCAGTGCCCCTGGGTTAGAGACTGGAACAGGACCGCTTAAAAAGATGGGTCTCAGTCTAGTTCTGAATTAGACTCGGGTGCGGTTTGTTATGAAAGCAAAGCAGACCAACCGCACCATACTGTGTGATGGTAGATATGTGATTTTATAATGATTTCAAAGGATAACCTACAAATCCATTTGTTTATCGTGAGAACTGCCCAGGAAGCAGTCTCCTAGGATCACAGATTTATCCAAGACCATTTGGTAACCATGGTAACGTGTATGCACCTTATTTTCACACATTTTCCCAGATACATCAGAAGGAACAGAAATTAAACAGAGGCATGCTGGTATTTGGTTCTTCTCTGTGTATATAGACCATCTCCCTCGTCGTATTACATCATCCTATTTCCACCTGTTTTACATTATTTATGACATACAGCAGCCATCGTCAACTGGCGGCCCGCGGGCCAAATCTGGCACACCAACACTTTCAGTCCGGCCCGCAGAATAATCATGAATTCAGAAAATTCGAAGAGGAAAAAATGCGTTCTGGTATTTAGCATTCATAGCAGGTAACATTACACAGGTAGAGCACAAACCCAGCCCCCTGTATTTGCATCTCTACTCACATGCCGGGATTCTGTAGTGCTCTGCCCTCGCTCCACACACACAGCTGAGCCGAGAGGCGTTACAACACGCACTACCTGACTGGGAACGATACAGAGAGGATTACCAACGGCCGCTGGCGCAGATTAACTAACACTAGGCTCGTTACTGTAAGTAGGCTAAAATAAAACCTTTGTGAGTAAAAAGTCAATACTTACCAATGCACTCACCTGTATAGACCGGCATAAACATGTAGAAAGCGATATTTCAATCTGCTCTGTCTGCACAGTCCACTCTTGTCCACCGTGCTGTTTTACGCAAACAGCGCTACTCTGCAAATAGCAAATTTTTTACAGAAAAACTAAAACAAAAGCTATCGGTTCGTAGTAAGAGTATCTTAGTTTGCCTAAGAATCTTGAAATTTTGACAAATTATTTTAAACTTAGCTGCTGGCTAAACAAACCATCCTCTCCGCTGGAGCGGTACATCTATGGATGACCAAAACAGATGCATGTGGCTACTTAATATGCAGTAAATGACGCGATTGTTATCTTCGCGTTCTTTATTCTTGATGATGATGCTGGTTGTATTCTTTTGCAACAGCATTGCTTCATTGCAAATGGGGCATAGAGGATGAATGCATAGCCTGCTTATCAGTCCATTCATCATTAAAGCTTGGGATTTCCACATCAACTTTTCGCTTCAGCCTCTTTGACAGTAACATGTTTACCTGACAACAGCCCTTTCTTTCTGCAAGCATGTCCCACCAATCAGGATACTGCATACTACAACGACGTTTCCATAATCACAGACTTTAACCATCACTTCTCAGTGAACTGCCTCCTAGTCTGAGATCATTTTCAAGTTAAAGAGCCAGTTATCATTATGGACTTTTCATGTTTTTTAAGGCGTTTGATCACACTAATACATGTACAAAATATAGCATTAATTCAGTTAGAAAGTGAAAAAAATAAATAAGAACAGGCGTATTAGGTATAAATACATTTTCTTCATTTGAAAGTCCGGCCCCTGGAGTGTCTGCTTAGGAAAAATCTGTCCCTTGGAAAAATGTATTTGATGACTCCTGACATACAGTATGAGGTCTGGTTGTAGTCGTGAATAATAATGCTTGTAATTAATCATTGCTTGGAGAGTTAATGAGAGAAGATAAATAAACTGCATTGGAGTGCAACATCACCTGCTGTCAGCAATACCACGGTGTAGGAATACTCTGTTGCAAGTAAAACTCCTGCATTCAGAATTAGACGTAAGTAAAAGTACATAACAATGGCATGAAAATATACTCCAAGTACCAAAAGTAAAAGTGCTCATCATGCAGAATGGCCCATTTCAGAATCATAAATAATATTTTATTGATTATAATTATGGATGCTTTATTGTGTTCATCACTTTAATGTTGCAGCTGTTAAAGCTGGAGCTAATTGTAACTACTTTATACACTGCTGGGTAGCTTAATTAGTTAAGCTACCCAATATAATCATATATAATCATCTAATTAATTAATTAGATGATTATATTTTCGGTTAACAATTTGAATCTGTAAAGTAACTTAAGCTGTGAGATAAATGTAGTGGCGTAAAAGTATAAAGTAGCAATAAATGGAATTACTCAGGTAAAGTGCCTCAAAATTGTACTTAGGTACAATAGTTGAGTAAATGTAATTGCATTCCACCACTGTCTCTGTCATTGACTACGTTTACGTGCACATAATATTCCCGTTTTTGCGCTTATTCCGAAAAAGACGATATTCCGACTAAGCTGTTTCCATGGCTAATGTGAGTGAATATTCCACTAATACTGTATTCCCGTTTACATACAGCCATGCAAAATAGGATTTTTTCAAAGTTTTCCAAGTCTTTCATAATGTTTAAAAGTAGGAGTGTTTCTCCTTCTTTTCTTTTCGGCGTGCATCTCTACCGCAGCCTTGCAAACTGTTGGCTGGTTGGTTTGGGTACAGCAACCATAGCAACGCACACAGCTGACGGTAGCCGTAAACAGGCAAGAGGCCGTAAACTGCAGTAAAAACCCTGATTGAGACTCATATTCCTGTATACATGTCCAAAGAATGCCTCTAAAACCTGAATAATACCGGCATATCCCACGTCTTAATCGGAAAATGCTAAATTTCGGAAAAAGGCCTTATTCGGAATATCCAAACGGAATACGCTGTTCACGTCACCTGTATCAAATGTGGAATATTGTCACATCTCGTATAATAGTGGAATATTAGTGTGCATGTAATCGTACTCACTGAAATTTGTTTTCACCACGGGTCCATGCAGCCCCAATGGTACAGGATGACATCACCAAAACTGTCCAATGAATGAGTTACCTCTCAGTCCTTATGATTCTATATTTTACACCCCGTAGTTCTTTTGTCAACTACTCAGTGTGAACATGAAACCAATACTAAAGGTTGTGGAGTATCAGGGGACCTTAGTAACGGCTGAATTTGACAGATGGGTTACCGGAATATACTAGAATACAAACTAAACGTGTGGCCGCTCGATGGTGTTTTAAGCCCCCAATGTCACCTTCCAGGCAGCGCTGGGACTGTTGACTTCAAGACATCTAACCCTAAACCTAAACCTAACCTTAACCCTAACCATAACCATTGCCTAATCGACTTCAAGGCAGCGCTGCGACCGTTGACTTCAAGGCATCTAACCCTAACTTTAACCCCAACCCTAACCCTAACCATTGCCTAATCCTAGTGCAAGACGATGGGGGCTTAAAACACTGATAAACCGTGTGGCCAGGGCAACAGTAGTAGAAGCAGGCCCTGCACGCCCACGCAGGGGATTTCAATTACTCTGGCTGATTAGGCCTCTGCTCAGGTTAAAGCTGGGTGGAGCTCTCATGAGAATTACCTAATTAAATTAAATAACAAATTGAATTTTAAAACCCTTTTTTTTCAAGGGGCATCACATGTAGCAAGTAGCATCAGTGAAATCAGTAGAGATAGATTCAAATTGAGAGGTAAGTCTCTAAAGGCCGTAGTCCAGGAGAAGAAGGGTACAACATAGGCCTGTGTAAACCCCCAAAGCACACACTGCTCATTGTCGAGTCTGCCGTGAGAGGCTTAATAATCCTATCTCTCCTTCTCCTATCTCCGAGCTGAAATAAAAACCTTTCTTTTTGAATGGCATGAAATATTACAGTGTCAAGCCACATCACATTACTTTCTTCTGTTCTATTTCCTACATTGAAATATTGTTATTCTGGGTTTAATATGTCTTAATTCATATGTACATAAACTTTTATGGATTATGGATTCAGACTGTGGATGCCCGCTTACAGTAAGTAACAAATACTCCTGACTTTTATCTCAGGAACACAGCAGGTTAACGGATAGTGTTTGAACAAAACAACAGAAGACACTGGCCAAACTCTGCTCTATTTGGTGGTGTGAACAGCTGATGTTATGGGCCAACACTCTTTGGGTCCTATTGTAACGATCTAAGCTTACGGCGTGAAGCACCTGGTGCAGGTGCATTTAGGGCGTGTCCAAATCCACTTTTGCTGGTTTGACGGCGTAATATTTTTATTTTTAATCTTTCTGCATGTTTGTGTGCTGCTGCGCTTCCCTGGTGTGTGTGTGTGTGTGTGTGTGTGTGTGTGTGTGTGTGTGTGTGTGTGTGTGTGTGTGTGTGTGTGTGTGTGTGTGTGTGTGTGTGTGTGTGTGTGTGTGTGTGTGTGTGTGTGTGTGTGTGTGTGAAAAACAAGCATAGTGTGTGCGCGCTGTGCATAAGGCCTAGGCACATTTTACTAATTCGCTGTTAAAATAACAATGAAATGCTGCGCTATTGACTTTAGACCAGATTTTTGTAGATAGCAATATGCCAAGAATTCACCTGAACACATCTCCCTGTGCGCAAAGATGGGCGCAGGTGCATTTGCTATTTAAACGACGCAGGTCTTAAACTAGCAAAGACACTTGCGTCGGGTATTGCGCTGCGCCGGGTGCAAGATAGGGCCCTTTGGCTGTGTGACCAAAAGGTCACCTCGGAAAAGGTTAGCATTAAAGTTGAGATGATGCAGCGGAGAACCAACTGCAGCAGTACATGAGTACATCATGTTGACATGTTTGCACAATATTGTCTTGAGCATCATATCAAGTAACGTTCAGTTGATGGTTGAGGAATTTTACTTGCATATGTAGGTCTGTCTCGGCCTGCTGTGATCTGTGCTGACACTGGAATTCTCACTACCATGATGCAATAGAATTGCGGCGTTGAATCAACCCAGATCAGCATTACAATAATATAATATGTGTGAAGGCATACATTATACAGTACTCTCTGATTTCTGGACAGTGTTGCACTGAGACCTGCCAGTGTTGTCATGATGTTTATTAGTATGACACAATGTTACTGTCTAATCTGGACTCCATAACTGCCTGCTCAGTTGGTAGGATCAAACCTGCGCTCGTCTGACATCTTTAGTGAGGGATGAAAGCCTGATTAGTCTGGTCATTATCTTGATGAGGGGGGCGGGAAGGAATGTGGAGAAGTTGCAGAGGTAAGCGAGAATACTGTTCGGCCCTAAGTAGCTTCATTATGTAACAACTGTGTCCTATTCTAATTAAAAGAAGTCTCAAATAATAGCCAGCACAAACAAATAATGGCCTGTTGCTAATATAGCCCGCTTACAAACATGGTCAATTTAGCATAATGTTTACTTCCACAGCCATAATTCCTCTGTATAAAAGGCCATTCATTGTTTAGTTTGGATCTTTTGAAGTGGGGTTGTATGAGGTACTGCTCTATAGTCAGTGTATTATCTACAGTACATGGCGGTCGACACATCCCTGGTTTTGAGAAACAGGCAGGAGTACTGAAACGGAAGCTAAGCAATGTACTACTGTGGACAGGGGCAGCAGCTAAACATGTTTTACTTACCTAAAAAAAAATCATTATCAGTTTAAGTGTACGCTATATTTAGAATATTTTGCCAGATTTACCGTGCTGCAGACAGCACTTTCTGTTCTCTCTTCAAAGCCACCAGACTTCTTTTGCAAAAACAGTCATTTTACCGTGCAGAACACGGGAGATCCTGGTACCAACTGGTTAGTTAGTTAGTGTTAATGTGTGACTTTGGTGTTTTAAAGGGTAAGTCGTCACAGTGACACAAACAAACTAACCAATCAAGGTAGCAGTAGACGAGCAACTCCCGTGTTCTTCGAGGTCAAATTACTGTTTTTTTTTTTTATTCTGGTAGCTCTGAAGAGAGCATATATATATAATGACTTCAGGTTCCCGTCGGAAAGGGTTGTCTGACGACAAGATAAAGTGTTGTAAATATTTTAAATATAGCGTACACTTAAACTGAGAGATTATTTTAAGTGGCTAAAATATGTTTAGCTGCATAGCACACGTCCACAGCAGTACGTTGCTTAGCTTCCGTGCCGATACTCCTGCCTACTTCTCCAAACTGGGGGTCGTGTCGACCGCTATCTGCTGTAAGTAATACACTGACTATGGATAAATACCTCATACAACCCTACTATAAAAAAATCCAACATATACAAGCAATAGCTTTTATATGTTTAACAGTAGTTTATTTCACATCCTCTGTGTAATTATCCTCTGGACCTCTACGATGCCACCAGATTGTGTTGCTTTGTAACACAATGGCTTAGCCTATATTAGGGTGGAGAGACTCAAATGTGAGACAACAGATGTTGTGGAGTGAGAAAGATGAAGGGGACTGGGAGGATGGAGAGGAAGAAAGCTAGTCTGAGAAGGAGACAGAGGAAAGAGAGAAAACAGGGGAAGACAGATGGGGGTTCAGTTGGTGATCAAAGGATAGATGAGTCTTAAAGCTCCTTAATGATTCCACAAGCCGTGATTACTTTAAACAAAGCACCTTAAACTAGGCACTTTAAATTTGTGTATGGGTTTTTATTGTATAGTATTTAATATTGAGGTTTTATGTGGCATTTGCTTGTCTGTTTTATGTTGTGTTCTTTTATGTATTAACCTTGCACTGCGCATTTTTTTTCCCAATGTGGGTTACACTGCAAATGGCTAATAAAGTGAATCTGAAATCTGAATCTGATGCTGCACTGACCTAAACGCTTTATACTATTTTCAGTGAAAATATTACTGTTACAAAGCCATAAAAAAAGTTATTACTTTCCTTTAAATATCAGCTTAAAAGTTGATTTATTTGAAGACTGTGTTACATGCCAATCATCTGGTTGGATTTTGTCAAAATTAGCTATTCAGATTGATGTGAGCTGTCAGAAAACGCTGCTTCAATTGAATTTAGCAGTAGTTTGACAGGTAGGCAGTAACAGCAGATGTTGCTATTTGATCCCACTGATCTTTCACAGAGGAGATATAAAGGTAAAAGTGGATGACATCTTGTTGTCAGAGGATCAAATAACTGCCCCCAGGAGGAATACTCATATACTAAGTATATATATTATATACGGTAGGTATAGTACAGTGCCCTTTCACTTGCACAATACAATTAACACAGGATGAATTGTAATGACTGACACCCTTAATCTAGCTTCACCATCAAGTCTGAACTTTAATGAGTCCAATTCTTTGGTTTATGACCAACTACCTGCAAAACTAAAGGCTTTCCCATCAGCCTCAGTTGTACTTTGTGTTTAGAGCTTGTTTGTAAATGTTAGCATGCTAACTATAGAATATATCATTCAAAAAGGTTTTAGAAATGTATTTTAATAATTGGCCGTCCTAGTCCTGTAAGTGATACGTGGTGCATGTTGGCTTGTTAACGTTTCTGTTTCAACACAACAGTAAGATTAAATAGTATATAATAAATATATATAGTGAGTAGAAGCACTAGCGTTACCCCCATCCCACCCAAAGACATTACAAACAGAGACTGGTTAAATACATTATGATAACGCTAGTTACCTGGCTGGCTAAGGTTACAGTAGCTACTTGACTAGGAAGGCAAATTATTAGAAAGATATTTCTTAGCATTTAGTTTGTTTACCTTTCCAAAAATGTTAATGCTACATCAGACACAGATTATGTATTTTGTTAACCAACTGGCAGCGGAGTCTATCTTTCAGGGTTCTGAAAGATGTCAGTCAGGGTTGAGAATAATGAAACACATTGTACTCAGTGTTTAAGATTTCTGTGCTTAACGTTTTTCTTTTTCCGGATGACAGCCTAAAAAACCACATATGAAAAATACGGACTTGGTGTGCAAAGGCCTTTAGTCTTGTTTTAATGATGAAGTGAACTGTAGGTCTTCACTGACCCACCTTTTTTATTTAACATTAATAGTGGTGGCATGTGCCTCAGCCTCCTCCGGCCACATGGCAAAGTGTCCCTGAGCAAGACCCTGAACCCAAAGTTTCTCCCCGGGCGTATGTGAATGTGTCCACTGCTCCTAATGCTTAGGATGGGTTAAATGCAGAGATTGAATTTCACTACTTTGTACTGCAGTTGTGTGTGACAAATAGCGTAACGTTTCTGTTTTGTTTCTGAATGTAATTCATAGAAGTAACAGGCCTGACAGCAGTGTTCATGTTTGCACCCACTGATGTGTACGGATGTCTTTGTGCCTCTCCACACTCACTTATTTAGACTTGCATGCTGCAACACTTTTATGGTTTACTCAGAACACTGGACACACACTGTCTGCCTTATTGACCTGCTGCATCAGAGAAAAGTGTTGTAGACCTTTGTCTCACGGTCAAGAGCAGTTTTTCAAAAGAGGATGTAACCTTTTATTGTGGGGACCTGAGACAATTTATCTGTGCCTGCCTGTACGCATGCATGTTGGTTTTGCTTGAGGTGTGTGTGAAAGAAAATGCCGAGGTAATAGTTAATTATTCAAGATTACTATTGATCACACCGCCCTCAATCCCCTCTGATAAGACTCTTGGACCTAAAACCCCCACTTTTTTTGGAATGTCTTTCCTCCACTGAGAAGATGAGTACCGTCCTCTGCCTAGTCTATATCGACAACGATTCATTTATGGGATATAGTCCAATCATTTTATGAAAAAAGGTAGAACAAATTGCAATAGAAGCCAACTGAACTGATTTTGTATCCTCAATATGTCCTGAGTATATCCTACCAAGAGCCTGGGTCTGTCCGAGGTTTCTCCCTTAGAGGAAGTTTTTCTCACCACCGAGTTTTCTTCCTAAAAGGAAGTTTTTCCTCGCCACTGTCGCACTAAATGCTTGCTCTTGGGGGAATTGTTGGGTCTTTGTATATTATAGTGTGGTCTAGACCTACTCTATCTGTAAAGTATCTTGAGATAACTCTTGTTATGATTTGATACTATAAATTATAATTGAATTGAATTGAGTAAGGGGAAAAAAAAGCCCCGAAGAATCCCATTCGTGGAAAGTTTCGAAAAAGACTCAAATGTAGCCTATTCATACGCCTAATCATTCTTTTTCTCAAGTGATTAGGGTAAACATTTTAACCTTAAGATATCACCATGAAAATTATTGAGTTGATTATTTACATGAAGACAAACAAAAAATGTATGACAAGTTTTTTGAAATTTTTTGTTAACATGGGCAAATGGTGCATAATCTAATTACGTATGTGCTAATTTGTATAAATACCACAACAGATCTAAACATTGGGTATAGCCAGGTGAAAATGTCTTGTTGAATCTTGTTGACGTCTTACAGTAAAGACTTAATGTTAAGGTCTGAATGGAACCCATTTAGGCTACCCATGAGCATTAATACATAGAGGGGGGAAGAAGTACTTTAAACCAGCCTTTATTAAGTATTCTTGCAGAGATGGGGTTTGGGGCTGGGTCCGTGGGACTTTTTCTGGGGGATGAGTCTGAGGGAAGAACAGGGGTAAGGAGAATGCAGAAGACAAAATGTAGGTCCTGTTCCCCATCTCTGCAATAATTATTAATACATACATACATACATAATATAAATTAATAAAGTTTTTACCCTATTCATGTGAGAAAAAGAATGAATAGGAGTATGAATAGGCTATATTTGGGTCTTTTTCTAAACTATCTCCTGTAATAATATAATATTTTGGGGGTTGTATATTAATACTGTATTCTACTATTGTGTATTCTGTAGATGTATATCTTATATTTATAGAGTATGCTGTGTTTCTTGTATTCCGTATTGAGCTATTTAATGTATTGTATTTGTTGTGTTTTTCTATTGATATATATTTTCACATGCAATGCCTGGATTACCTGTTGCACATGTATCTATCGTCTCTCTCTCTCTCTCTCTCTCTCTCTCTCTGCTGTGAGACAATCAATTCCATGCATGCTTATGTGTGTGTACCCGCTTACTCTAATTATGCACCTCTGCAGTCAAATTATTAATATTCCAACAGTGCCTGGAAAAGTTATTATCCTGCACAAGTCAATATCATGTCCAAATGGAGGACAAGCACATGCTGAGAGCCCGAGAAAAAAACCTATACGCCTAATTAATTTAGCACATTTAGCTACTTTACCCAGTTTGATATGAATAAATGAGATTGCTGTGGTTTCGACTCTGCACGCTGTCCCCAATTTAGTATGATTTTTGCTGATACAACTCCCCACCGCATCACTGATTGACCAACCTTGGTCAAGTTCAAATTGCGTGACTGCACTTGATTGAGCTTGCTTGGTGAGGTGGCGGCACGGGAATAAGGAGCCACTGATGAATGTACATTTAGTGCCAGCGAAAACTGAATGATGTATGATTAACAAAGCTCAGGCTGCTCCCATATTATCTGGTCACACCATCCTCTGCAGCTAGGGCTGGGCAATATATCGATATTATATCGACATTGATATATGAAGCTAGATATCGTCTTAAATTTTGGATATCGTGATATGACATAAGTGTTGTCTTTTCCTGGTTTTAAATGCACCATTACAGGAAAGTGATGTCATTTTCTGAATTTACCAGACTGTTTTAGCTGTTCTATTATTTGCCTTTACCCACTTAGTCATTATATCCAAATTACTGATGATTATTTATCTAAACTCTCATTGTGTAAATATTTTGTGAAAGCACCAATAGCCAACCCTACAATATCGCCACAATATCGACATCGATGTATTTGGTCAACAATATTGTGATATTTGATTTTCTACATATCGCCCAGTTCTACCTGCAGCTGTATAATCTTAATGGTTATGACACTTTGCAGCCATGCAGTTTTCATACTTAAGTTTGAATTTGTGTTTATAGACAGGGCACCTTGTTTTTAAAATGGGGGAGCAAACTTGGAAAGATACATCATTATCTGGGGCACCTCCTACAGAATCTTGCATTTCTACACCACCTAACCTCTTGGAAGGTCATTACGTTAAGTAACCTGCACTAGTCTAGATTAATAATAATACAATTATTTGATATAGCCGCTTTAAAAGGTACTCAAAGGCACTTTACATAAAATCAAAGACAGAAACAGTAAAAGCAGTAAAATAAACTACATTCAACTACAAAAATGAGAACATAATCACAGATTAGATACCAAATAATAAAATCAACAGGGCCAATGCAAAATATTTATTACCACGTTACAGTTCAAAGACTCTTTGATCGGACTCCTTCGCAAACGTCCCAGCACCACAGCTGAATCCTGTCCGATCAGCTAGTAAATGTTAGGTGGGCTGGCTGGTAAGATAAGCGTTGACTCGCAAATCGGTTCGGCATTTCGACTAGGGGTGCACCGATGCGATATTAAGATCAGATATAAGTCCAGATATTGACAAAATGGCTTGATCGGTGATCGGAAAAATTAACAGATCCATGGGCCAATCCAGTTTTGTTAGTTTTTTTCCCTCTGTGGCACGTGTGTCACATGCTGGAAGAGTTGTGTGTACAAATAAATAAGAATTCAATACATTACATCTATGTTATTTTGTCTTAGTTAGGAAAGTAATGTTTAGTTAGGAAAGTCTGGTACCTTTAGTCTCTTCCACATGGTGGAAGGAAGGTATAAGATGGAAGGTGTACAGTGTATTATTAATTCAACAACGGTATCGGATCGGTATTGGGTATCGACAGATACACAAAGCCCAGACATCGGTATCGGGACTGAAAAAGTTGGATCGGTACACCCCTAATTTCGACACCAGTACAATCCTACTTTTAGCTAATTTAAAGTTTGGCTGGAGCCAATGGGCCAAACAGGTTCATTGAACATACGCTAGCCTATCTTTTACTATGTTCTATTTTCTCTCCATGATCACAGTTGTTAAGCTAAATGGCATGTTTCTTACCTTTTGTAAACAGTCAGACTGTGTGGATTGACAGCCAAAGCATGCTGTGGCTACTATAAACAGATATCTGCATATGACTCTGTAGGCAGCAGGACAAGATTTTAGTATTGGAAGCATTCTGGTTTCTGTTTGTAGTCCAAGTAGTATTGACCAATCACATCTGAGCAGGCTTTGGTTGCATGCAGGTAAACAGTCCGTGTGGAACGCATTGGCTGAAATGCGATCTCGAAACCCTTCAACGATCGCTGGCTACACTGGAAACCCCTGAAATATTGGCCTCGGAGGCTAAATCATCATCAGACCAATAGCCGATGGGTTTCGAGATTGTGATGTGTGGCAAATTATCAACGACAAGTTGGACTGAACCAACACAAAGGGTGGTCCAAAAATCATTGATATAGGCTGCTTAAATATAATCACCTGATGCAGGGACTGTATGTTGATACGTTTTATTTTTAAAAAGACAAAAAGTTGGGTAGCAAAATGATAAGTTTGCTCCCCCTAATTAAATAATGGGAATCCATTTGCTCATTGCAGCAGTGCTGTAACTGTCTCTTCCATGTCTCAGCCAATTTTAACATGACAGGGACTCTCTTCCCTCTTACTGTGCTGCTTTTCTAGCCCCTGCTGCCTCACAAACAAGCATATGGTTCGCAGTGACACTTTCAGCCAATGCACATCTCCATGAGTGCATTTATTTTTAGCGTGTGTTGTCCGAGTGGGAATCAGACTTCAGGACCACCCAGATGGCCTAGATAACCTTAATCACAGCTCTAGCTGCTGAGCTGCTTTATTAAAAGAGGCCAGTTGGACATCAACAGAGAAATGCCCTGTGCCTCTTCGATGATTTTAATATTTATTGAAAATCCCTTTTTTTAGATAAGCACTTGAACTCACCTCTCCTTTTACAGAATCGCTGCTTCGTCACAAGCATCAGGTGAGAGGTCAGTGTCTTGGCAATGAAATGCTTTAGAAGAATGCAACAAGAAAGCATTTAACTCCAGGCATTCAATGTCCCTGCTTTTCATTTCCTTCCTTCGACAAGTGCCTCTCATTCATCCTCATCGTTATCAGATAAGACTCAGGGATCAGGGGTTCACATGTTGTGAAGACGGTCGTCAGGGTAACTAGGGCGATGATGTCACTAAGTGGCCAAGATTATTTCCTCCTGAGTAATAGGAAGCCTTAACATCATCATAAGATCAGAAATGACTATAATTTGATTACGTGCGTCACACTATTGTACCTTAAATGATTACATGTGACAGGAACCCTTGTGTTGACTTCGAGTCACAACACATTTTTATATCAGAAAATATTGGACGTAGAAATAAACGCTGAAAATGTGTAGAAGAAAAATTAAAAAATTTAAAACATGGAAAAAGCAAAAACAAATTGTGAAAAAAAAAGCGTAAAAAATGTCAGAAAAAAAGTGTTTTTTTGAAGGGAAGACAACACAAGGGTTAAGCAAGAACATACAATGACTGTTTGCTAATTCCTTTCCCTGAAAAGTGATTGTCTAATCATATCTTAGCAACTGTAACTAGGCACATAGGGCCTGTCGAGCTTTGGACTTCTCCACATGCTGAACGTAGTATGTATATAAAGAAAAACCGCTTAATAGCTCTCCAAAAGGGAAGCCAAAACATCTTGATCGCTCCTGGTGGCTGGCTACAGTACAGATCATAAATTGCGCCCCCTCAATACATAAAAAAATCAAAGTACACGTCGAATAATCTTTTCCCCAAAGATTGGGTCAGTCATTTCATGATCAGTCCTTCCAGAAAAATGCAGTTTTTTTTTTTGTGATTGTTGCGGGCACGTTTTCTTAAAAAATGCGATGGAATATGCGGGATATTTATGCAATTTTATGCGATGAAATTGCGGGAACTTGCAAAAACTGCGGTTTCATCGTGGCTTCATCGCGGGGTTTGCAGCTTTTCGATGATGTTCACGTCGCGTAATTACGTCACGTCATAACGTTCCCATGACAACGGGGGAAAATGGCTGCTCTTGTGTGAAGTAAACGCAACATTTTTCAGCTTTCTCCTAAGATATATGTGACTTTTTTGCAACAAAAATGTGGGGATTATGAAATCATGCAAGCCCACGCATATTTTGCGCGGAAATCTGCAATTAATGCGGCGAAAGTGCGGCGTATTCGAAAAATGCGGCCCCCGCATAAATACGCGGACTTTGGCTGATTATGCATTGAATTATGCGATCGCATAATTGCGTTTTTTCTGGAGGGACTGCATGATGAGGTTTGTTCAAGTGTTCATTCTTCTGATAAGGTATTTAATGCTATAAGAACGGGGTGAAACATCATGATTGACAGCTGTGATTGACTCACAGTTGGTCGAGCAGGTTTACGGGCGGGACTTTGATACTGCGGCTCCACCGCCTGATCACTACTGCGCAGACTCTGGCTCCAAAATTACAAGATGGCAGCGTACGTATCCGGGAAGCAATATTATGGAACCCACAGCAGTTCTAGGCAAGACCCGCCCTTCAATAGCATTTGCACGTTACGATTGCCCAGGCGTCCATGCTTGCACGAGGGAACGGAACCTGATTTATTCAGGTCCTAGTCCCTGACCAATTGGCTCTCCTAACCTTATCTGCTCGAGGTCAGTGCCTAACCTTAAACAATCGGGCTGCTTCGTAGAGTGGGTCTTGCCTAAAACTACAGTGGGATCCATAATAACGTACCCGGGAAATGTTGGCATTACTTTTGTACAGTGGGAGGAAGTGGAGAAACGTTGTCCATCTTTATATACAGTCTATGATGCTGATTCTCTTGTGATGTTATAAGTGAACATATACTGTTTCAAATTGTACCTAATAAGGAAGCTAAGCAGCCAAACATGGTTATGTTAGAATGCAATCTTAAGTTTATCCTTGTAATTGTCATAATACTAGGACTGACTTGTACTGCAATACAAGAGCACAATATAATTGATCTCAACACTAAAAAGTTCACAGAAGACAGCATTTTCAACCAACCCATTTAAGTGGCTAACCAAGCTAACAGTAGCTAGAAATGAGAAGTCTCCTTTACCTGAGAAATTACTAAGATTTTTGAGTGGTAAATCTGCCTCCATTATCATTGAAACTGCACATGCTGTGCGAGAATAAAAAAGCTTGGCAGGCATAGTAATAGTACTTAAAGAGAGACGAACAGCCAATTAAATACATTTCCATTTTGCTACTCTCTATTCACAATTATTGTAGAATAATTGAGATTCAGCTTATTTGGTTCACGAAAGCTTCTCCATTTGCTGTTTTGACTAATTTGGGGTTTCCCAAGAAAAGGTCCTCCGGCAGAAGGGACATGATCCATTTCAGTCTCCAGATGCAGCATCAGTGGTTTGTTTGAATAATAAACTTGGTAACAAACTTCCGCCAGATGTTCATTTAAAGTCCATGGCTTTTTTCTTCTCCTTCCTGCTGTTTCCTCTCATCCAGAGACACTCCCCAGGCCAACGATGGCGGAGCCAAGACGCCCCGGTCCAAAACTTCATCCCGCTTCCCCAGACTGGGCCGCAGCCGCAACCAGGAAGCCAGACCTGAACCCCAGAGTGGTGACCTTTAACCCCACGGAGCCTTTGAACTAATAATCTCTCCCTGTATAGGCTGAGGATGACTATGTTTTCTGTGTCCAGCCTGGACTGTGACATACAGGCTCACAGTGTGAGGACATTGAGGGCGTTTAACGGACCTTCAAAAGCCTTACAGATAAAAGGCCTTAGTCGAGGAGGGGAGATGGATGTGTTCACGTCGCAGGACTCTCTAGGAGATATGTAAATGTTTCTGTGGATCGCCTGGCTGAGTAAAGGATAAATGACTCCCCAGAGGCTGCCTATCAATGGATCCAATCATACAGTACCGTTTACCTCACTGAGAGACACAAAGACTCTCTGTAAACTGCACATGAACTAGCCTGGACTGCTCTCTCTAATCTCAAACACAATGAGATGATGGAGACATTTTTTTTTTTTCTTTTCTTAGTCTGCTCAGTTTTGTAGTGAAGGTGTATAACGGTCACAGTGCCTACAGTGTTTTGTACCTGCTTTCCTGCTCTGGGTAGGTAGGGAAGGGTGTGCAGAAAGGTGAAGAGGGGTTAGATGAAAGTATACTTTTGGGAAATGTTTTTCAGCTAATGTGTCAGCATTATAGTGCCATTACATTTTAGATGTCGATGATTCACTCTCACTGGAGTGGACCATTAGGAAAAGGGCATTCATTTTTCCTACTTTGGTTATCTTCTTCTTATTATTATTATTATTATTATTATGGCTGTAACAGATAACCTACAGAAAGTGTAACATATCTAAAGGCCACTAGGGATGCAGTAATTATCAAAAACATCTTTTAAATTCCAATTAATGAATTAATGGATTAGAGTTAAGCACCACTGATAAAACCAAACTATTTGGGACTATGAAAATGATATTGGTGGGGAGTTGAATCTTGTATTTGACTTTTTGAAACCCACTGCGTTATTCATATTTTCTCTGGATTCTTCTTATTGACTTGGGGAAAAAACTGCAACACCTCTTCCCCTATTACTAATAGAGGCAAAGTAGAAAGAAGTTAAACCTTATGTTTTATTTAAACCATAATATAATAGCAAAATAATAATGTTTACAATAGCCACTAATGTGCACATAATAAGTGGAATAAGACATTTCCAAATTAACACATCAAAATTCCAGCCGCGCTATTTTAGACCAAGAGATACTAAATAAAAGGTTAAACTAGAATTATAATATAGGCCAAAATTATATGAAACTGCAGACTAAAGTGTAGGGCTGCACAATTAATCGCAATTGTATCAAAATCGCAATATGGACTAGTGCAATATCCAAATCGCAGGGGGACACAATATTTGTTGTTGTTGTTGTTGGAAAAATATGTGTCGTAACCATTCTGAATGAAGTATTGTGATGCTGCAGAGATGTCCCAGCCTAGAAATCCTATCCTACAGACTAAAGAAAAAGATCTTTGTTTGGTACAGATCCTCGCTAAAAAATCACACTATAATAATTTTAATTCCTTTCAATGTTAATAATTGAAATTATGAATAAATGAGTATAATGATACAAAAGCAGTCATTCCCTCCAATATCGTGAATCATATCGGAATCGCAGTATCAGTCAAAAATAAATCACAATTAGATATTTTCCTCATATCATGCAGCCCTACTAAAGTGACAGCGGAAAATGACAGTTGGTAGAGAAAACATTAAATTACCAGTATCAATAAAGATCCACATGGTTTTGTGTTTGACATGTTGGTCCTTTTAGCTAGCTGACTGTGATGGGAAAAATGAATCCCTAAAACAGTAACAGAAGGCATGTTGCCCCTGCATACGGGGAAGCGCACCTTTAAGAACCACTTTGTACACCATCACTTTTTTTTTTTCCCCACCCCTCACCCTCTTATAATTTTTGGACAGTCCCTTATTGAGAAAGTCCATAAATAAGCATACATTCTTGCTGTTTCATCTCAAAAGTATCTTTCCTCATATCCACGCGTCTAAGATCAGTTTCAAACACCTGCTGTGATGTATATGATACATTGATATTTTGGAGCAGATAGGAAGGGAAACACTATTTTACCATTACAACAGAAGGGCAAGCTGTGTTTCTGTAGGTTTACCCTCAACCACACTATACCTATACTATATAACTCCACTATATAACATACTTAATAAGGGTCTTCATCAAAGGTTGGGCTGGCTGTACCGAAAAATCCAATGTCTAAAGATTGTTTAACTAATGTGTCTTAGCATGATTTAATGCAGCGTTATGTTGCAAATAAATGTTTTAACGAGGACTAAACACTTGAAGAAAAGCTGCTTGTTAGAGTGCAAAGAAAGGGCTGCTGAGCATCAAGTGTGTGTAAAACTGAAGCTCATGCATATGTATGGCTTACCCAAGAGTAGTCAGAGACTATGTTCAAACGAGTGATTGTGCTAGAAGGGTGTCGGAAAACTTGAATCAAAGGGTCTGCTCGCAGAATGGTAAACACTGTTCATCGTCTGTAAGGGGAGGTGAACAAACAAGGCTTGTGGGTTTTAATTAAGTTATTCTCACACAAAAGTGACCCTCACACGTATTAATCTACTGGTAAACACTGCGCAATGTTGTTAGGAATCTCACAGGCATGCCGTTTTTTTTTTTTTTTTTTAAATCAGACTTCCCTGAGACCTTTTATAGAGAGATTCTGTTGTCAACAATATTGTGAGCTGACCAATAAAAAAAAGAAAGAAAAATAAGATTATTTCACACATTGACATTCTTTTTTGTCCCTCAAAAGGCATTGCTGCTGTTGCATCCCATCAAGAACATGCAATGTAACTTAAACAACTGAAATTTTTATTTTATTAAAGACTATTCTCTGCTGTGAATTGGTGATATTTTAAATGTAGCGCTGCCTTATATGCATTTGAAAACTTGGCCCACAGCATCATGCTATATATGACGATATTGTTTGTCAGCGGTACAGAATAGTCTCTTTATTATAACAAGTAGCCTTTTCATAGACATCTCTTTTGTCTCTGGGACCACTGGTGGGTCTAACTTCTCTGCACAAGTATCCATATTGTATGCGTGGTAATGCACAGCAAGTATACACAGGATCATTCACAGAAAGCTGTACTACCGATTTAGCATTGCACTCCTATAACCCTGTCACACTAACAGTGGGCAGTTTTTTTAAAAAAACAGATCAAACTCAATGCAGCAAATATAGCTTTTTTTTATTCCATGCATTTCTTCTTTCTTGCCAAAGGAACATCACCCACAATGCAACTCAAGCATCAACTGTTTTGTCAGAGATTTGGGGATGTTATGCTAGTAGCGGCTAATGTAGCCTCTAGCTGCTGGCCTTTGAGCAGAGCTAAGATGCGGGCTAGTTAGCTCACTTTTTTCTAACGGCACACCTCCGGAGTTTTTTTCATTTTCAAGCTTGTAGTCTTAAGCCACAACTGATGCTAACTCAAGTGACACCACTTGAGGCAATTTATCAGACTTCACACAGCTCCGGCTCGAGCCACAAAAGCCTTTTTATTTTCACATATGCAGTAGTACTTCCCAACACCTTTAAACAGACGTTTTGTGTAAAATCGGTGGAATGCCCTTTTAAGAAACCCTGAAGGCAACTTAAAGGTACCCTTTGGAGTTTTTGACCACTAGTAGTGCTATGAAGCAATGTTTATATGTGTGGGTCACCATTTTGCTTGTGTGATCCATGAGTACCTGGGTAAGGTTGTACTCTGATGGACAGTTGGTGGTGGTAACGCACAAAGAAGCGTTGCAGTGTGCCAACAGAGGCAAAAGGACTGCTATAGCAAACATGGATGTAAGCAATGCAGGATTTAAAATACTAAAAAAATGCCCTTTGAAAATGTTTTATGAGGAAGGAAATGCATTCAACACGTGTGACATTCCAATGTGTTTTGGTGAGTAACACTGAATTTAAAATTAATTTTTGTTTGTATGAAGGAAAATGCCAAAGGTCACCTTTAAACCTGAAACTTCTTGTTCCAGAAGAAATCTCATCTCGTGCAGTTGCTTAGCATTTACTGAAAACTAGTTTGTATCATGATTGTTTTACTAAAAGTCAAAATGTGATTTATTTTATGGCTTGAAGCTCTGAATGCTAAAAGAAAATCTTAGGTGCTGTTGAGAATACACAAGCACGAGCGTTTCATTGACAATAGCAAGAAAAAAGAGGCCACAGACAGTTCCTGGTGGACCTGGTGGTTTACTCCTCTATCTCGGGGTATAGATGTCTTCATGATATGATCAGAAACATCACTATTCTTTTTAAATGACTCCATCTCCTTCCCTCGGAATCCTCCAGACGCTGGATGAATTGAATCTCGCTGTACCTTGAGGCTGGTAATCAGAACGATGACAAGCCAAGGAAGTGGGTTTAGCTTATCGAGATGCAGCCAAAGTGTTCTCTTGCAGTATGTCTGTTCTAATGTACTTTTCTGTCCTTGCCTTAGTCAGCAGTCAGGCCTTATCTATCAGTGTCAGAGCAAAGAGAGGCTGAACAATAAAGTACAGTGTGTACATATCCAATACCACCACCACCTCTGTGTCAGTGTTGTCATTGTTTACCTTGTTGTTTGATGGCAAAAGGCCATTATGCAATTCTGCTGCAACAGAAAGCTTTTCTTTGCGAATGCATGTCAGTGTACATTGATGCATTCATGCATGTGTACAGTTGCTACATACAGTGGTGTCATTTACATACACAATAGGTCAGTGCTGAAGCAGTTTATATGGCGAGTTGAACACTTCGGCGCTTGCATTATGTTCTGCATATGAGCTGTATGCATAAATGGATGGATAGATACCGTGAATTCCATCGGCAGAGTACCTGTGGCCCTAGCTGCATCTGTTTTGCTTGTTGAATGGTTATATAACCTTCATTGCCTCACTAAGCAGTCTCTGAGATTTTATTCAAATCGTTCAAAACCATCTTAGGAAAGGCTGTGTTTTTTTTCTTCTGTGCTGGGCATGCTGCACTGGGTCGGTTGAGAGAAGAATGGCGAGGGTGGACTAAATGATCATTGTCCATTGACCAGAAAATTGGTTGCAAGCCCGTTTAGGATGTGGATGGTTGCTTTTGGCAATGTTAGACATTACACACACTCATACACACACAAACAACCGGGTACATGCAAGCCAAGTACTCAGAGCGCCAACACAACACATCTCCTGCAATGTTTCTATTGTTTGAAAGGAATGGATGGAAAGGCCTGGCTTGGCTTTGACATCTATTAGTTAGAAAACAGCTGAAAAGTGTAATTAACTTCATTGTATCAAAATATGTATATTATGGGACACTCTGCCTGTATATATGGTGCAATTACATGCTCCTCGGATGGTCCCATTTCCAAAATTGGGAGGTCATTCTTCCGAATTCGGTTGATGAGCTTTAAGTCGTAGTGTGGAAACAATATGGACATTACAAATAAGATGTTTCATTTTATTGCTACAGTGTTTACACATGTTGACAGCTGTTTCTATAATTTATTTCCAGTTTGAAGCTTCATGTGAGGGATTTTGTCCTAGACTTGTTGCTGTACCAATACATTCCCTAAAATCACTAACCCAGTTGGGAACAAATGTTTCTGATTATTCCGACGTCACATGATTACAGCATTTACTTTTATGAAAAGTCTTACGACTTGGAATATTTGGTGGGTAAAAGCAGATTGGAGGGTTAGAACGGATGTCACACGTGAGGGGACAAGTCTGACTACTAATTAGCCCTTATGCAGAACACCTGGGAGACGCCAGGAAAGCAAGGGTGCACGGGTGGACTGTTTGATTAGATTTTTTGCACCTTCTAACAATTTGGAACTTTTCTATCCATTTCACCCATAAAATGAAGCCTGAACTGCCTACAGTAAGAGAAGAGAGGGCTGTCTGAAGCCAGAAGAGGCCTACCAGCTGGAATGACCGCCAGCCTCAGTGACTTACGGGTGAGTCAAACCTGATCCTCTCAGGCCACGATAACAGAACGCTATAGCCTGCTAATCACAAATTCATGTTTCTAATTCCAACAGCTATTGTAACATTTTCTATTTTCCATTTACCAACTCCATGTGCACTCACATTTAGTTATCTGCGAATATTGCAGTAACAAGTGATTTGAGCATGTTGCTTCAGGGAGCTCTTTTGCCCTGAATCAGCCTTTCAGGTAATGCTTCTTCCCAGACGGTGTTGCCCAGATTAAACTTAAGTTTTACAGTAAATGTTATGCAGTTTAAATTAATGTTAATGCCGTCGTTGCAGTTTAGGTATACCTATTCTTCTGACTGAGGTATAATATGTATACAGCACTTAGATTCACACACTGACATGCATACCTGTTAATTTTGTCTATGTCCTTATTCTGCTTGGTGTGTTGTATGTGGGTCGGTTCACTTTCCCTAACGTTAGCTTGGAGACTTAATTTACCTGTTGGGTCACAGACTAAAGAAAATGACACCACCCAAACTAGCAGTAAATACCACTGGTGGTGAGATGCTAGATTTGGTTTATCAAAGACGCTAGCAAAGCAACAAAGTACAGGAAATAAGCACAGCAAAAACATCAGATTGGCCGGACCTCTGTGTTTAGTTATATATCTTTAAATGTCACAGTTACGGCTGGAAATGACAACAGAAATAAACAAGTTTGCCAATATCAAATATCTCCACAATTTAAATCAACGGCCAGTTGTCTACCCGCAAGTGACGTTGTGTTAGCCCGATGTCACAGTGATCCAGTCTATTGAACGGAGCTCCAGAGGGCTCTTAAGTTGCTTAAGAGTAGATCCTAGATGAATACATATAGTACAGGGAAAAAGGCAAACCAAATGAAAGCTTCCTCCACTAGAGAGTTGGTCTTGAATGAACACTGTCCTTGTGACAATGTCCACCAGTCGAACCATGAATACACTAGTCTATATCCACGACGTTTCATTTCTGGGATTGTTCAGGTGCCGCAGGAAATTTTCGGATGTCTGTTACCTTCCACTTTGTTTATGTTGGCATTCTGAACTCTGGTGGATTTATGAGGACTATGCAGTCCTTCCAGGATTTCGCGCCTTTCTTTTTAGATTGTTGCGGCCCAAAATGCCTGATTTCGCGGGAGCTTTTGTAAAAAATTGCGATAAAAGTTGCAATGTCTTTTGTATGTTTGTTGCAATAAAGTTGCGGGAGACGGTGAAAGTTGCAAAAAAAGTTGTTTTTTTGTATAGTTCTTTAAAAATAAAAAGGAAAGGTTTCGTGGAGAATAAAACTATCCTGGGCTGTGTTTTCCTAGTAACCTTACCAAAAAGGCTCAGGATGCTGCAAATGTTGGTATAATATGAAAATGGCTGGTGGATTTAAAAAAATAATTTATTGACTGAATCAAATATAAACATATCTGTCAGTGGCTTGTTGATCTTTACATTGTTAGTTAATTTCCTATCCTGGCCTGGGACACACATTCGGTTTGATAAAGTACTTATTGGACTGTAACTTATCATTACACTTACAATAACGAGAGTAGCTGTCCTCAATTTAGGTCATCGTGTTGTCTCACCTCTGGTTTTTCCTGCATCCACCGCGTGTGTTTGCGTGTGTGAGCGCCAGTAGCGGGGGAACTGTATGAGCCGCAGCCCCGCCCCGCCCGCTGCAGAGAGCCGACAGGATTGAAACAGCAGCCGCTCACTTTACAGTGAAAAAACGTTACAGCGTATATTGATGTTAAAATCTATACAGTTTGGCAGGACGGTCTGAAATGTTTTGCATGGTCTTTCGCTGTACGTTTTGTTGGTAAATGTGAGATGTTAGAGTCTCGTCTTCATATCGGAAACCAGCTCTCTCTCACTCCCGCTTGGTCAGTGGCTCTCAGACGTAAAGTCTGGCACGTGGGTCTGCTGGGATTGGTTGAAGTCGCGGGAAACTCTGGTTATTGGTAAAATTTGCAGAAACGTGGTGATTGGTCAAAATTACGAGTCGCACAAAAGTCACTGTGATTGGTTGAATTGGCACGATGGAGGGACTGACTATGGTTAACTGCTCCTCAGATCTCTGCAGGGTAAATCCAGACAGTTAGCTAGACTATCTGTCCAATCTGAGTTTTCTGTTGCATGACTAAAACGAGCTCCGATGCTATTTTGCAGCAGCACCGTTGCTCCGTATGGCACTTTGCACCACCCAAGACGATTGTGATTGGTTTAGAGGAATGCCATAAACCAGCGCGCATTTTTCTCCCAGCCCGGAATGCTGTGTCGACTAGCCAGACCCTCCTCCCCAGCGCTGTGGAGGAAGGTCTGACTATTGGTGCAAGACTATTGGTACATCCCATAGCCCTTTTTGATAGCTGCTCGGTCCTCGGCTGAACCGGAAGTTGTTCTATCCCTCCTCCGTGAATGCCGTCTCAAAGTTCTTATTTCTGCCCCGAGGACCAACTCATCGAGGAGCTATAGGCGAGGAAACACGAGAGCAGCCTTCCCGGAAGCCGTGCAGCTGAAGGAGTTGATGAATTCATGTGACGCTTCGGAGAAAAAAGGACGTCTCATCCCTCTACAACACATTTGCTCGTTGCCTCTCTCCTCCTGTGATTTCCTCGCGTTTCTCACATGCCTCCTCTGTGGTAGGGACTTAAACGCGTGGAAGGGAGGCAAGTGGAGGACTCGAGGAAGCAATTTAAGCAACATGAGATGCACTGTATGAATACATTTACCGTGTTTCACCTCCTCATCTGTGTCTACTCTTTCTTTTGTCCCCACTCTCCTGCGTCTCTTTGAAGATATGGAGGTCCCTCTTTGCTCAATTTACAGGACTGTATGCAATTACCAAGCTCTTAGCTTTGTGTGAGGAACATCAATGAGACAGGGACCCTGGTTTAAACAAGGTCACTGTATAAGCAGTAATCCTATCTCTACCACGCACAATTGCGGCTTGGCATGAGGACGCATGTTCATTATAATAATAAGAAAGAGGCTGACGTCTCAGAGCCTATAGACAGCGGGCCCTTCAGGAAGGTGCTTCCTAATAGAAACCAAGATTAGCATGTGCTTCATGTTTGTGCTTCCAAGAAGGGCAACAGCAGATGTTCCTCGGAGACTGAGGAGCTCTGCTGAGCTGGATACTATCTCAAATGCTTGTCAGTAATTACAGTAACTTTAGCTTGTGCTGCTTTTGATTGCTGGGGCATTTTGCTTGCTCATAGTGGATACTTTTCAATACCCCCAGAAGTAGTGTGGTCTGCAATATGTAGGGCATAAACAGCAGTGTATGCTCAGTGATTACAGGAACTTTTAGTGATAAGTTCAAAAGGGAAATTCACAGTTGTTTCCATGTTGTTCCACTGTTGTTTCATGCTCATAAACCAGAGAATGTAACGGTTGCGGTTTTAAACACGTCATTAATAATGTTGTGAAATGGTCACAGTTAGGTTTAGGCACAAAAAACATTAGACGTTACTTCACTTCCGGTTACGTGTGTGATGCAGAACGTGACGTAGCTCTGTTTGTTCCGTAAAGTTAAAAATACTCGCCGTTGACTTTGATTTTGGAACGGGACGCAAATCCGGGCTCATGGGCCAAAGTCCTGGAAAACATCTGCCGCTCTTGTACTTCGCCCCTTTCTTTCTGCTTGAATAAATGACTTATGTGCCCATTTTTTTGAAGGACAGTCGCATTGGTCACAATGACATTTCACTCACCACCTCCACTGTAAGATCACTACCACAGTCTCTGTGCTACGAATAACATATCAGGCTAAAAGGTGCAAACTTCCTACAGATATTTTCATTCCTGTATTCAACCCTTGCGTTGACTTCGGGTCACAAGGGCCCATTTGAAATTTTTGTTTTATATCAGAACATATTGGACGTAGAAATAAGCGCTGAAAATGTGTAGAAGAAAAATTTTAAATGTTGGAAAAAGCAAAAACAAATTGTGAAAAAAGGCATCACAAATGTCAGAAAAAGTGTTTTTTTTCAAGGTTGAAACAAAGACAACACAAGGGTTAAAAAAAGAAATGTAATAGTAATAATTTAAAACACCTGCAATCTGCTGGGGAACTTTTAGACAACTAGCTCCTCACACTACTGTTTCCAAAGTGGTGTGGATGAATAAGGCAGGTAAGTATGTGTATATATATATATATATATATATATATATATATATATATATATATATAAGCCCAAAGTCCTCCCCAAAGGGACTTACCATCTCCAACAGAAAACACTGTTCACAAACAGCTCTATTGTAGTCCAGCCTTTACTTCTGTGACGACCGTGCGTCACTTTGTAACACACGTTATAATGCTCGCCTAGCTGCTAGCATGGCACGGCCTCATACTCTGCTTCTGACTGGCTAGTAGTCCTTACCTAGCTACTGCACATGTGCGACTCCCAACAAAGATGGAACAGAAGTGTGATGCCTCACTCTGTAGCTAAAACAGAGAGCTCAACACACAGGGTGAAAAGAGGAGCTGCAGCAATGTGCAGTACAACACAAATATGGTGTTCTTTTTTTTTTAAATTAAACCACATAAACCTATTCTGATATAACCTCTAAATACAATTATGAACCTGAAAATGACCATAATATGAGCTCTTTACTGCTCAGTATCATCGGGTTATTGATGTACAGTCATACAAGGGCAGCTCCTTAGCTGATTCAACCTTAGGTGTGTTCTTGCTAAGCTCTAACATTCCTTCTCTTGCTAATCTAACTGTATAACCATTTGCGATAACATGTCAATGAAAAGCGACGCAACGCATTGACAGAGTTGAGATATTTGTGACTTCATCTCTGTTCACGGTGTCAGCTCCCAGCAGCCTGTACTGTATTTCAGCACCGCTGTTTGTTTTCTCAAGTTCTTTTCCCAGGTTTTGAATTATTTGTCAAAAAAACTTTTTTTTGGTCATGCTTACACGATCCTGTTCTCCAGCTGGCAGAAGTTGAATTGAAGGTTCTGTACTTTCCCCACACACACACACACACACACACACACACACACACACACACACACACACACACACACACACCCCTTCATAATCTCTCTATCTATCCTGCTCTATCTTCCCTCTCTACTAGATACCCCATGCCTCTACTAGATACCCCATGCTTTTTTCATTTTCGCTTCGTCTGTCATCTTTTCCTGTCTTTTTGTTACTTTCGCTTCTCCTCTACAGGTTGCCCCTTTCATCTCCTCCAGCCTTTCACTTCCTGTCTGCCCCCCCTTTCACTCTGATCTTTTCTATCCTCTCTTCATCTCCCAATTATCTCTCTACCTTCATCCTTTTCTCACTGCCTTCCCTCCCTCTCACACCCTCCCCCAGTCCTCTCTCTCTCTCTCTCTCTCTCTCTCTCTCTCTCTCTCTCTCTCTCTCTCTGCAGGCACATTGTATTTACTCAGCCTGTCACTGGCTGCCTCTGTTTATTACCTATTCACTGAAGAGGCAGGAGAGACAGAGAGAAGCAGCCCTTCGGAGGATTGTCCTCCCAATTCTCCCGCTGCTGTCTTTCGCTGAATCTTAAAAACGCCACGTTGGACAATTGATTGTTTCGGGGGGTTTTCCCCCTCCTTTCCTCTTTTACAATGTATTCAGTATCGAGCGCAGACTCCTGTCCCTTACGTCAAATAAAGTTCACGACCTGTAGTTACAGGGGATCATAAAAATGGATCACCTAAAGCTCTGAACAGAAGATACATTTCTGTTTTTTTTTTTTTTTAGCTGAATGAAATCCCAAATGAAGCTGTAATGGATTATGTTAATTCATATGCTATCACTTCTGGAAACATGGGAAATAAACTGATGTATCTCTAAGCTGTTTAGAAACTTCTTCAGCGCTTACCGTAGAAAACATTTCCTTGGATCTAACAAGGCTCTTCTTTTGTTCTTGTCCTCTCTCATTTTTTTGGGGGGGGGACTTTTTTTCCCCCCTTTACCTGCATGCTGCCTCCCCTTCACAATGCAATCGGATCCTGAAGTGTGCTCCGCCTGCCTCTCTAAGCTATCACAGGATTTCACAATAGCTCGCGGCACTCTTTTGATCAACCCAGAAGCTTGATCTGAACGCCTCGAAGAGCAGCTTAAACCGCAGCAGGGGAGGAAGTGCGAGGTGAGCGGAGGTCAGATGCAGCTGCAACACGACGATGAGAGGGACCTTTAGAAGGAGTCTGGGAAGTTGTATCAGCTCAGAAGTAGAACTTAAACTTAATAATGACCACATTTAGGAAGACTACAATGTTCCAGCATTAAAACAATGTTTTTGTGGGTGGCTTTAGGGGCTCCAGCCCCTAATCTTCTCAAAAGCCCCGAATCTTTTAGGTCTTTACTACTACTTCTGCTATGCTATTCTCTAAAGGAATGTAATATAATTGAGTAGATGTTGTTCTGTTGGCCTAATAGTAAATTATATGCATTGAAGACCACATTTTATTTACACATTGTTGGGGGTACTTGGTTTGCAATTCTAGCAGCCCAGATTATTATTGGATGGATTCAAATGTAGCAGATTTGTCAGACCAAACATTAATTCTGTGAACTCCAGCATAGTATAAGATTAGTAATGCTGTTCACTCCACATTCCTACCAGACTCACTGTATGTTATGCAACTTAAAAATAGTAACATCAATGTTTGCCTCACTTCAGGTAGCAGGAGTGAAAATGAGTCATCCACAAAATGTGTTTCATGTGTTCTGGTTTCAGAATGATGAGGACAGTTGGAGAACAGATAGCTACATAATAGGATGTAGGCTCTACAGGAGGATTATTTTCTTTCTTATGTTTTAGCCAAACGATGTCTTGGCATTCTATTCTCAAATGGCTTGGAAATAGCTGCTGTAAATGGGGAAATAAATCTCCCTAGGGGAGAAGCCCCCCTGACCGCACTAGGTTTGGGCAAAGCCCTGAATGTTGACATTGTATGGCGCCGCCCCTGCGTGTACTTAATCATACTAGGAAACCACTTAATTTCAGAAGGAAATATTGTACTTTTCACTCCAATACATTTATTTGACTGCTATAGGTAGTCACTGTGCAGATTAAGGTCAACCCTCTCATGATTATGTCTGTACTTTAGCTGAGGGGTTTTGAATGCAGAACATTGACTTTTAATAGTGTATTTTCATAATGTTGCTTACCTACTTCATCACTGCAAGTACTGTAGATGCATGATAGATGTGCAGCAGAGAAACAGGTTTGGACCCAGATGCACGGCTCAGACACAGACAAGCCGGTTTAAAAAGTTTACTCACAATCAAAGACCAGGCACTATTCCAGGCAGATAAAACGGCAACATTGGTCCAAAGGGGTCGGGCAGAGGGGAAAATGTCCAATGAGCAGGCAAAGCATCAAGCTGGCAAATCAGGCAGGCCAGAAGGCTGGAAAGTTAAGATGGGAAACACAACACAGACAATCTGGGAAAGAGTGCATGGAAATAGGCCGGTATACATACTGCAGGAGTGATGTGGAAAGTGGAAACAGGTGTGCAGATACATGTAGGTGGGGGGGGGGGGGGGGGGGGGGCAGGTGAAGAATGGCGTGACGTTTATTCCTGCTGGTGGTTGTAAACTTAGGATCACAAAACCCAAATATATACAGTGAGGAAAATAAGTATTTGAACACCCTGCTATTTTGCAAGTTCTCCCACTTGGAAATCATGGAGGGGTCTGAAATTGTCATCATAGGTGCATGTCCACTGTGAGAGACATAATCTAAAAACAAAAATCCAGAAATCACAATGTATGATTTCTTTAACTATTTATTTGTATGATACAGCTGCAAATAAGTATTTGAACACCTGTCTATCAGCTAGATTTCTGACCCTCAAATACCTGTTAGTCTGCCTTTAAAATGTCCACCTCCACTCCATTTATTATCCTAAATTAGATGTACCTGTTTGAGGTCGTTAGCTGCATAAAGACACCTGTCCACCCCATACAATCAGTAAGAATCCAACTATTAACATGGCCAAGACCAAAGAGCTGTCCAAAGACACTAGAGACAAAATTGTACACCTCCACAAGGCTGGAAAGGGCTACGGGGAAATTGCCAAGCAGCTTGGTGAAAAAAGGTCCACTGTTGGAGCAATCATTAGAAAATGGAAGAAGCTAAACATGACTGTCAATCTCCCTCGGACTGGGGCTCCATGCAAGATCTCACCTCGTGGGGTCTCAATGATCCTAAGAAAGGTGAGAAATCAGCCCCGGACTACACGGGAGGAGCTGGTCAATGACCTGAAAAGAGCTGGGACCACCGTTTCCAAGGTTACTGTTGGTAATACACTAAGACGTCATGGTTTGAAATCATGCATGGCACGGAAGGTTCCCCTGCTTAAACCAGCACATGTCAAGGCCCGTGTTAAGTTTGCCAATGACCATTTGGATGATCCAGAGGAGTCATGGGAGAAAGTCATGTGGTCAGATGAGACCAAAATAGAACTTTTTGGTCATAATTCCACTAACCGTGTTTGGAGGAAGAAGAATGATGAGTACCATCCCAAGAACACCATCCCTACTGTGAAGCATGGGGGTGGTAGCATCATGCTTTGGGGGTGTTTTTCTGCACATGGGACAGGGCGACTGCACTGTATTAAGGAGAGGATGACCGGGGCCATGTATTGCGAGATTTTGGGGAACAACCTGCTTCCCTTAGTTGGAGCATTGAAGATGGGTCGAGGCTGGGTCTTCCAACATGACAATGACCCGAAGCACACAGCCAGGATAACCAAGGAGTGGCTCTGTAAGAAGCATATCAAGGTTCTGGCGTGGCCTAGCCAGTCTCCAGACCTAAACCCAATAGAGAATCTTTGGAGGGAGCTCAAACTCCGTGTTTCTCAGCGACAGCCCAGAAACCTGACTGATCTAGAGAAGATCTGTGTGGAGGAGTGGGCCAAACTCCCTCCTGCAGTGTGTGCAAACCTGGTGAAAAACTACAGGAAACGTTTGACCTCTGTAATTGCAAACAAAGGCTACTGTACCAAATATTAACATTGATTTTCTCAGGTGTTCAAATACTTATTTGCAGCTGTATCATACAAATAAATAGTTAAAAAAATCATACATTGTGATTTCTGGATTTTTGTTTTTAGATTATGTCTCTCACAGTGGACATGCACCTACGATGACAATTTCAGACCCCTCCATGATTTCCAAGTGGGAGAACCTGCAAAATAGCAGGGTGTTCAAATACTTATTTTCCTCACTGTATATATAAATATATCATAAATATATTTATTTATACAGTTTACGCTTAGGTAAATGCTTTGGACATGAATGTATAAAACTTTATTTTGTCTTACCCTTTTTTGTAGAAATGAGGCTAAATCAAAAATGTGAAGTCATGTCTCATTCTTTTTTTATTCCGTATGTGTAAACTAATATGTTATTAAGATATAAATTGAGTCTTTTTTTTTTTTTTTTTTTTTTTTCTGTATTTGTATTTAGTATTACAGCCGGAATATCTAAGTTGGCACTGTAAAAAAACATATTTCTCAAAAGTTTAGTGACTTAAATATTAACTAAATGATAACTCAATGGAAATCACTCATCTGTTTGATTGGGAAACAATCTTTAGTTCTTCACAACAAAATAAAGTGCATATATTTAAAAGGGGAAACAGTATCTCAGTCCACTTCCTGTTTTGTTATGCCTATTTTTCATCTGGCAACTTAAATGTCAAAACTTGACTTTATTTGGTTAAATACAATCTGCTTAGTTACTAGTCAAATTTTAAAGCAAAGCATCAGACACGGAGTAGTTATATTACAGCACACAATCACATAATTATTGACGACAGAACCCTTTGAGTCTTCAGAGATCTCAGTCTTGTACTAAACATGAGGGATGTAGATAATACTGAAGCGTTTAAGTCAAACCGTTGTATCTGAAGGGTCTATAATGTTAGTCTGTATAAAGCTCAAATGTGCTAAGACATCATGAGCACTGTGTTAGTGATGTAAGTTTAATGATGTTCCTGTCAGCGCAGTGATGTGTTGAAGAGGATGTTCTATTTGATTCTGTGATTGGTGGCTGAGTGGGATCAATGAATTTATGTGTAGTGTTGGAGCCCCTCAGATGGACTCGGCCCTTTACTTGCCAACTCACATCTGTTTACTTTATCTAACATGTTACCTAAACGTACCCCTTATAACCATGTTCTTGCTACAGCAAGAGCAGAGTGTGCATTTTCGGACCTTGTGCCTCTCCGGGCTCTGCAGGACTTGCATGATGCTGAAAACTTGATGTAATAAAACCTTTTATAATCAAGAACAGTGTCAGCGAATTCCTCTTCCGTACAGCATCACAGCATTAGAAACTAAAGATACCACACCGTCATTCAGGATTTTCTCCTCCAGCTTAATCCTTTTCCAGGGTTACGGGGCTGCAGCCAATCCCACCATCCATTGTGTGGAGGCCAGGGAGATGCTCTGCAGGTGGGGATTCCACTGCAGAGCCACGAGCCAT
The DNA here is from genome assembly GCA_023566125.1 of Zingel zingel. NCBI lineage: Eukaryota > Metazoa > Chordata > Actinopteri > Perciformes > Percidae > Zingel > Zingel zingel. The sequence continues at coordinate 21,480,457 of CM042334.1, forward strand.
ACAGGCTACATTCCCTACTCTGGAGCTCAGGGTCAGCTCTGGATAGCTTAGAAGTCTGATCACATTGTGTTCAAGGACACAATGTTCAATGTGCACTGCTTATACAACCTGGCAGGGATTTTAGAAAGCATGTGCACAGAGTAACAAAAACCGAACCATCTTCAAAACTCTGATGCAGTTTCTATTCCCCCCACACACACACACACACTTAAAGGCAGGGTTGGTAACTATTTCCAAGATACATTTTTCTATATATTTTTTGAAATTGTCTTTACACCCTGACAGCAATATATAAATATGGGCTTTGAAAAAGAAGCGAAAAAGATCTGTCATCTGTAGCTGCTGTAATCCTGTAAAAATGTCCACCAATCCCTGCCTCGCCGGCCGCTTGAAAAAAAAACAATGAAATGCTTCATTGCCCCGCTGCGCATACTCTATCCCTCCCATGTACGAGCCTGAGCTCGATGCGTGTCGTCAACTGCCGGAGTACACATTACAAAGCCCACTCTCTTTGTAATGTGTACTGTTGTTCTATGCTAGAATACCAACTGGCCACAGGCCTGCTGTGTGCTAATTAGATGTTTTAAAGTTTGACACATTACAGTTTTTTCTGCAAGGATTTAATACACTTCTGCAGACGCAGTGATAACAGTTGAACCGGAAGTGTTCAGATCCTTTAAGTAAAAGTATTGATATGACACACATTATTATTACTCATGCATTGATGTCCAGTAAAAGCAATTGAGATGGAGCTCATTTTGAACACACCACCTCTCTATCAATAACAGGGGATGAGGCCCATCCACACGGCATGATTTAAACCCCTCTTTTATGCAATGAGAGAGGAGGCGTGAGAGGACAATGGGATTGTAATTGGACACTTAATCATGGCAAGTGATGTTTTACGGCCAGAACTGATGACCCTTAATAGAAGCAAGGGAAGGGTGTAATGGTGAAAGAAAGAAGACAAGTATCTTTGATGACCCTGTTGTAGAGGGACAGGCCATACTAGTTAAAATACTGCCGGTGTCACCCTAAAGGAAGTGAGTTACTGCTAAGTTTTTGTGCCTCCCCCCCTCTTACTCTCAGGGCCAGATGTACGTACATTTGCGAATGTAGCGTTATCAGCGCCATGGCCAACCTGCAGAAAGCGCATGCTGTGACACTTCAGCTTACGTCATATTTACCAAACCTGCAGTTCATCGGGTAATCAGCGCCTTTCTCCGCCCACTATACCGTAAATTGCGCTGTAGCAAAGCGTTGTGTATAGAGTTTAGATTCTCTGCCCGAGCCCGAACCGGGCCTGAACCGGTACGCCGCTATGATCGGGCCGGGCCCTTAAACAAGCATTTGTGTTTTTTTAATCATTACTTTATTAGCCTTATTCGGTGGGGAGCAAGCTATACCTCTCCAGCTTCTCCCGTAGCTCTGGGTATATGTCTTGCACTGACTTGAGTGTGAGGTAAACTGTGCTACATCGCGTCCCCCCCACCTCCTGCAGCACTGTTGTCGGCCAATTACGTGATCGAGACACAAGAAAGTCTCCTATGTGGTTCCAGGGCTTTAATTATGTTGCTGCCTTGATCTGTTACCCTCACTATTCGGCTGAGAGAGCAGCTAGGGTCTAGGTTTTTTTTTTTTACATTTCTTCATTCGGATCCATTTGCGATCCATTCCATTATGAATAAACAAACAGTGCAGTTTACATGCTTCATCCTTGTTGCATTACCGGTATTCATTAAGATAATTCCAAACAGATTTCTGTAGTTCAAACAACTCGGAATTGTAGTTGAGAACGTCAGTTATGACGGCCCACGTATTAAAAAATTGTCGGGTTTAAATCGGGCTCGGGCTCATAATTACAGTTAATGCGTCGGGCGGGGCCGGGCTCGGACGCAACGTGCACGGGCTCGGGTAGGGTCGGGCTTGATTTTTTGGGCCTGATCTAAGCTCTAGTTGTGTACTTGTGCTATGATACGGCTGAATGCAGACTGCCATATTCCCACTGCTGATGCCATGACTGTTTGAAATGATCCTGATGCCAACATTTGTAATGTAGCGAGGAGTTTAACAACTGCTGGAATGGAATGTGAACGCTGAGTCGGCGATTCAGTGTCATCTTTGATTTCTTTCAGTGACTGTAATATCAGCCCAGTATCATGGCAGTTTGTTAAATGGTCACGTTATTGATTATCTATTGATTTGTGTACTGAACACGTTAATGTCGTTATTTTCGTGTGGTGAGCACGGATTTTAAAGGAATGTATTTCAATGGGAAGCATATTTCGTGATCACAGAACGATTACGGTAGCGAGTAGTATTGATATGGCGAAAATCCGCGCAGGGAGGTTGCTCGTGGTAGTGGATGGGTCAAACAACACAGGACTTTCACCCCAGAGCCCGGAGATCGCGTCCCACGTGTTGCAGTTCCTTTCCGCGTATTTTCTTTCTAACCACAACCGTCCCATTGTTATCGGCGTCTCCTGCATGTAATGGTTCCTTTCCCCGTTCTTCTTTTCCTAACCACAACCTTTCCCCCTTCTTCTTTTCCTAACCACAACCGTCCCGTTGTTATGGCCGGTGTTCGGCGTTTCATGTCCTCGTTGTTGCGTGCCACAGAGACCGCAGATTGTGTCCCTTTGCCCGGGGCTCGCGTCCCGCGTGTGGCCGTCCATCCCGTTGTTTTCGCCGGCGTGTGGCGTTTTATTTCCCGGTTGTGGCGTTTCATTTCCCCATTGTTGCGTCCCCCAGAGCAGCCCAGTGTCATGGCAGTTTGTAAAATGGTCACGTTCGAAAATCGTGACCTGTACACAAAATAAACGAGAAAATCGTGACCTGTACATGAATCAATAAATCAAAATAACGTGACCATTTCACGAACTGCCATGAGACCGGGTTGGTAATATTGCATGGCTGCTTAATCGCTTAATGATTTCGTGTTCACTCAACTGAAAAAGTGTTATCTTTGTGACAAAAATCCTTTCAGCTCGTCTCCTTGGCCTATGTCTTCATCTTGCTCGGATTACTGCTGCCATTTCACCAGGAGGCATATGCAAGGAAACCCGCTTCCAGGTTTACACCTGCTTTTAAGAGGCGGAGAATTTTCACCGCAAAATAGAGGCGCGCTTTCACGGGCGTTTTTTGTACATACCGCGGAATACATAATTAGGCGCACTTTACGCTTCTCCTCCCATCTCTTTATGGGAAACTTCCACTTTTCCCTTGACCCTCCTGTGAATGCATATGCATGATATGGGAAAAGCTACAGGCAGTCTGCGCTTTTACCTCAGTGCAGCCTGTTTGTACATACCTCGCCATGCTTTTACGCGCACGTTGTGAAACGAATACCCCTGAAGTGGGCGCAAAAGCTTTAGTACATCTGGCCCTCAGTCTCCCTCATCTCACCTGGTCCCATTTTCTGGCTACAACGTGCCATTTTTTAGTAGTTAGCTCTGAGGCAGAAACCGCTGACCCCTGTGCTTACCGCTGAGACTCTTTATCTCTTCCCTGTTCGGCCGGAACACACAGACAGAAAGCAAAAAGAAGGCAAAGAGAAGTTGGAAGGGCGCAGACAGTCGGAGCAGACGGGGTAGAAAATGACCAATGTGGAGTGTAGGAAGAGAGGAAAAAGGGGAGGGGAAGAGAAGTCACGGAGCAGTCGAGACAAAGAGGAAACAAGAAATGAGCAGAGTGGAGGAGAGGAGATCGGGCGGAAAGAAAGGGAGAGAATTGAGATCATGAGATTGAGACATACATAAGATGAAAAGAGCAGACAGACAGAAGCTTCTCTCCTCTTCAGAAGCGGAAATGGAGCGTACAGAGGAGACATAATTCAAAGCCTCTGCAGCCGCCTAACACGCCACAGCGGCTCCATCTTATGTGCGTTGAACGAAGGTCAGCCTCATTTGTTCCCCGCGGAGACGACGGGGGGCCTTCATGGATAGCAGGAGCACAAAGGGGATGAAAGATGAGGCCGCCCGTGATAAGAAACATGAAGGTTGATTCCATCTGCTGTGTTCTTGTCACAAGCAGACACTCACACACAACACACGCGATTGACAGAAGGGAATACATTTGACTGTCAAACAGGGGCTTCTTATGAATGTGTAATGTTTCCAGCTAGGCGCTGAATATGAAAAGAAGGCCTTCAGCCTGGTAAAAAATGATACGGTTTGAAGGCATTCGGTGAAGTCCTTAGCAAGGTTATTTCTCCCCAGGTCGCTCTTCAAGGCTGAACAAGGCAACTTTAGCATGTATGGAGTCCAAAGTGACAGCAAGAACTTTTGAATTTTTTAAATAATTCAAGTCCTGAAATATATTCAGGGTGAGAAACTGACAAGTGTTTGTGATGCTTTTTTAAATATGTGTGAAATGAGAGACGGAAACTGTTTTCATTTCACCTTGATCACATTTTTGTGAGCTGAGGTGTCAAACCTCCTCCTCTAACCCTCTCTGGCTCACTCTTTTTTCAGTTCATTGTGAATGACACAGAAGCTTTTTTTTATTTTTATTTTTTTAAGATCTGCATTTACAAATCAGCGCACAACCTGCACACTTTCCTTTCTCAACGTGGACGGTGTCACTTATTAAACACAGGTGTAACTAATGACATGAACCAGCACCTGTGTCATGGCTCCAAGCCATCATTAATGATATTAGTTACACGTGTGCACCTTTTGCAGCGAAAACTCAGAAGCTGTGTCCCAGTTTCACGCTACATGTAAGGCTAATTCGGAGCAGGTTCTGGTTCCACACCCCGGTAGTGCCCGCATTTCAGATGTGTTCACCGATTTAAATAGAGTGGGAATAATAATTAAGTGAAACAAAAAAGCAATTTAGTCTGATAAGAAGGCTACATGTTTTGAAATTCCCGAGTGGTTCAGACCTTTCATATGAGTCATATACAGATAGTCTGTCTATTTCTCCTTACTTCAGAATTATAAAGCCATAGGCTGACTCAATTTCTAGTTAAAATATGATACTTGAATCACCTAAAATAAAATGTATAACAAACTAAATGCAAAATGAATTGGCTTGCCTATATATATATATATATATATATATATATATATATATATATATATATATATATATATATATATATATATATAATGTTTTTATAAATATATTTTGTTGTTGGTTTTAGACTAGTTCATCTTCTACAGTTCAGTATTTTGGAAAGTTCTCTCAGTCTGACAGCTGCCTCAGGGTCTTTACGCAGGTTGTTGTCCAGTATCATCTTCTGTTGCACCCCACAGTGTAACATCACCTACTGCCGGCTACACTATGAGGCTGGTTTGAGGCTATAATATTGGGCTTCCAGAATCTTGAAATTTCCAGATCTTGTATATTCAAAAACCTTGGAAATAATTTTTCGAGTTGTGAACAATGGCCTTAAATAAATTGGGTTCCTGTCTGTATTCATTTTTTTTTAATTAAGAGAATGAGGTGATTATAATTTAAGAGGGTTTTCTATCTTTGAAGATGGTAAAATGAGGTCTAATGTAAAATATAGATGTGTTTCAGTTTGGGGGGTTAAATTATGGAATGAACTTGATTTGAGTTGTAAATGTATCCGTCTCTATTGAGTTTCATAAAAAAGCTTTAAAATTTAAATCAATTAATGGTTATGAAGTAGTTTGAATAAAATGTAAATTCTAAGATGTATTTTTAGGATTGTACTCAAGTATTTGGTTTCATTTAGTTTTGTTGAATTTCTGGGTAATTCAATAGGGATTATGGGATAGGATGGCTTCAGCCTATTCCTTTTTCGGTTAGATACGGTGGTAAACTGTGGTAAATAATTGTTTCTTTCATGTATGTTAACCAAAACAAAATTATTAATCATCATCATCATCATCATCATCATAGTAGCTGACTGCAGCTGGGGAGGTATCAAAAAGCATGCTGGAAGTCAGCAGCTGGGAGTTGACTTGACTTGGTAAAAGAAGCTGTGGAAGTGGATGCTGTAAAAATCCCACTATTATTGTACAGAGATGAACATCGTCCGTAGCAGCCCTGTCTCTTAAAAAATGGCGTTCCCATACAACTAAACTATGTTCTCAATTTCATCACGGATTACGTTTGTTTTTGAAGTATCACAAATAATCAGTCTGTGTTTAAAGTCCATGTGTAGGGAGGATGGGTCAAACAAACACAGGACAAAGTTAACGTCATTATTTTAACTTACTTACGTTATCTACTTTATTTACACCTACGTAACATACTGAACTTACGTATGTGTCTTAATTCACATAACTTTATTAAATTTATTTAACTTATTTCAACTCAAAATATTATCTTCTCCTTAAAGGTGCTGTAGGTAGGATTGTGAAGATCCAGGACTTAGCCAAAGAATAACAAAATAAATAATAATTGACAACTTCTGTTTTCTGTTAAAGCCCAAAACAGTCTCCTAAGCCCCTCCCCCCACAAGGGAGAATGAATGTGTGTGCATGAGCAGTGATTGACACGCAGTTAGACACCCCCCCCCCCCCCCCCCGGCCCTGATTGGTGCATCTGAACAGGGAGCGGTGGATTTTTGCAAATCACACTACAGGCTGTAGGTGGTGCCAGAGGAGCCATATTTTTTTTTTTTAAATGACCTGCTTCATGTAGTTCTACTGGAACATAGGGTCAGTTTCAGCAAATATGACAGAAAGTTAGTTTTATAAGTCTTACCTACTGCACCTTTAACCTAAGCAATTAGTTTTGTTTAAATTCACATTGTTAACCACATGTTTAAAACTGCAACCATTTCACACGTGCTGTTGCTGGTACACAGATGTGTTTGCCTCGAAACGAAATTGGGAAATGCAGTTTAGTAGTATTGGAACGTAATTCTTTAGAAGACAGGGTTGTCTGTGGCAGTACCAGTATAGATTTAAAAGTATTCCATTTCCTGACTGATTACTTCACTTTACAGATTACTCAAACTGTGCAAGACACATTTGACACTATTAGGTTTTTCTAATAAGTCAAAAGCTACCTAAATAATACGGTGGCCGACAGTGGCCAAAGCACTGCAACTCAAGAAAACACATGCAAATAGACAAAACACAAGCAAATTAAGAAAAAATCTTCATTAATTTGACAACACATGTGCATCATTTAGCAAACACGCTGCAAATACACACAACACAACCAAATACACAAACGTGGTGCAAATACAGAAACAATGCAAAATGAAAAGCACACAAATGCCAAAAACAAATGCAACAGAAAAACGCTGCATCCAGATTACACAACAGAAGGCAAGGTTATGTCAGAGAGAGTGGATATTTTGTTTATAATTTTTTTCTTAGATTTTAAGTGTTCTACTTTTCAGTAACATAGGCTATATATGGGCATTAACTAGTGTTAGCTAGCAAGCTCTTGTTGAAGTCAGTCTCTAACACGGTAGCTAAGTAAACCTGTCGCTCTTCTGTAATACTGGAAAAGACTAGGGCCAAACGTAACAACACGTTCTCACACTCATCTCGTACAATATGGATGCTTGGTTAGGTGCCTTTGTCGTTCTTATTGACGCTAAAAGTCTCCTTTAGCGCTTTAAGTAAACGCGCTTGGTTGGGACTATTTCCGTCCCTTTTGACGCAGTTATGTTAAGGAAAAGGTCGTGGGTGGGCTTACGGTTTCCGTAAGGAACTACGGGACGGTTGGGTTTAGGAAAGGGTCGTGGGTGGGCGTACGGTTCCATTACACGCGGGAAGAACGGGACAGTTGGGTTTGGAAATTTGCCCTTACATACTACTCGCTAAATCCTATCTAGCTGCTGCTCTCCCCGGTGCGTTACACAAACATGCTGAAAGACATTTTTCGTCGCATCAGCCACTGACAGCCACTGACAGCCACTGACAGCCACTGTCCAAACGTTCTTATTTTACGAGTTCGGAATGAGAACGGGTTGAACGTAAATATGAATATGTGCCTTTTTATATCGCCTCTTTCCAATCTTTTCTTCCCATTTCCAAAACAAACCTCTCATCTGTTCTCTCTCTCTCTCTCTCTCTCTCTCTCTGTGGGTTGAAAATCAAGCTGTTCCACTTATCGCTCCCCCTAGAGGCCTGGAGAACTTCCGTTGTGTAAACTGGATGCAGCGTTTCTGTATTTGCACCGCCTTTGTGTATTTGGTTGTGTTGTGTGTATTTGCAGCGCGTTTGCTAAATGCTGTGCATGTTTTAATTAATGAAGATGTTTTCTTAATTTGCTTGCGTTTTGTGTATTTGCATGTGTTTTTTTGAGTTGCAGTGCGCTTTCCCCTGTCGGCCACCGTAAAATAAAGATACAGAAAACAAACCGGATAGAAATGCAGAGATACAATAAATAAAAGCATAAGAATGAAACTAAAATCAAGTGAAGATAATATACAGCAGCAGCGGTGATGGCAACAACAAACAACAAACAAACACTACAAACTGATGTGACTCAAGTTTCCATTTTAAAACAAATCAATACGTGTAGGAGGGTTTAAATACTGCATGGAAAAAGCATAACCACTTATTACTTTTCCAAACAATTTTGGTCAGTAGTCTTGACCAGTTTGGATTAATGGTGAATGCACAAAGGCGCTAAACTGTTAATGTCAGAAATGTTCTCATTAAATGCATGTGTTACTGCTTAAGTAGACACACCTTATGGAATAATGAGAAATCATGATATTGGCAATGGTGACGTAAAACCTTTGCAGAGCCGATTGGAGATGTGGCAAAATCAAACTTTGTATTAAATCCACTTCTGTCAGCAGCAGGCAGAATTAGTCTTGACTCGTTCTTTCTTTAGTTCCACTTCTTTATTCGATACAAACTTTACGTTACTTTACGGTCATAAAACCATTTTGCCCCGTAGCTACCTCTGACCCACAACAACTGTTTTTCTCTAGCAAAACACAGTGGCCCAGCATAGGAGCTCAAACATAGATCTAGAGTACATTAAATCTGTAACAACGCACCTAGTCGAATACAATGTACGTCAACATCAAATAACTATAATAATATAGAAGCAAAAAAAACATGAGCAAATACCCTAATAACTCAGTTAGCTTTGGCTCCTACAGGAGAGTTTCATCTATAGCCCGTTGTAAAAACTCACAATGTCCGCTCAGCCTCATCTACAGGCAAGTCGTTTCCCATCGAGCAGTTTGCTTTGGTCTTTGACCCGCGAGATTTCAGTGGAGCCTCCTGAGCCATTTACACCAAATTACTAATAACCATTACTAATAACCATCATGCAATGCACTTTTAGATAGGCTGGACAAAGAGATGCCTGAAAGACGGAGTCTCTGAACACAAGTATGCCATGAGAAAAGCTAATTTGGATTAGCTGATGACTAAACACCTTTTTTTTTAAGTACATAACAGCAGCCCAGACAGTCTTATGGTTGAAGGATTGCAGAGAGAAACATATATATATATATATATATATATATATATATATATATATATATATATATATATATATATATATATATATTTATTTATTTATTTATTTATTTATCCAGGACTCAATGAAGAGATTGATTAGTTTTTTGTAGTGGTTTTCACTTATATGCTCTGTTTTTTGTAAGAAATCCAAAAATTTCAATCAATTTACATTTAGTCATATTTAGTTTTGTTCTCTTTTCTTTTTTTTTCTGCTTTGCACACCTATATTTTGTTTTTTTGTCTTGTTTTTTCCCTCCATTTTTTTTCTTATTTCTTCTTTTTCTTCTATATGTTTTGTAGAGCCATCTGATGGTTATACTTTGCATTTGTCACCTTTGAGAGCCCTGACTGTTTGCTCAGGTGTTTACAATTATCAGGTGTTTGCAATCATGATGTCAACTAAAAGGGGAACCTGTGTCGTGAGGGCGACACCCTGACGAAGGCTGTTTTGTGCCTTATTGTCTTTGCAAAATGTAATATGGATTTGAAAATATGTGGCTTACTCGGGCACTTGAATAGATCAGAGCCGTTGTTAATTTCATTAATACCAGCTGTGTTTTTCCTGTGACAAGTCAAAATGTCTGCTGTGAAAAACAGCAGTTGAAATGCACAGATGAAACGGAGGAGATACTCACAGCTGCAAAATAAAAACAAATTGTGCACTAAATTTAGCCGGGCTTTGCTTTGTGTTAGAGAAGTTTATTTGGCAGAGATGATTTTAAAGTTGCAGTCTGATTAATGTCTGCAGCTGCACTTCATTTTCAGTTTGTACAAAATGGAAACCTACATTAATCTCTAAATAATTATATCAATGGTATACATAATTGCCTTTTGAACATATGGATTAGAGCGTGCAAGCTGGACTTTTTGCTATGTCAAAGCTGACAAAAGAACTTGAGAGCATGTTGAACACAGTCATCTGCTGTATCTTTCACACTGGCTTTCTTTTCCCCCATAACACATCAACATCACTGAATGTTAATTGTGTTGTAAAAAAAAAAAGGTATGTTTATGCACAGGCAGCTTATTTAATGCAAGAAAGTGACAGATTTTTTTCTTTTTGAAGAACATTGCTTGGAGAAGTTTCCAAACTACTGAGTCATAGGCGGAATCCTGGTGATTTAGTGCGGTGAGAGACGACATGCTAAGCTGTTAAATATCACACTCTTAGTACTGTAAATTCCCTCCTCGCCTACACAAGGCTTCCCTCACGTGCTGTGAAGTGTTCGTTAGAAGGTGCATCTTGAAGTGTGTGTGTGTGTGTGTGTGTGTGTGTGTGTGTTTGTGTTTGTGCATGTACTTTTCTATTGTTGTTTTTAATTTGAGTGCCTGGGTGAGAATTTTATTGTTTGTTCATGCGCGTGTGTGTGCACGTACCATTCTGCCGCTTGTGCTAATTAGCTTTATTTCTCAGTAACAGTGGCGACTGCTGCTATTTCAGAGAAGTGCAACATCACACCATCTCAGGTCGGCCAGGCTTGTGCTTGTTTTCACAGGTTATCTGCACATTCTTTTCTTAGTATTTAAATACAGCCGACGATTGGCTGTTCAGTTTCATTTTTAACAGGCTTGTGACGTTTGAAAAACAGGTGGCATTTTCACACAGACAGGCCACCATACATCTAGCATCCTTTTTGATACATCAAAATCAAACAAACACAGGACTTTCACCCAGGAGGCCGGTGGTCGGGTCCCGTTTGACGATAAAAGTAAACATCAAATCATTTTAAAGGTCCCATGGCATGAAAATGTCACTTTATGAGGGTTTTTAACATTAATGTGTTTCCCTAGCCTGCCTATGGTCTCCCAGTGGCTAGAAATGGCGATAGGTGTAAACCAAGCTCTGGGTATCCTGCTCTGCCTTTAAGAAAATGAAAGCTCAGATGGGCCGATCTGGAATCTTCCCTTTATGATGTCATAAGGGGAAAGGTTACCTCCCCTTTCTCTGCTTTGCCTGCCCAGAGAATTTGTCCCACCCATGAGAAAGAGAGAGACATCATGGCTTGAAAACAAGCGAAGCATGGCAGTTGGTCAAGGCCACACACCCACCCTCATTGTGGGACTAAAGTAAAGCTCATTGTGGGACTGGCTCTAGTGGCTGTAATTCTGCACCAAGTCTGAATTTCGGGAAAGAGACTTCAGATACAATATTAGGGGACCACTAAGGCCTATATAAAAGAGACTTCAGATACAGTATTAGGGGACCACGAAGGCCTATATAAAAGCATCCAAAAAGCAGTATGTCATAGGACCTTTATCTTTATGTAACAAACGGAACTACGCCACATGCGTAATTATGTCTTGCACAGAAGTTAAATAATCTAACAAATGTACTAATCTTAACCCAAACCACTATCTTTTTGTAGATTTAACTACGTAGTTTTTGTGCCTAAATCTAACTAAACTGCGACCGTTCAACAGCGTTAACATCTTCAAAACTGTGACCGTTACGTTTAGGTCTGAGGACGGAGAACCTGTGGGTCATATTTCCTGCCACCGCTAGGAACGCAAATGTAAGAAATGCTCCTGTTGGTTGTATTCGATGTTCAAATCACATATGTGGTCATATGGTTTGGAGGATGTGTTGTTCCTGCAACACCAACTGCTCATTCCTCTTTGTTAAGCAGCTAAAACGTGAATGGAAAGCTGTGGGGATTGGGAGCTGCTCCCAAATGTTGTATTCAAAAATAGATTCATTGTTATTGAGTCATTTGTATTGACATTCACCCCTATTAAACTCCCAGTCTAGGATATTTTGTGAAAGTACAGTAGCCCCAGCTGTGACTCTTGTTAACAGTGAGCTCACTTTCTCTGTGTGTGGGTCGCCTAGCCCCATTTCGCCAATCTCTCAGATTACATAAGACTCTCTCCATGAACTAATGCTCCACAAAACCTCTGGTACTCCCAGCGGCGCAGTTGTTGTCGTCGTCGTCGTTGTTGTTGTTGTTGTTGTTGTTGTTGTTGTTGTTGTTGTTGTGTGGCAATCCGCTTGTTGTGTCTGTGTTTGCATGTGTGTGTGCGGACTCTTGCAAACCAACTGAGTCATGTGAAGCTGAGGGAGCTAGTGCTTATGGTTCATTATGTATGTGTGTGGTGTATATGAGAGAGAAAAAAGGGAGATAAAGTGGAATAAAAAGGGTGGGGAAAAGACAAAACTGTACAACAGAGAGAGACAGATAAGAAGAGAGGGAGTTTTGCCTTTGTTTTATAAAAAGGAGCCTGGCAGCCTCGTATCCTCTGCGCACTCGTGCTTTTTGTTGTGGGAGTAATTACATGCAGCCCAGGGCAGAGGGTGTCCCCTCATTGTCTGATCTGGTAGACAGCCACCGCTCCAACATGGTGCTAGGGATTAGAGGGCGTTACAGGATGTAGCGTGGCACAGCAGAGCATAGCTGGACGTAGCAGGACACTGCAGGGCACCGCAGAGCGTAGCAGGGTGTGGCAGGGAGTGCAGCAGGACCACGGCGACAGCTGCAACCAAGATCTTGGTGCCATCCTAATCCAAGGAAATATGCTGGCCAAAAAAAAACATAAGGACTCCGGGAAGTAAACTCCCCAGAGCTAGGTTAGCAACAAACATTTCTGGGACAAGGATGCACACAAATGGAAACAAATGGAAAGAGAGAGGAGAGAGCAGCTTAGTGTGTCAAAGGAAGGAAGGAAGTCCCCCGGCAGTCTAGAACTATAACAGCATAACTAAGAGAGACAGGTTGAGGAGAGGAGCCTGGTCGGGCTAGAACTCTCCCCATTTCTGGGAGCGTAGTGCTCTAGTGGAACAATAAGGTACTAAGAGCTCTTCTAGATATGAAGGTGCTAGACCATTTAGAGCTTTGTAGGTCAGGAGAAGGATTTTAAATTCAATCTTGGATTTTACAGGAAGCAAATGCAGATAAGCTAAAACAGGAGAAATATGATCTCTTTTCTTAGTTCTTGTCAGAACACGTGCTGCAGCATTCTGGATCAGCTGGAGAGTCTTAAGAGACTTATTTGAGCAACCTGATAGTAAGGAATTACAGTAGTCCAACGAATGCATGGGATAGTTTTTCAGCATTGTTTTGAGACAGGCTGTTCCTAATTTTGGCAATATTACGAAGATGAAAAAAGGCTGTTCTTGAGGTTTGTTTTAGATGGGCGTTAAAGGATATATCCTGATCAAAAATAACTCCTACATTTCTGACAGTAGTGCTGGAGGCCAATGCCATCCAGAGTAGCTATATCTTTGGATAATGAAGTTTGGAGGTGTTTGGGGCCCAGCACAATAACTTTAGTTTTGTTTGATCAAGCCATTACCTGGAAGAGCTGTATGTGAGAACGCAAGTGTCCGAATCAGTTGTGCTACCTAGTACAAAGTCTGTGTAATTTTCGATTGAGACCACGTGTGAATAGAGCAGGTCATTGTTCGGAGAATTCACAGCGAGCGTGTTAACGACGTTTCTATCATGCGAAACCAGAAGAAATCAAATATTCAAGGGGTGAAAAAGAATGATCATTTACAAGAAGACACCACCGAAAATGTCGAACTGGATAGACGATGAGATTCCGGAACTTCTGTCAGTATAAGGGCTGGCGGCTAAATCGTCGGACAAATTCAAAAAACAGCAAGAGACTCAGTTGTTTATGATTAAATTACAAATTGGCTACTGGGCCGCGGTATATTCTGCGTCATGTCCTGCGTCATGTCCTGCCTTCTACATGCTCTAACCAGACGATTGCCTGTTGTGATAATGGGCAACTTCGGACATATCCTGACAGTATGTGGTCCTGGGCAGACTTGTCAACCAGGACAAAGTAGTGAACTAGTCAGACAGTGGTCTCTTGATACTGAGTAGAGATGCACAGCAACAGTCGGGTGTTTTACTGCAGGATTATTTAATTCTTTTCTAGGATGATCTTACTGCAAACTAATTTGGACAGAAATGTCTGCTAAATGAATGTAATGTAAAAAAAAAGATGTGAAGAAAAATTTGTGATTAGGAAGGTATACACTAGGACAAGGAGAACCCTCATAAATTCAATAATGCAACAACAAAAATTCTGCAAAGACAACCCGTTGTCTCCGAACTCTAATAGATGCAAAAGAACAATCTAATACAAGTCACATAAGACAAGCCAATAAACTGAGGGGGAAAATGGGCACACAAAGAACAAATAAAAAAAACACAAACAACATAAATGAGGTGTCAAAAAAAAATAAAAATAAAAAATTCTTTACTTTGTTGTGTTTCCCTTTTTACGTACATTTTAAAATGTTTTAATTATGTTTTTAGTCCTTGCAATTAGAGATTCAAACAAGGCTATGCCCATCGTCACTTTTAACCATTTACCACCACAGGCTTTGTCGGAGTGACGTAGAACAATTTGTGATGTGGCAATAAAGTCTGCCAGTCCTATACACCGTTTACACGTACATGGTTATTTTGAAAAACGGAGAGATTTCCCTTCGTTTGTGCCCTTCGTTTACACGCAAACAGAGAATTCGCCTCTGAAAACGATTCTTTATAAAAAACTCCGGGCAGAGTGGAGATTTGGGAAAACTTTGTTTGCACGTTTGCATGTAAACTGAGACAAACGGAGGTTTAGGCAGCCGAGGAAGTGAGGAAGAGAAGAGAGAGGAAGTGATTTGTTGCTGTTGTTGCTATTTTCGGGATTCTGATTGGCTAACGTGGGCTTGAGCTTCTCATTACACTTCCACCTACAGGTTTGGCATGCTCTTGACAGCATTGACGGCATATATACACAGGTAAGTGTAAACAAACACTTTTCTGAAAACTGACAGCTGTGCACAATGTTATTTTTGAAAACGGAGAGGTTTATG
Organism: Zingel zingel; assembly: GCA_023566125.1. Taxonomy (NCBI): domain Eukaryota; kingdom Metazoa; phylum Chordata; class Actinopteri; order Perciformes; family Percidae; genus Zingel; species Zingel zingel. The sequence goes on from CM042334.1 coordinate 21,495,691, forward strand.
AAAATAGCTGGCCACGTGTAAACGTAGCACTAGTCCAAATTCTTGTGGGGATATACAGGAGAGGCCTGCGTCCTAATAAACACAGCTGGGGAGATTCTGTCAAAGATTAATGCAACATCCCTACAATACTTATGACTAATTTCCAAACAGCAGAACATCCCCACACCCTTGTTCAGTGTCCCGCTCCTATGATTACCTGACCTCATGACCTGGCTGCCCAGCTGCTTCCCATGAATCATTAGTCACCCCAGTATAAATAGATGACAGTTCATCCCTGCTGCTTTTCAGATCATATACTGTATGTCACCTTTGAACTGTGCGCTTTGCCCCTTTTTACTTTGTTTCTGGCTTTAAAAATAAATCATCTCCTGTTCTGGGTACAGTTTGCTTCTAAGTCAAAGAAGTGCGTGGCTCTGTCAGAAACCTCCCTAACAAAAAAAAAAGCAACATAACTTTGGATAAAGGACTTTGGTGGAAATGAGGTTAACCCTTGTGTTGTCCTCCCGTCGACCATGAACTTGTTGTCCTTTCCTGGTCAAAATTGAAAATTTACTTTTTTTTGTGCGCTTTTTTTCCAGACATTTTTTCGGGGGGGGGGGGGGGTTCGATGTTTTTTTTTTTTTTTAAAAACGCTTTTGTCACTTTACGCTTTTTTATTTTTGTCATTAAACCTAATTAATATGACATTATAGCTAATTTTTTTTTAGTAAAAAAAAAGCAGAACTATGAATTATTTTGAGTAATAGTTAAGATTAGTGGATGTCAAGTGAGTCACAGATTTATGTCAAAGTTTAGTCAGGATACTGTTTTTGACACCATATACATATTTTTCCAATGGTATAAAATTGAATAAAACACCCAAAATGTAATGAAAGTAGGCTAATCATTAATTGTACGTGCGATGAACGTTGTATGGCTTCCATACAACGTTCATCCATGCATCAGTGTTTTTTTTGGGGCAATTTGGTTGACACAAACGGGTAACACAAGGGTTAAGGGTTAAGGTTGGGGGTAGTTGTTGAGGGAAAGGTCCCCTCACAGTGTATCTGCTGACAGCAGTGAAGCAGACACACCTGATTCGTATTTGACTGATTGACTCATCATGTGAGTTGATTGATGCAACGTTTACACGTGGCTGGCTATTTTCATAAACGGACATTTCAACCGCTCCGTTTTTAAAAATAACATCGTGCACAGCTGTCAGTTTTCAGAAAAGTGTTCGTTTACATGTACCCGTGTATATATGCCGTCAATGCCTGTCAAGATCACGCCAGACCTGTAGGTGGCAGTGTAACGAGAAGCTCAAGCCCACGTTAGCCAATCAGAATACCCAAAATAGCAACAACAGCAACGAATCACGTCCTCTTGCTCTCTCTCGGCTGCCTAAACCTCCGTTTGTCTCAGTTTACACGCTAACGTGTAAACGAAGATTTCAAAAATCTCCACTCTGGCCGGAGTTTTTAGAAAGACTCATTTTCAGAGGCGAATTCTCCGTTTGCGTGTAAACGAAGGGAAATGTCTCCGTTTTTCAAAATAACCATGTACGTGTAAACAGGGCGTGAAGCTCCACTAGAAGCCATGCACACCTGCACAGATGTTTTTAATTATTCTGGCTGATTAGACTCCTGCCACCAAATTAGGCACAGATATATTTTCTTTAGGATGAGTTGCAATGGCTTTGTTGATCTTCTGACTTTATTGCCTGCGCCACCATCAGGTCAGACATTTAATTTGTTGCGCTGAGTGTTTAGTTTTGCAGGTATTCATATAACTACTGACATGCAGTCAACCTTAAGCTTTGTGTTTATTGCTAATTATAATGTTAGCATGCTTAGCTGGCATGGTAAACTGTAAGCATTGTCATTGTGAGCATCTCAGCACACTGTTCCCTCAATAACTGAGCCTATAGGTACAACCTCACATAGCTGACACTTTTAGCAACAGTAAGTGTGGGTCATACATAGAAAGGTCTCTGTCTGTGTGTGTGTGTGTGTGTGTGTGTGTGTGTGTGTGTGTGTGTGTGTGTGTGTGTGTGTGTGTGTGTGTGTGTCAAGACGGTTAGGGAGGACAATTGACCTGGCATTTAGGAAGTCAATGTGAGCTGTTTGCTCAAGAAGCCACACCGGGGACACCTGGAGCACATGCACATCAGCCAACCTGAGACAGAAAATGACTGTAAAACGCTGAGGCTCCCAGAACTACTGCATGACCTAACATAATAAATCAGTGGTTAGGCTATTAATTCAAGAGCGAATACAACCTTAAACACATTAAAAGGGATAGAAACAACAGATGTACAATGCATTTTTAGATCTTATTTTCTGCTGTGTAGTTACACATTTAACAGCTCATTCACTGCTTTGAGTGTGAGGTTTTTATGAAAGTATGGATCTTGAATGCTGGCAAAGAGTTAAAATAAAGGAAAAATGGAGACCTTTAACTCCGTGTTGCATGTTCAGCAAGAGATAATGCCAGAAGAGGTGTCCATTATCGGGAATTAAAGCTACAGTTGGTAACTTTTATTAGACACTTTTGTTCATATATCCTGACAGTACTACATGAATCAGATCGTCTGTGAAAAAATTGTGTTTCTCTGCTTCCTCCTGGTGCTCTTTTTACAAATGGACGTTCCTTGTGTGATGTGTAATGTTACCGTCAGCCAGCGCCTAAAAGAACAAGTTGAATAGTGAATGGAATGTGAGATGATTGCTAAATGTGATACAAAGTAAGTTCAGAGTGGCGGTGTACTTCTCGCTGCTTGTGTGTTGCAGTCCCCATCCTGCGGTGTTCAGAAAATGAACTACACTCAGTGTTGTAATTAAGATGTTAGCCTGTTAAATTGTTGCAATAAATTGCGAACAGAGGTGCATACATTTAGAACAGTGAACGGACAGTTCCACTGGAACGATTTAGTAGGTGTCCATTATGCGTTAATGTTGCCAATCGCGTGCGTGTGTGTGTGTGTGTGTGTGTGTGTGTGTGTGTGTGTGTGTGTGTGTGTGTGTGTGTGTGTTTCTTTTCCCCACACTCAGAGGAATTACATTGACCCCTGACAGATGTGGCGATATCAGTGTAGAAGTGAAAGTCAAGAGTGCATTATAGAAGTAATGCACCTGCTCCATATGAGCAGGAGTGGGCCTGGCCAAGCACTGAAGCACTTATACATACCATATGTACACACTCACTGCATTTGCACATGCACACATACTATACAGTACACACACACTCCCCTCCATGCATCCGACGGGGCAGTTACACCTACAAAGGGCTCGACCCACACAGAGGCAGAATTGGAGTCTCTCTCCTCATCTCAGCCATCCTGGACTCATTACTGTGAAGCCACAGTGCAACAGCAGCTGGAGTCCCCGGGGTGCTATGTTTATCTAAAGAGGATAGAGACAGATTGAATATGTAAAGCCAGCAGCTAGTGGAATCCCATCACACTGATTGCTTTAGACCAGCTGAGAGTCTGATATGGATTCTCTATTGCTCTCTCTAACTGAGGTATAGTGGGATCTTTGTGTGTGTGTGTGTGTGTGTGTGTGTGTGTGTGTGTGTGTGTGTGTGTGTGTGTGTGTGTGTGTGTGTGTGTGTGTGTGTGTGTGTGTGTGTGTGCGTGCGCGTGCGCGCGTGTGTGTGTGTGTGTGTCGCGTGGGAACGTATTTTGACTGGGGGCTGCCTTATGTGACCAGCTTATAGGACCATGGTGACCAGACGTCCCCGTTTATGGTGGCCTATGTTAATAACACATAGCAGTGCTGTTTTGAGTAAGTGTCAGAAAAAACCTGGGTAACAGAGTTGACGTCTCAATTGCGTCATGCTTTTTTTTTATACAGTCTATGTGATCGCCCCACAGAAAAACATACGTTAGAACACACTGTCCCGTTCAATTGTAGGAATTCTGCTTTGTGCTGCTCTGCTGGGTTTGGTAAAATTGTAGGCCTACTTTAAAGCAGCTTTTATAAACATCTTTGTTTTTCCATTTTCTTTAGTACTGTATCCAATATTAGGGCTAGGCTACATATGGGTTTACATTAGTCAAGTTTTTAGGCTAAGGCATGCTATGGTTTAATTATTTAATCCAAAAAAAAAAATAATAGTTAGGCTATTACCCAATTTTACCAGTATGTCTGCACATAAGTTTATTGCAGCACAACAACAGTTACAATGGTCATATTACATTAAACTGGAATTGTCTCCCTGTTCGGGGACATGGGTACAATAAATCTATGGTCTTAGATCAAGTTTTGATTGTCTTGTTGTCCATATTTGATCAATTATTGACCATCAATTAACGTTTACTGTCATTAGCTTTGTTGCTAAAAACAAACAAACGTATTACCATTCCCATGAGAGTCTAACCAACTCAGAGGTTTGATTACGTCTGTGTGAGGCGGGTCTATGCGTATACTTTACTTCCCATCAAATGCAGTCGGAAAACACAGGTGACCGACCCAAATGCTCTCTGGCTCATTGTAGACAGGAACTGCTTTGTTTGTAAGTTTAAGGTTGTTACGAAGTGAAAGCTGCAGGGGCTACAGCCACCACCTAAAGCCCCCCACTTCCAGCGCTGTTGCATCGCGACCACTAAATGTAGACAATTAATACACAGAGCTTATTTGTGGGGTAGGAAGTGGTTTGACCGTATATACCCCCCGTGAGTTCGGGCTGAGCCTCGAATGTTTACAACATCAGGCTAAACCCCAGAGTGATACACTGATGACATAGTTGTTAACAATCCGAACTTCTGAAGTTGGCTGGAATGGCAACTTTGATCCTTAATTAGCTGAAGAAATCTGCAGAAATCCTTAATCTTTGCCCTCTTGTTCTCCTTATGGCCTCTTGTCCATAAACAATGTTTACACACACACACACACACACACACACACACACACACACACACACACACACACACACACACATACATACACATACAAAAGACTGCCGTTACAATACACAGACAGGAAATCCCAATTCATGTAACATGTGCAAGTAACCCTTACATTCACAAAACTATATCATGCTCAACTACAGCTTGGAGCAGTTTCCCTTTGATGTAAGCACTGAATAACCCCTAAGAGAATACACATACACATGTGTGTGTGTGTGTGTGTGTGTATATATATATGTGTATGTATAACCTTTTTTTTTTTTTTTAGAATCCTATTTTGAAGAAGCATGAGAATCCCTCCACCATTCATTAATGCCTGGGCCTCTGAAGTACAGTCAACAACAGCATGCGGCGATTAATTAGAGATTTGTCTGGATGAGGGGAGGTTCGGGAGGCAAAGGGATAAAGCAGGCAAATCTGCTGGCCTAATTAGGGGAATTTAATTTCTCACAGGCTCACATTGACTCAGACCTTGATGAGACATTTTTGGGAGAAAAGGGGAGTGGATGGAGGGAGGAGAGAAAGCAACTTGTCCATGACGTTACATGCGGTAATAGATGTGTGAGGAGAGATTGCCAAAAGGGAAGTGCGAGACACTGCAAACTCATGGCGCTCCTCGACAATAGAGCTCATCAAATGTGTTCACGTATTGTCAGTGAGGGCGTTTCTCTGCAGTCTGCAATTTTAGGGGCAAGAAAGTTTGGTAACCTTTTGTTTATTTGTGGGGATTTTCTTTTTGGATCTCATTAAAGCCTAATATTGTATGGTATTTTAGATCACAGGAGAGAAAATTACTGAATTTGTTTTAGTCTGACAATGACAGACTAGAAAAGGCAATTTAGTCTGCCACTGTAAGTTGGTTTGCTTTTATCGATACACTAACGTTTACACCTCCAGTCAATCTTAAAAACTTATTTTTCAAAAAGCTATCCATAGAATGACATTACATTGAACATCTTTTAGATAACAGGAGCCTATCATTTCTGTAGACTATTCCGTAACAACAGACTACCTGAATGCCTTTTTCTCGCCTCGCGTTTCACTCTCCACACCGCTGTCTTCGGACAAAAAGTCACATCCTGAGATCAATAATGTTGTCGGACACTTTTAGTAACAATCTGAGCCTGTCAGTAGCAAAAAAAAAAATCCCTTTTATTGCACAAAAATCAAAGCTCCACAATTGCCCCATTAGGTTACATTGTAGATAGGTTCGCTCTGACTCGTCATTGCGATCTCGCTCAATACTGGACCAAATTCAAAGATTTAGTCAATTAAACATAAATGCATGGGGAAAAAAACAGTAGTGTCGTATATAGTTGCAGTGCTGCGCCGTCGATGTGTGGAAAGGAATTCTGCTGACACTGATTCTTGATTATAAAAGGATTTATTACAATTCAAGATTCTTCAGTACCAATTTAAACAAACTCCTGCAGAGAGTTTGGAGAACGACCAACCCAATTCTTCCAATATGTCGCTCTGAAGTTCTGCAGTTAACACATGGTATATATACTGTGCATTTAGTGGGAGGGTGTATATATGAGTTGAGATAAAGGTCAACCACGAGTGTCCTATACATGGTCTAGAAGATACAGAGTCTCTTTTGTTTTAGGGCCCTTTTCCTGTTATTCTCTTAGATTCCACATCTGTATCCTCCTCGAACTCTTTCCTGTATAGGGCCTCTCCTTCCCACCATGACTTCAGTAACACATTATTGTATGGAATACATTTGAATTAAAATATGCAGGCGTAATTAAACGTAAGTCAAAGTTGTAAATCATTAGATACTTCAGTAGCCTTTAACTAAGTAGCCTTTAATAACATGTACCTAACCTAACCATACCCTGCACATTGAAAAATGACGCCAAAAGGGAATCCAGATTGTTAAAAACGGGATCATGATCAAGCGGCCATATGTATAAATTTAGGAGTGAGATGTGTTGAGGAGACCACATAATCGTTATTACACTACATTTTTTGTACATGTTAAACAAAAAAGAAAACATGTTAATTAGTGCGCTTTAGAGTTGTTGGTGGGCTGAATTTAGTTGCCTTCAGACAGAGCTAACTGTTTTCCCTTGTTTCTATTCTTAATGCTAAGCTAAGCTAACCGGCTGTTGGCTCCAGCTTAATATTGACAGATATTGGTGAGTGGTATCGATCTTTTCGTATAACAGTTGGCATGAAATCAATATTACAAAGTTTCCAAAATGTTGAACTACGTCTTTAAATAAAAACATTAATAAATGAGGAAAAAGCCGGTCCTAACCCTTCAGTATCAAGACTTCACCCCTTACCTAATCTTTCCTTTTAACTGAAGCTGTTTTAGACAACATAATCTGTGTTACTGTGGATTTCCACTGGATGCCGTGTGCTGAATTGCTGCGGAACTCTCCGGCGTCCGGCAAAAATAGAAGCTCTGCGTATCTGCTCCGGAGGGCTGTGGACCGCGGGAGCTGGGACGGAGTAGGGACGCAGATGTTCCGCAGTCAGTGGAAATACACACATTGACTTTAATGGAAACCTAATGACTCCGTCGACGTTCCGGAGCCGTTACGCAGCCGTTACGCATCCAGTGGAAATTGCCGGTACTTTGCAATCAGAAGTGATGGGTTTTCCTGCAGCTGGCGCTCTTTTTATTCCTAATTCAAATTTGAGTTTGCCAAGCTTACCATTAAGCATAAATGAGGGGAAGAGAAACCCCTGCAAAACAGCAAGAAACAATCACTGGAGTCAGACTCTATTCCATCAGGAAGATAGATACTGATTACCACAGAAACAAATGGTTTGTTTATTGAATTAGCTGCTTTGGTGGTGGGAGGAACAGACAGGGATAAAGAGAGGGAGGCTTGCAGTGTCAGGTGGAGGTAATAGAAGAGCCTATTTTATAAGGAGGAAGCTCAGTTCATCTGTATTTATGTCAACGGGGAATAAAGCGGCAATACAGCAAGCTTCATCTGAACTGACAGGACAGCAGCTGGGCTCGTCTGCCTCCTTTTACTGGAGTAAACAGCTCATACTACAACATCTAAATACTGTAATTAGTGCAGGTCCACAAACAGACCTGACCCTTCCTCACAGCCTTCACCCATCTGTGAAGATGAGTCATGCTGAGTGTGTAAGGAAGCATTTAAGTGATGCAGTCAGTACTAACAGCACCCAGAGGACTGCTAAAGTGAGGCCTACACTAGAAGGGACTGTTCTCTTTTAAAGACTATTGGCCTTTAGTGGCCAATGGAAAGGTAACCTATCATTTCTCTCATGTTCTCTCTCTCTCTTTCTGACACACACACACACACACACACACACACACACACACACACACACACACACACACAGACACAGACAGACAGACAGACAGACAGACACACACACAGACAGACAGACAGCCTAATGTGTTCTCGGCCTAATAGCTCTTTTATTAGTGCCAATCTAAAGACAAATGGATTCAATAAGCGGCCCAAATCTATCTGTCTGTTTGGGTTTAGAAAAAACCCTGCTCCCCTTACTCGCTGCTCGGCATTTATGTACTCCGAAATGGTTAAGGAAGCGAGAAAATAGATGAGAAAGTGGCTGAAATAGACAATAGATTGACATAATGTTGCATAGCGACTGAAACAAAGGGCAAAAAGAGACAGGGTAAACAGGCAAGATGTCGAGGGATATTGACAAAACCATTATGGAAAGTCTTTTTTCTAGCAAATAGATGAGGATTGTCAACCTTGTTTGGGTTTTGTCGAGAATAGGTGCGAGTGGAATAACAAAGGATGTTGTTACTTTAGCTTCCTACACAGCTGAACAGAACATTATAAATATTTACATGCTCAGACATTAATGAGACTGCCTTTTGTGCTGCAATTAATGCTTTGAATACATAACCCCTCCATTTGCATGCACACACTGTATGCACCCGTGGGTAAAATGAATCTCCACACCCTTATTAATGGTGTGTGTTAATTACAGGCCAACCACATGCAAGGTGAAGTGGCATATCAGTGACACGTGCCCATGGACGGTGCTCGCAGAGTCTTTAATTGAGTCTCGAATTTCCAATTTCCCAGCGGTGCGCTCTCTTTGAACAGGGGTCAAGTCTCCTTCGCTAATTTGTTTGCCTGCTGGAGCAAGAGGGAATCTGGCTGGCACAACACCAAGAGGCACCCCTGGTGTGTGTGTGTGTGTGTGTGTGTGTGTGTGTGTGTGTGTGTGTGTGTGTACTTTTGTGCATTATAGTTCCTTAAAAAGCTGCTAACTTACAGAATAATTTCATTAGTCTGGGTTTCAGTGGAGAGTTTCATGTCTAAACGACGTTTTGGAGGCTTTCCCACCCTGTCAGGAGTCTAATTTTTGGACGATGCATTCTTATGTATATGTGTGTGTGTGTGTGTGTGTGGTGGTGAAGTTGGTGTGGTAAGGATGGTGGGCGGCAGCGTGGGAGGGGGATGATTGGTTTGTGGTTGGGTGGTTTGGCCGGTGGAGGGGGCTCTTTAAATAACAATGGTCCGTCTGAAAGCCTGGAATAAGATGCCTCTCTCATGTGTGTGTGTGTGTGTGTGTGTGTGTGTGTGTGTGCGAACATGCCTCTCTCTGTGTTTATGATATGACAGGACACGAACAAAAGGATTTGGTTAGAATTAGTCAAGGATTAGACATCTATTTTAATGTCTTTTGTCGAGTCAAATGTGTTATATGCCGCTCAAACGAACAAAGTGGGCCAAGCCGCCATGCTGCATGCCAAGCAATCTTCAGTGGACTGAAAAAGCAAATGCAGAGCTGTTACAAAGCGAACACCCTACCTTACGCGTAAATCAAATAAACTTATTCATGACTTGTTGATGGCATCAAAAAAAGTGCTTACATTTTTCTTTTCCAATACAGCTATTTTCCTGCGAGTCAGAACCTCTCACAGCACATTTTTTTGCATCCTTCAAAACTCTTTGAGCCTTTTGAGGGCCCTGTTTCCATAGCAACTAGGGTTGGGTGCGTGTTTGTTTGTGTGTGTGCGTGCGTGCGTGCGTGTGCAAGTCCGGCTCGACTTGTTGCATTTTGTGATGCTCACAAGGGCCGAGCTGTGCCTCAGGCTTCAGAAGACAGCAGCACAGGCTGCAGGGTTATGTTTTCTTTTTAAATACACGTTATTTTGTACAAAATCACACACACCTCCACTCGTAAGTATAGACAAAAGTATGCACACTTGAACACGTTATATTCACATACAGACACACGCAACACCTGTAATTGCTGCAAACGGCTGGCCTGGCCGGTGAATGCACTTGGTTATTCTCTTGGCTTCACCTCGTGATTTATTTCCTCGTTGATCGATGCAGCAGCAGCGCTCTGTTCTGCCCAGCATCATGTTTACATGCTGCAGTCAGTAATTTGGAGGCAGGACAACATCTCTCTCATCCTGCCAGTTATCACAGTTTACTAAGCATAGCATCCCTCGCTGTTTCCCTTCCTTCCCGTCTATTCCTTTCCTGACTTAAATCTAGTTATCAGTGTGTGCATGTTATCCCTCCATGTGTTCAGCCATTTATCCGACCGTCTACTTCCCCTATCCCTTGAAACTTCTCCCACTTTCTTCCCACATCACCTCACTTTTCACTCGCGTCACTTACCTTCCCTGCCTGTATCCTCCAAGTGCCACTCCATCTTCGCCCTCCGCCCCCACCCACATCCCGTCTCCCCGACAGTCTTTCGTCTCCCGTTGATGATAACATCAGTCCGCCTATTGATAAATCAGTCATCTGCCCCGGCTCAAAGTGCAGAGAAGCTCAGAGATACAGGTGGCTATGGTTGTCATCCGTCCACCTGTCAGAGCCAGCCCTCCCACTGTCTCCTCCTCCTGCCCTTGGTTTCTGACACTAATGTCAGACAGATTGTCAAACACATACAGCAAAATACAAATACAGTGATTTACTGTAACATACAAAAACAATGTAGTGACTGGTTAAGTTATATGTGCTGGTAACCTTGTCAAAATGCAAATTATGCTTGTTTTCAGGTTCATACTTGTATTCTGGGTTTCTAGAACATGTTTACATGCTTTAATGTTCAAAAACACCATTATTTTTCTGATACTGTCTGTCTGAATATGCCTGTATTCACCCTCAGTGTGAAACGCTCCGTTTTAGCGCCTGTCTCTTTAAGACCCCTTCAGAAAAAGCCCAGTCTGCTCTGATTGGTCAGCGTTTCTGGGTCTTCCGCATCTGTGCTCTCTGAGTCTCTGCACCGTAATTGCAGCCAGGGAAGGACAGCACTATAGCGGCACTTTCCTCATACATATATATATATATATATATATATATATATATATATATATATATATATATATATATATAAATAAATAAAATTAGGGCTGTCAGCATTAACGCGTTAATTTTTTTTAATCGCATGCTGCCATTTATTAATTTATTTTCACTTCACTCGGCTTTCGGTGCCTCATTTTGGTGCCACTGATATGTCTGCACTTCTCTCCGATGCTCTGAAAACAGACGTTACAGGCAACAGAAACATCGCTGCACATGACGCTAGTTAACACTATACTCGACAGCAGCTAACGTTAGCCTACAGCTAGCTAGTAGCTGGATTAAACACGGTTACAATGCTGACAGCTAATGCTAAACGGTGTAAAGTTTGACTGTATTTCACTGTAAAGGATTCAACACCGGGATGTAACAATCTGCAGCTGCTGTTGTCGGAAAAACACAGGCGGTGTGTTCAATGAAACTGGTAATTTACAGCCTCGTGGTGCATTCAAAGTTGTTGTTAAATGCCCTTTTCTCATCTGGTTGTTGTTTTTGTCATTCAACAGCTATTTACTAGTGAAATAAGTTATTGTTATAGTGATTACATTATTATTACATCATTTAATTTTGATGATATGGCCTTAGCAATAAACAAGCCATTCTTTAATGTCGCCAACTGTTTAGTACCCTTCTTTTTTTTTTTCGGTTCAGGCACCGTTAAGGCACCGGTACCGTTTTTTAAAAGTACCGTTTTTTAAAAGTACCGCTTTAGCACCGGTATCCAAACCAAACAATACCCAACCCTAATATTGACTCTAGATTCAAATGTGTGACTAGATTAAATATATAATAAACACATACAAATCTTAAAATCAAGTTTTCTTTGCATTCATTTGATTCCCAATCAAGATACACTGGTAAGAATTGCTTTCCATTGTTAATATGTACTTAAAAACAGTTCTGAAATGCAAAATAATAGAATTTTAATCATGTGATAAAACATGCGATTAATCGCGATTAACTATAGAAATTCAACGATTAATCATGATTAAGAAAATTGAATCGTTTGACAGCCTTTATTAGCACAAAAAGTAAGGAAATTTGTGTTTGGTAGATTATTTATCAGTGATAACAATGCTTTTTGGCAATAAATCTTATACCGTTGGAAAGCCTGTTTAGTTCCCTTTCAAATGGTGCCCCATTTGTAAGGAACATGCATTTGTGGGATGAGCAGCAGCCAATGCCAAACAGCTTATTCTGCCATTGACTCGTTTGGTGTTTGGTGGATTGGATGATTGAAGTTTGAAGAAACAAAACATATTGGCAATTGAACAATTTATTCATTTCACAAACAGGAACCTCAGTAGCGTGTGGAAGAACCATACACAGCCACAACAGCCTGGCACCTCCTCCTCATGCTGGTCACCAGCCTGGTCACCCCCTGCTGTGGGATGGCATTCATACTCAACGCTGCTGCTCATCCCACAAATGCATGTTCCTTACAAATGGGGCACCAATTGAAAGGGAACTAAACAGGCTTTCCAACGGTATAAGACTTATTGCCAAAAACCATCGTTACCACAGAGAAATAATCTATCAAACACAAATGTCCTTACTTTTTGTGCTAAGTTTATTTATTTATATATATAATATATAGTCGTAACATCACAACAGTACGGAAGTCCTGACTGCTCGTTAACAGTCACAGTTTCTGAATACGAACTGTATACATTTCTTTGTGGATTGAGCGTTTTGATACTCTTACAGTATTTATCTATATAGCACCTCAACCTGATCTATAATGAATATCTCACTTTTTACAATATGGTACTTTTAACTAGAAGGGATTGTTTTCAGTTATAGTACTTTTGACCACTAGAGAGCAAAAAGAAGAATCTAAGCTCACAGCAACAAGCCATAACTGGATAACCTGTTTGCAAACAGTTGAATTCATAAGATTCACAGTGTGGTTTCTTGCTACCTGTTGATTTTCACATGTTGGCTGTCTTTGGCTGACTAGTTAAGCAAGTCTAATTTCCCATGACTCCCATTTTGTGCTGGGGGGGGGGGGGGGGTCGTGAACAGTTGGCTGGTATGCTATAATGTGGTATGAGTCTTTCATAGGAATCCCAGAAAGATTAACAAGTACAATTAAAGGGGCTCACAGTTCCAGTTTAGCTGATCATTTTCAGTTAATGGAGGAAGACATGTGGCACTATTTTGGACTGAAGCCCTGATCGGAAATCAGGGTTGTTAGGCACAGTGTTTGCCTTTAGCAGGGTGAAACTCTTTTGGATGAGTCCAACATTTGGCATTCAGGTGGACAAGTCCCACACTTGGCAGTAAGAAAGGAGCCAGGCGGTGTGACAATTAGGCTAATGACAGTTGAGAACGAGCTCCGACTGGCATGGAGTTTGTTTGTTGTGGGATTGAGGAGGAGGGACGAGGATGGCAGGGATGTGACGGTAGGGTTGCTGTAAAGACCGCGGCCCAGTCAGGTGAGCCAAACAGAGCAGAACAGTTGGCCCGGCATGGAGCAAGCACATCTTGGCTCAGGGCTGATGTGACCTGCTGCCACTTCTAACAGCGAAGAGGAAGAAAAGAAAAGAAAGCACGTGAGGATTGGAGGGTGTTATGGGAGAGATGGAGGCAAACAAGAGAGGGATAAAAAACGGAGAGAAGACAGAAGTGGGAGGAATTAGAAGCAGCAGGGGATATGGTGAGGAGTGATGAGAATTTAAGGAAGACGTAATGATAGAGAGGAGAAAAAGACAAGTGGATTCAAGCGGAAGAAGGGAGGGAAATAAGATAAGTGGGTAGTAAACAGAAACAAGATGCAGGAGGAGGAAAAGGGGTAAACTAAGTAATCCAATCCAATCCAACTTTATTTGTAAAGCACATTTAAAACAACCAGTTGACCAAAGTGCTGGACATTGACATGATTATAAACACACGAGCAACAAAACAAACATTTACAACAAGTTACAAACTAGAAAATGAAGATGCAGAATACAACTCTCAAGCAGGTTGAAAGGCCAATGAATAAAAGTGAGTTTTAAGTCGTGATTTAAAAATGTGAAGGCTGGGGGCCAATCTGACATGCAGAGGCAATTCATTCCACAACCTTGGGGCCACGACTGAGAACGCTCGATCTCCCCTATTTTTGAGCCACGTTCTAGGGACAACAAGGAGTAGCTGGTCAGCAGACCTTAATGACCTCAGGAGTGTGCGTGTGTGTATACTGTGTGTTCAGTAGATCAGTGATATAAACCGTGGCTTGACCATAAAGAGCTTTAAAAACAAACAGAATCTTAAAGTGTATTCTAAAGCAAACCGGTAACCACTGAAGGGAGGCAAGAACAGGTGTAATGTGATCTCGTTTACGAGTTCCGGTAAGGAGTCGAGCGGCAGCATTTTGAAGTAATCTGGAAAATGTCACAGGGGTGTGACATGTTTTTTTTGTTATTTGACAGATGTTGACTTGGACTCGAGTTGACTTGAGTTTTGATGACTTGCGACTTGACAAAAAAATGACTTGAGACTCGACTTGCGTGTATTCATAAGTTTCAATGTTAGCTGTTAAATATAAAATAATATAATTTAGTCTTGTCACGTTTCCGTCTGACTATCAAGGTATGCCATGCAGCGGCAGCAGCGTAAACTGTGAATCATGATTGGACGACTCAAAAAACTCCCGGGTATGTGATTGTCATGATTGGATGACTGGCTGTCAGTCAAACATCAAAGACCCCTGATGAAGCCTCATTAGTCAGACCAGACCACCACAATGGCTGTGTCTGTGCCACAGATTAAATTAATTCTCATACGTTTGGTACTAGTTTTTACAAACTAGCCAATCATTTTATTAGGTGGGCTACTAATACCTTGTCTTTTCTCTTTATAAAGAACGAGTTCTACAGGTAAGAGTGCTTTATCTTGGGTGTTGATTTGAGACTTGACTTGCCTTAACTAAGGACTCGACTTGCCTTGGCCCCCAAAAAATAACTTGAGACTTGGACAAAATTACTTTAAGACTTACTTGGGACTTGAGCAAAGATGACTTGGTCATAACACTGCTCTTTGACTCTTCCCGGTGCTGCAAATATTTTTCTTTGACCCTCCCTGAGTGAAGTTAATAGTATATAAGCATATTTAGTAGGGTCGAGTAGTGAAGTCACTGTTGTGAAGAAACTGTTGCTGCTACAATGGAACCACATCCTGAGGGTTAAGAGGTCAAACAGAAGGTCTCTTTCATCCTTCCCTTGTTGTTTGTGTGCAACCTACAGCGGTACAAGGCAGAAACATAAAGCCTGTTATGCGGGACGATCGATAGAATTGAATTAGCTGTGATGCACTGACTGGACACAGGAAGTAGATCCTCTGCTGGGTATTCCTGATTAGATTGAAGATGTTCTCATCTCATTTAAGGCTGCTACAGATGGCTGTTCCCACTTCACTTCTTATAAATGTCAAAACTTGTGATGATGGCTCCCAAAGCCAGTTTCAACTATGAGATTTTTGCAGTGTTGGGGAGTAACGGAATACATGTACCGGCGTTACGTATTCAGAATACAAATTATGAGTAACTGTATTCTGTTACAGTTCAAATTTAAATAGTTGGTATTTAGAATACAGTTACATGTTGAAATCAATGGATTACATTACACTATCTGAAGGAATTAAGGCAACTCCATGCATTTCCCAGAAGCCCCATTATGAAAACAAAAAAATGAGCTATTTGCGTGTTCACTGATAGAGGTAGAGATGGAGCCGGAACTGGCACAACAGAGCCAGGGAAGGAATGTGTTTCTATCTTGGAAATTCAAACAGCATTTCATATTAAAGAAAGAACAGGGAGAACAAAATATAACTGCGGAGTGCAACCTCTGCTTGCCAGCAACCAACCTCCTTTCAGCATCCAAATTACTCCACCTCCAACCTGAAGACGTATCTTTAAGTTATTTTTTTTTAATTAGCCAAGGGTAGTCGTCTGCTGTAGTTTTACTGGTCACCTTGCTATTGACGTGCGACTTTACATTCTTCTGTGTGCTGATTTACTAGCCCCAGAGCCGTTGAAAGACGGACTAGCCCCGTTTGACATGCTAGCTAACGTTAGCTAAAATTAGCTCGTGGTAGCTTAGACTGCGGTTAGATTTTTGTAGTATGCAGTTTGGGACTACAAATACAAAAATCTATCTGCTTGTTCAGGTACACATTCAGCCAGTTGGAACAGAAGAACACACCAGAATAGGCCTGTTTAGTAAGCTGTGTGTGATGGCTGCATTCTTACACTTATAAAATGCAATTCAATGTGGAAGTAATCAAGTATTCAGAATACGTTACTCAAATTGAGTAACGGAATACATTACAAATTACATTTCTGGGCATGTATTCTGTATTCTGTAACGGTATACGTTTTGAAAGTATCCTTCCCAACACTGGATATTTGTCTGGTAAAGAACCGTTGAGAATTGAGCCAAGCAGTTGGAAGCCAGACCTCAGCAAACTGCTGAGTGGTTTATGATAACAAGCAATGCTGTGATTTGAATTTAAAGGTCACATGTTATGCTCATTTCCAGGTTCATATTTGTATTTTGGGTTTCTGTTGGGAACATGTTTATATGCTTTAATATCTTTCGCATCTCTGCTCTCGGAAACCCTGCAACGTCACTGCAGCCGTGGAATGACTGTAGCGGTACTTTCTACCTATGACATCACAACCATATGGAAGTCCTAACAGCTTGTTTAAAGACAGCGTTTCTGAATATGGGCTGTACGCATTTCTCTGTGGATTGATCGTTTTGATACATTTCCAGTATTTTACAGTGCCTTGTAAAGTATTCGGCCCCCTTGAACTTTTCGACCTTTTGCCACATTTCAGGCTTCAAACAAAGATATAAAACTGTAATTTTTTGTGAAAAATCAACAAGTGGGACACAATCATGAAGTGGAACGAAATTTATTGGATATTTCAAACTTTAACAGATAAAAAACTGAAAAATTGGGCGTGCAAAATTATTCAGCCCCCTTAAGTTAATACTTTGTAGCACCACCTTTTGCTGCGATTACAGCTGTAAGTCGCTTGGGGTATGTCTCTATCAGTTTTGCACATCGAGAGACTGAAATTTTTGCCCATTCCTCCTTGCAAAATAGCTGGAGCTCAGTGAGGTTGGATGGAGAGCGTTTGTGAACAGCAGTTTTCAGTTCTTTCCACAGATTCTCGATTGGATTCAGGTCTGGACTTTGACTTGGCCAGTCTAACACCTGGATATGTTTATTTGTGAACCATTCCATTGTAGATTTTGCTTTATGTTTTGGATCATTGTCTTGTTGGAAGACAAATCTCCGTCCCAGTCTCAGGTCTTTTGCAGACTCCATCAGGTTTTCTTCCAGAATGGTCCTGTATTTGGCTCCATCCATCTTCCCATCAATTTTAACCATCTTCCCTGTCCCTGCTGAAGAAAAGCAGGCCCAAACCATGATGCTGCCACCACCATGTTTGACAGTGGGGATGGTGTGTTCAGGGTGATGAGCTGTGTTGCTTTTACGCCAAACATAACGTTTTGCATTGTTGGCAAAAAGTTCGATTTTGGTTTCATCTGACCAGAGCACCTTCTTCCACATGTTTTGTGTGTCTCCCAGGTGGCTTGTGGCAAACTTTAAACGACACTTTTCATGGATATCTTTAAGAAATGGCTTTCTTCTTGCCACTCTTCCATAAAGGCCAGATTTGTGCAGTATACGACTGATTGTTGTCCTATGGACAGAGTCTCCCACCTCATCTGTAGATCTCTGCAGTTCATCCAGAGTGATCATGGGCCTCTTGGCTGCATCTCTGATCAGTCTTCTCCTTGTATGAGCTGAAAGTTTAGAGGGACGGCCGGGTCTTTGTAGATTTGCAGTGGTCTGATACTCCTTCCATTTCAATATTATCGCTTGCGCAGTGCTCCTTGGGATGTTTAAAGCTTGGGAAATCTTTTTGTATCCAAATCCGGCTTTAAACTTCTCCACAACAGTATCCCGGACCTGCCTGGTGTGTTCCTTGTTCTTCATGATGCTCTCTGCTCTTTAAACGGACCTCTGAGACTATCACAGAGCAGGTGCATTTATACAGAGACTTGATTACACACAGGTGGATTCTATTTTTCATCATTAGTCATTTAGGTCAAGATTGGATCATTCAGAGATCCTCACTGGACTTCTGGAGAGAGTTTGCTGCACTGAAAGTAAAAGGGCTGAATAATTTTGCACGCCCAATTTTTCAGTTTTTTATCTGTTAAAAAAGTTTGAAATATCCAATAAATTTCGTTCCACTTCATGATTGTGTCCCACTTGTTGTTGATTCTTCACAAAAAATTACAGTTTTATATCTTTATGTTTAAAGCCTGAAATGTGGCAAAAGGTCGAAAAGTTCAAGGGGGCCGAAAACTTTCGCAAGGCACTGTAAATAGCACCTCAACCTGCTCTATATTGAAAAGACATGAAATTTCACTTTTTACGATATGGGACCTTTTAATCTCAATTTCTGTACTTTATGAGCAACTTAAACTGGGTGTTGTAGGTGTAAAACTCAGCTGAGCAACTTCAAGGCTGCTTTTTTTCTGTATATTCTCACGAATGCCACTGTACTGACTGTTTATACGCTGCGCTGTATATCGTTTTGTTCATACCGTATACAGTGGTGTAGTCTAATGTATTGTAGTGGGTATATGTACCACATATATATATATATATATATATATATATATATATATATATATATATATATATATATATATATATATATATATACACACATATACATATATATATATATATATATATATATATATATATATATATATATATATATATATATATATATATATATATATCCTGGGGGGGCATATCAAAGTGTGGGGGTCTGGATTTCCTCCCCCAGGGTTATTTTGAGCGTTATTTTTTTATGCACCAATTTATGGTGGAAATACCTTATTTATCCTATGAGAAAACAGATGACATTCAAAACATATCAAAAATATAATGGAATATTAAGCAGTAAGGGGGCTTTCACATCAGGGACCTAAGCCTGGATCACAAAAGTTGACCCCAAAGCAACGAGGGCAAAAATAAAATAGGCCACTTATATTTGTCTTAAATGTGTGGTGAAGGGAGGATTCTGGCGTTAGCGTAGGCGGAGCATTTGGCCCGCGCTCTCTACGCACACACTACGCACTGTGCTCAGCGAGGTCAATGAAAAGTCTCTCTGCATGTTCTGAAGTGTTAGTTTAGTTTGCTGTCACATTACTCGACCCCGTATTTGTGAATACAAATATCTGAAGTGAATGTTCTGTCACAAAACTATGTTGTTGCGTATCATTGCACATTTTTAAGTGGGTATATGGAAAATCTTGGAGATTTCTTAGTGGGTATACAGTGTATAACTGCATATCACGTAGACTATACCACTGACTGTATATCTTAGTGTATTCATATCCATCCCTTACTGTGTGCTTACTAGTGCTTTTTGCACTTCTCGTTAGATGCTAAACTGCATTTCATTGTGTCAGTACTGATTTTAAATGTAACATTCTAGTAAACACATCTAGTGTTTGAATAGCGTTTAATTTAAATCATTTATTTACATTTAAGCATAATCATGTTTTTTTGCCGTGCGATTGCTTAAATATTTGTTATGTTTTTGTAGATGAAAAAAAAGTTGGAGCAGAGTGAATGACATGGTTCTGGAACGTCTGTTTTTAGGGTAATGTTTACGACCCAATTTCCACCGAAATACCAACAATCCCTTTGCACTGCCTCACTTGAATGGACCTCACACCTGTTTGTGCCTGATCCAAATACCTCACAGACAGGCAAAGCAAATTTCAAAGTCGGAGCGCTGCTTTGAGCTGAAGAGACTCACACTCTGTTGAATGAGTTTACATTGTTTTCAATGAGCATTTGTCCCTCATCTGTTTGATGCAGTTAAAGGCAGATCTATTCACCTTATTCCTGAGAGCAAAGCAACATTCGTGGGCTGGCTATTAGAGCTTCGTTTCAGCACACACAATCACACAACTATTTATTTAGTGTCATCCAGGTGACAATTATTTGCAGTGGAGTAGGCTGTTTGTCCACTCACACTGATACGGCTCGGAGGCAGCTGTTCAAATTAACTCTGATGGGAAAGGACTTAATATAAACACTGGTACTGTTGACTCTGGTAGGGGCAAATGAACACTGCCAAGCTGCCACCCTGAACACTGCCAAGCTAGCTGTTCAGGGTGACCCGATTATTGCTAACACTTTGGTTAAAGGATAATTATTGTTACAATCACCATTAATGCGATGGATTTGCTGCAGTTTGAAGCTGCTGGGAGGATAAACATCATCCATCATTTATATATATATATTTTTAAAATATATAATCAACGTTTCCAGAGGGTAAGCTGCCAACCAAACTTAAGTCAAATTTCTAACAATATGTGATTTAAAAAAAAAAAAAAAAAAAAAACTTTCTTCCAACTTTATTGGCAGAGAAAATAACCGCATCAGTTTTAAGCTTGATGGGAATAGAACTCTGCTTAATTAAATCAGAGGAAATACCCATGAGACGCACCAAGTGGGAACGTGCAGCCAGAAAAGTGACGAGTGGAGTTAAACTGAATACGCTGAACTGGATGGAAGTAAATTTGAGTTTACCTTAACATCCTCTGAAGTGGGGATTCTTTGAATAGCTCACAAAGCAGCGGATGCTCGCTCGTTGGCTGTTCTAATACCTCCTTTTTCCAGCCCTTTCCTCAAAGCTCCAGTCTCTCCAGAGAATCATCTCTGCTCATACCTGGGCCTGCACACCGGCTCCCTGCAGGAGACTCATGCCAGGAGTTTCTGTTCCAAAAAACTTTTCCTCCGTCCAGTTGTTGAATTATTTAAAAGGGAAGTTGAGGCTCTGTTTCTGCATTTAAACTTTTTCTCTGTGCTGCGGGTGGAGGAGAAGGAAGAGGCGGCGGAGGAGGAGGAGGAGGAAGAGGCTGTTTTGCAATGTGTTATTTTCTCTCAGCCATGCCACAAGCTGAGTATCCGCACCCAGAGCTTAGCATTAAAATTAAGGTTGCAGATATTAAAATGATTAATACAGTCTCACAAAGCTAAGCTCCCATTTAGCCCATTTAGCCTGTGTGTGTGTGTGTGTGTGTGTGTGTGTGTGTGTGTGTTTCTGGGATGAGAAGAGGAGGGGGGTAAAGGAGGGAGAGCGGGCATGAGGAGAGCGTTTACACAGAGCGAGCGTGATGGCTGTGTGAATTCAGGACCTCCGACTGTCAACTCAAACACCATTCACAGACCTCTCCCACGTGAACAATGCACAGCTCAGCTTCCCATTTTGCTACAATGCTGCTGTCTTCCTCAGCCAGCCAAATGACCAACCATTCAGTCGTTTGCTCCTGGCTTTTTCCCTTTTTAAAAAGCAAAAACAAACATGACATAACACAAGTTAGTATCGTTCAACTGCTAAGATGTAACGGGAACATGACAACCAAATTCACATGTAATATAATAGACACAGGAGGATGGATACCTGCCATTGATTGATATATGAATACGTTGGCACTACTGCTAGTGAGCTAAAGTGCTAGCAAGTTTAATACTGACTACTATTGGCTATGCAAGCTAACATATAAATATACTGAGCGTAAATAAAAGTTGTGATGTATGCATTACTAATAGTATTAAAGCAGTTTCACCATGGATAATTTACAACACAACTAAGTAATACAAATTAAAGTTGCATATGCCCTAGGGTGGGTATAAATCATAAAATGTCAGTTATACTCACTAATGGTAAAGCCACAGTTTTTGCTGCTTTAATTGCATTCCATTTTGCAAAACCGTAAAAAAACAGAGACCTAATTTATATGAATTTTCAGTATCGATCTAGCTTACTACAATGTGCTACGATGCTTTGAAGCCGATTTGACATAGTGGCCAAACCGTGGAATTACAACTTCCGTCACGGGGCCCAAAAAGACTTTTCCCAATAGACTACATTGGGAAAGAGATGTCTGCAAATCAGTAGAGAAATGTTTTTGAGCATCACAACCCCAGCAGAATAACTCGTTTCTCTCATTCTGTCTGATAACATTTGGAAAGTTTAGAAGAGACTCTGTATTAAATTATTTTAGCCACATCCAAGTTAGCGAAAGGCTAAACCCAAAGCTAGCTGGTTTGCTAGCTGCTCACAGCAGTAGCTAGTGAGCTTTCTCTATGACCCCATAGTGAAAAAGCAGTGCTGAATGTATACCATCATTTTAGACATGGTAGTCTAACTTTTTGGTCTTCATGGTGCACTGAGCAACGTTAATAGGACTGAACGAGCCCCCACCTCCAACACTGTATGCTGTATGTGTGAATCTAGTCACACATTTGAATCTAGAGTCAATATAGTGTGCAGTAATTCCTAAATAATTTTGATTACTCACTGACGTCCAGTGATCACCTTGCATCACTTTGCAGCAGTTCCAGTTGGGCTGCTTTCTCTGTGTCGTACAGGCTGTGTATGCGTGAAACTACTGTCACCCTCGACGGCAATGTAAAAGACGGGTCAGAACATGCCAACCATAGTACGTCTTTAAGACCCGAGTCTTCTATGATGCTGACAGGTCTGCAGTTAGTTGCCACCCATTTTGCAAGAGCGATAGTATTTTTTGGGGATTTGGTTTCATCCGCAGGTCGGCAAGAAGCACGCTCCAAAATAGTGCTTTGCCTGAGCCCGCTAGCATCATCCTGAGTCACGTTAACCGTACTACTATGCTTAGCTCGTAGGTGGTAGCTCAAGCTTGGTTCAAAATTAGCACCATTTACCAGCCAAATGCTGGTAAAATATGCAATTGGCTGGTAGATTTGCTTCACTCATCAGCCAAAAAACAATGGTAATCTTTTGAGTGGCTGGTAAAAATTGAACATTCACTAGCCATTTGGCTGGTGGACGAAAAAGTTAATTTTGAACCCTGCTTTCGACCTGTCCGGGAGTTTTGAAAAATAAAAAGTGCCATTCAGAATTTCGTTGCTGCTGTCTTTCTCCATCATGCCTTCAGGCTGCAGCAGCAGGATGTGTTATGAGGAAGTATAGCAAAGTGCGGCAAAGGGTCAAAATAGTAGCCTGTTAGGCACGACGCAAAGCTGAGTGAAGTGAAAATAAATGAATAAATGGCGACAGGCGATTAATGCGCTTTAAAAAAAAATGTACGCGTTATGCTCAGCCCTTAATCGCATCGCGATTAACGAGTTAATGCTGACAGCCCTAGTTTTATTCATACATCCATACTTGTGCCAGCTGAAAAGCTAATGTTTATGATGGAACTCTTTGATTGTTGACTGGCCACATGCCTTAGTTATGTCTTTATGTCCAAACTAGTCAGGTTAGGCGCCAAGTAGTCGTGGTGCAACCAATTTTAGTAGCCGATCTAGTTACAAACTAGCTAGTATTTACTAAGCCTCTGTCGACTTCACACCCTAACTTAGAGGGTGCCTAACTACCCTCACGCATAGCTGGTGCAACCCAGTGCTGATGTTTAACTGGTGCAATATTAACCATCTTCCCCTTACTTACTGTAAGTGTGTTACCATGGTAACAATTTCAAATTAGCACTAAGTCATGACACAGCTGAAGATGATGGGGATGTCATTAGTTTTGCAGGTATTTGCTCATAAATTATTATTTGCTCATGACATTGGCAGCCCCTGAGTCATGCTGCTAGCAAGACTAAACATTGATACATTTCAGTAGAAACTGATTATTTAAAATGATTTTCTTCTGCCCGAAATTCTGAACTGAGCTGGCGGAGGTCTTTTGCTAGACTCACACAGATTCTTCGGTAATAGAAGTACAGAAATTGGAAAGTAACCTTTATTGAAAGGTAGACGTTATGTTTCCATAAATACTCAGGAAGGGTGTCATGGTTTTCGAGGGAGATCAGCTTGCTTTATGTAATTGGTTCCTCTAATAATCATACTTATTATATTTGAAATGTTTGCATTGATTTGATCACAGTGATAAGACACTGCCTTGTCAAAAGAGGTGAAATAATAAATTAGATTTCAACTGATGGGATAATAGAGGATGTCTGAAGAAAATAAGTGATTACCACTGTAGATGACCAAAGAGAGGCTTACTGTCCTCTTACAGCACTCAAGGTTATCATGACACAAAGTTGAAAACTTCTCATTTACTTATTTTTCACTAAGAAGGGGAAACAAACTACTGGACCTCTGTTAATGACTGTTACAGCGAAGTTGGAGCTGATGTCGGAGCAGTGTCTCCCCATCAAAGCAGAATGTGTCCCCGACCTGTAGCCTTGTCTGACCCACTTCAGCTCTGCGCTGCACATTCACTCTCCTAATTGCCCACCTGTGGGCTATCCTAATTGGCTTAGTACACTGGTTTTAATTAGGGAGAGTACCACAATTAAGACCCCAAGACTGCCTCCATAAAGCTAAGACACGGCTAGAAAGCCGAGTGAGAGAAAGCCGAGTGAGAGAGCGGGACTCACTACACTGACAGAGTTCAAAATGACTATTTAGTAAATGAAAACAAAGTGGCATTTTGAGCCACCTCACACACAAGCGAGTACTTAATGATGCGGATTAAAGCAGAGATTTATTAAGGAATCTCTAGAAGGCCATTAGCTACGCCTTTTGATTTATTCACCGGGGATTGAAGCAGCGCAATAAATATGGAAATAACCTTTTCAGACCATAGCTCTGGGGAACACCCGACCAGAATAAGAATTTGGATCCAGAGGGCGTCGATATCTTGTTTGGAGATGAGCTCGTGATAGCTAGTTAGAGGTTTCTGTCCGTGCAGACATAATCACTGATGGCAGAGGACTGCAAGAAAATGTTTCAATCCCCTGTGCACACACACACAAATCTTTGCAAAATGTTAACTCCTAATGCAAACTGAATTACGCATAATTCAATTCATAATGCTAGTTTTTCTCTTCTCTCTGCCCAGTGAGCCAACTGAATGAAATTCATTCAGACGCATAAAGTCGAGGTCAAGTGGAGACAAGACGCTCTGTCCCTCCAACAAAACCAGGTGGCAGATATTTTCTATCTATATCTATCTACACTATATCCACTGCAATTTAAATATCACAAATTCATCGAAGTCATTTCTACAGCTGCTCTCAGTATCTTGGATTAAGAGCTTTATCATGTGGTAGCTTTTATTGTTTATAAACTGGTCGGGCCAAAGGAAATAATTAAGTCTGTGCTTTAACATCTGTGTATGTAATTAACCACGGGTTAGTTAACGGTTGAGCTTCTGTCCAAGCTAATTTAATTTGCCGATACTGCACTTCTAAAATGCATTCGCTAGTGATTGGTTGGTGAACTACATTCTCCATAATTGCTTTAAGAAAAACGCAGCCAATAATTTGTTTGTTTGCATGAAGATTATCTGTCCAACCCCTTATTCAAAAGGAACATGTCTTGTGATTGCATTGCATTCTGGTCTATTGAAGCGACAGCTTGTGTACAAAATTGGAAACCTCGCCTCTTCAGCAATGGATTTTCCCCTGTACGATCTTTCAATGTTAATGTGAAATGCTGAGTCTAGACTCAAATAGACAGACATCATATCGTGACATTTACTGACATTTTTTTTGTGCTGTCACAATCATCAAAGTATTTTATGGTAATCCTTTATATTTTATTTTACTCATAGTTCTTGTCAGTTTTAATGGAGCATTTAGCTTTTTTCAGCTCACTGTTTTTGACTCCACAGCCAACCATTCCATTCTGTTTGTTTACCACTCTCATCAACCTTATTTCCAGCCACAACAAGCATCTGTTTTCAGCAAAAAATGGTCTACTGAAACCCAATGCATGTAAGCCATGGTATATATATTCACATTTAACTGACTTGGTAATTGTGGCAACAGTGGAACTAACCAAGACTTTTTTGGTGAGTTTGAACAAAGTGTGTTTTGTCAACAATATAGTTAAGCTTGTTCTGTAAAAGAGAGAAATTTAAATTCAGAAGGTATTTTTGAATATTTAAGCTATAATTTAGTTAACTTTTTTGGAGTAAAATTTATTATTTATGAAGGACTGTTGATAAAAAAAGACTATTTGTTCATCAGGTTATTTGTAGCAAGGGTGCCATTAGCCAGGGGGGGATGCGTGGGATTTCCCCCCATGTTTGGTCTATATATCCCTGCCTTTGCTGAATAATTTTTTCCCCGGTGGTCACAAAATGTATCCCCTCCCCCCTAAAAGTGCAATGCTACTCCCCCAATAGACCATATATTATATACCTAAAACAGAAGTGTTTTAAACTAAGTTAAATGCTGTAACGTAAACACGATTAAATCCGAGCGGCAGTTGCTGGTTGTATTTAGCAGCTACAGCTGTCAATGGGGGACTGTGAGTCGGCTACAGGCACCGCCAGATGACGGTCCTTTCAGGGGCCGTGGTAGTGGAGTTTAGCCAGAAAAAAAGGGGGCGTCATGCGGCAATGACAGTTAAGTTTAAGCACCAAAAGGACTCGTTAAGTTTAGGAAAAAGATCGTAGTTAAAACACTCCTGAGAAACTAACAAGTGTTTTCTGGGTGAAAGTATTTTGTTTTTTCGCCGTGAAGTGAACTCTGCTCTCCGGCTTGAAAGTGCTGTATTTTATGTTGACGCCACGTCGTGCTATTTCATTGTGATATTATTTTCCACTGGATATTGAAGTTCATAAATAAGTGTTTTGGCACGGCTGGCCGAGTGGCACTCTATCCCTGGTATTGAAAGGGGGATTTAATTCTTGCATGTTTTGTTGTTGTTTTGTTGTGCATGATCAAACAAACATACCCCCTCTGCTTTTCTCACAAATTGTACCCTGTTCAATTCAATTTTATTT
This sequence comes from Zingel zingel, assembly GCA_023566125.1. NCBI lineage: Eukaryota > Metazoa > Chordata > Actinopteri > Perciformes > Percidae > Zingel > Zingel zingel. The sequence continues at coordinate 21,522,707 of CM042334.1, forward strand.
ATAGTGTCAAATCATAACAAGAATTATCTCAGGACACTGTACAGATAGAGTGTAGGTCTAGACCACACTCTGTAATTTCCAAGGACCCAACAATTCCAGTGATTCCCCAAGAGCATGCATGAATGTGTAAGTGCGACAGTGGCAAGGAAAAACTCCCTTTTAGGAAGAAACCTTGGACTGGAATGTTTTCCAGAAGCAGTGGGAGACACACATGCACAGGACACAGACGCCAGGGGAATTTGTATCTATCTTTAAGTATTAAAATGATCACCTGCATACAGTTTGACTTACTGTATGGTTTGCCTTTTCCTCACTGTCAGCGTTGAGCTAATTGAACTGAGATGCTGAATTGAACATTAACTGAAACTAACAGGAATATTCAGGGTTGACATTATATTTAATGGACTTAGATTGCCAATGATGTACTGTGAGTTGAATGGTCTCCAAATGGACACTACTTTTACTCATTTGGATGTCTCAATAGACAACATCAACAACCACCCACTAGCATGCACTTATATAAAAAAAATAGTAATTAATTTATGACCATCTCAAATGTAACTCCAGAAAACCTTTGGTCTGCTTTAACCATTTAAGGAGCTGTAAGTTCCCAACCAGAACCCATTTGCACCATCACGAGGCATATCCTTTTCCAGCATCACAAGTTCACTCTTTATAGAGCAATACATCACTGTGACAGATCTCATCTCTGAACAGGGGCAGGCCATGCGCTTTCTTTGTTTCTATCAACTGTATGTGAACTGCTGCACTTATCATTTTGGAATCTGGTGTTTTAACAGCCCAGTCCTTATACTCCTGTTGCATGTTTGTACACTAGATACATGTACTGTATTACACTGTAGTACTCCATTACACACAGAACACATAAGTTTAAGGTTTTGCACAAAGATGGAGGATCTAGAGACATTCCACCAATTTTACACGTACATATGTTGTGTTGTTTATAGGTATGGCCACACTGAGCTGTGAAAATGGTAATGTCTTAGGTGGCTCTGGAGGAATCTTTGTTAAGTCTGACAAAATAACCCTGATGATCTCATCGGGGGGGTCATCTAAACTTACTAACTCTTCTAAAAAAGTAAGGACATTTGTGTTTGGTAGATTATTTCTCTGTGGTAACAATGATTTTTGGCAATAAATCTTATACCGTTGGAAAGCCTGGTTAGTTCCCTTTCAAATGGTGCCCAATCAGGTTCCAATCAGGCATCCGATTGGCAGCACCTGAAGGTACCAGGTGTCATTAGCAACAGCAACATAACCTGTTTGGCAATGGCAGAGAAGATTTGGCAAATTTTTCAAACCCTATAATCTAGAGGTCTGGACCAGGCAGGGAGGCTCTAACAAAATGCTGTTTTTAGTTGCATTACGGAAAATGTTCGATCCAGCATTGTTGAGGCTTGAGCCCAAAGGAACAAAAAGGGCCCATTCAGACTACAAAAAGTGATCTGGCAATTTGCCACAGGGTTATGTGACGGTGGGAGTGTCACTTAAAGTGGCTATACATAACTTTTAGTTTGTGTTGATTCCAGCGGCCCCTTTGGACAAAAGCGGTATTGTTTTTACCACACCTGCTTGTGCTGTCGTAAAGGTCTTTTCTTTATGGTGCTGTATTGCCCACTGTAATACTGAGTTAGCGTTACCAAGAGATCATATAGTTGCGATGAATGTTTTGCTCAGTCAGAAAATCGTTAATTTACAGTAAGAGAATATGTTGCAAATGCATGGTTGCATTTCAAGTGTTGCATATGGTAACTTAGCCTAGATGTATTATGAGCTGAACCGGGTAATGTTTTCACTGTCACTGTGTCAAAAGCCAAAGCATTAAGAGTTTGTTGTAGCAACCAACGTAATAATAACTTAGATTAATATACTATATACAACTACAGGGGGACAAGATAAATGAAAATAGTAGGCCAACACAAACACAGAAAAGGAATAATACGTCCGCACTAAATGGAAGGGGGACGTAATTTAATGTCGGCTACTGATGTACAACCACATTTTAATGTTATTTTATGAATGAAATAGACATATTACATACCTAGGGCCAATTCGCGGTCAGTTTTGAATCATTTACATGGCTTTAGATCATGTCACAGTACTGAGTCTGCACTGTTGCGAGTACATAATGATAGTGCCTTGTCTGTAGATGCCGGGAATCCTACAGTTTTAGTGCTCTTGGACCTCACAGCGGCTTTTGACACAGTGGACCATGCAGTCCTCCTCTCTCGCCTTGAGTATTGTGTAGGCATCAGAGGCTCGGCACTTGAATGGTTTAGCTCCTATTTGGCTAATAGCAGCTTTTCTGTCATGATTGGTGACCTCTTCTCGTCAGCTGCTCCTCTCTCTTGTGGGGTTCCCCAGGGCTCAATTCTTGCCCCCTTTCTGTTTTCTTTATATATGCTGCCTTTAGGGGCTATTATAGGAAAGCATAAACTGTCATTTCATTGTTATGCAGATGATTTGCAAATCTATTTGCCTATGAAAGCAAATGATGCACTAACCTCCCTGCTTAGTTGTATCACTGATATTAAGTTGTGGCTTTCAGAAAACTTTCTTAATTTGAATGAAGATAAAACGCAGTGTATTATTTTCAGTACTTCAGGCACGCAAAATGGTCCAGCTTTGAGTTTGGGAGCTCTGGCTTCATACACTAGGTCAGCTGTCAAAAACTTGGGTTACCTTTGATTGCAGCATGCAATTTGACAAGCAGATCAATAATGTTGTTAGAATGAGTTTTTTCCAGCTTCGTCTCCTGGCTAAAGTAAAGCCTTTCCTGAGCAGGCACGACCTAGAAAAGGCGATTCATGTCTTTATTAGTTCAAGGTTGGATTATTGTAATGCTCTCTATGTTGGTCTGAATCAGACCTCCATCTCACGTCTTCAACTTGTGCAAAATGCTGCTGCTTGCTTTTTAACAAATACATCTAGACGTGCACACATCACTCCCATTCTCTACACCCTACATTGGCTCTCTGTGCGTTTTTAGAATCGATTTTAAGATTTTATTGTTTGCTTTCAAGGCCTTAAATGGTCTGGCCCCGGAGTATTTGTCTGAAATTTTAACTTTGCGGGAGCACAACCGGTCATTGCGTTCTTCAAACTGGCGAGTTTTAGAAGTGCCAAGGTCTAGATATAAACGGTGGGGTGATCAGGCTTTTGCAGTTGCTGCCCCGAGACTCTGGAACAAGTTACCCCCTGATATTCGCACTATTACAGATTTAACACTTTTTAGGTCCAAACTTAAAACGTATCTGTTTAGTCTGGCTTTTAATACGTAGCAGTGGTGTGACAACTTCATTCTTCTGTTTTTTTGTAACTATTTCTGATTTTACTGTTTTCTATGTTCTTTCTTTTTATTGTATGATATATGTTTTTACTCTTGGTTTTGATGTTAAGCACTTTGGATACCTGCTGGTCGCTGTAAAGTGCTATATAAATAAAGTTTGATTGATTGATTTGATTGATTGATTTACAATCCTGTAATTGTCTCCATCTGTTAAAAGCCCGACCGAGTATGACTCAGGTTTTGCCCGTTGTCTTTCACTTTCCCATTTAGCTTTTAGTTGTTGTTCATTTATTTTCTTTTTTTCTGTGATGGTCCTGCCCTAGTATCAGCCATAACTACAGCAGATAACTTCTAAAATAACAATAAAGATATATATATATATATATATATATATATATATAAAGAAATCTCCTGCTACCTTTTACCTGCATACTCACTAACACAGGCTTTTCCGGTGTTACAAAGTGACCCCGTCAGAATGTGTGCCTGGTAGCGCCATCTACCTGCCATAAATCATTTTGTGACTTTGCGGAAATATATCGGATCCGGGCAAAGGCACCAATAAAGACTATATAAAAATAGCGTTCTTTTCACTGTTAGTCTTGTTTGCTGTTACAGGTCATTTATGATCATCAGATGGAAAATTACACAGTTTCGGAAACATTTAAAAATTACATATAGTCACTTTAAATGAGAAAGAAAATCAAATTTCCATACAATAAAAGAACAAATAACAACTAATAACAAATAAAAGAAACAGGGGTACAAATTTGCCAAGGAAGTGCAATACTGAATTGCTGGAGTACATCTTTACTGTATTTGTACCTCCAGAAGAGTGTGTGTGTGTGTGTGTGTGTGTGTGTGTGTGTGTGTGTGTGTGTGTGTGTGTGTGTGTGTGTGTGTGTGTGTGTTTTAGTCAGGAGAAAAATCCAGAAATATTATACCCATCTAATTTCGACCCAGAACACAAGCTACTGTAATGTGTGTAACTCTCTGAAAATGTCTTTGGCTGACAGTGTCTTCAAGTTATCTTTCACAAGGCTCTGAAGAACTATCTTATGAATCTTCTTACTCCTCGGGCTGCAAATTGCATTAGAGCCTTTCCACAATGTTGCACGTTGGACTCAGTACAGTACGTTTTTATGTTTGCCTTTCACCTCTGTCATGCATCGATCCCAGAGGGACCGAGCAATACTCCATATGTACGTTCCCTGCACTCATTTGCATTATGTGTGTGGGGACGTGTCTCGTCATGCTGTGGCCTGCAGAGGATCTCTTCTGAGTCTTGTGCTTTTCCGTCTTTCCATATGTCTCTGAACACATGCAAACTGTACATGCACACTCTAACACACTTTACACATGCACAAACAATCACAAACCCATCCACCAATATACACACACCCACCAGCATTTCTCTTTGACTCTGAGGAAATCTAAATAAAAATTCTGTGTGTTATAATGCCAGTAATGCCAATCCACACCGAAGCGAGTGCAGGGCATCCTGCGGGAGTGCTGCCTCGTACGCACATCAAAGTCCTAATAGATAGATTGGCATCCAGGCAGGCTGCTGTTTGTCAATATGTATCTATTACATGCAGTAATATGGAACCATATGCTCCCATGTGAGCATCCCACAGGGCTAACTGCAATAATCAGGTGAATCCTGCATTATTGCTTGTTTTTCTGCAGGATCAAGGAACAAGATACATGTTGTACTTTGATCAGGATCAGGTGCCTTTAGTGCACAAGGCCAACACGAATGTCTCTTTTAGCTGAAAATGGTATTTGCCTGAGAAAATGCAACCCGTGCTCACTCGTCACTCGTCAAACCTGTTTTTCAAATACGGCAGCTTGGTCATTGTCCCTCAGCATCTGATACTAACACACAAGGCACCCTTTAACTTCTGTATGAGACGCACCAGGCATTCAACTGCTTGACCACGGCTCAGTAAAATTACTTAGTATAAAGAGCGACAAAGTCAGGGTTGGGTCAAACAAACCCAGGACTTTCACCAAGAAGAGTGTTGTGTCCTCCGTGTCTCGTTTGAAACCAAAATTGAACATTGACTTATTTGAACTTACATGACACCTCTTGCCGGATGTCCATCTCCTTACGCTATCAATTTTGCAAGGGTACTGTCACTGCATCTGGGGCTTGGTGCCCAGGGCGGTTATGATTGGTTTAAAGAATTACAAAAAAGCCAGAGCATTTTTCCACCTATCTAGAAAAGCGGTGTAGCCACACCATGCTCCAACACAGCACTGTGGAGATAGCTCTGGCAATGCGAGACTATTAGCCTAGTATTTTTGTTGCCTAAACCAAGCAGTTCAAACGTACTTATTTTAATCCAAACAACAATCTTTTCCTAAACCTAACACAGTAGTTGTGTTGCTTAAACCTAACCATACCCTGCATGTTGAAAAATGACGCCAAAAGGGGGTACCCAGGGCATTAAAAACGTGATGCCAAGGGTCCTGACCAACCATATGTGACAAGTTGGGAGTAAGAAAATGTTGAAAAAAATGCACACAGGAAAAGAGACAGAAGATATTATTTTGCACAACTGATTTAGAATTCATATTTTTAGGCATGATCAGTCTTGACATTTAACTCCAACAGACAGAGAGCGCAAAACATATGTAACTCGCAGGTTAAGTCAACCTTTATCACACCCATTCCAGTTAGCGTACCCACACAATAATCCAATCCAATGAGTTCCCAGATCAGTCCCTCGGAAATAAATACCGGTAGTAAACCCCGTTCTTCCTCTTCTGCTCTGCATGGACTTCCTGGTTGAGGCCAATGTGGCCGTGAGCTGCTCCCACGTCATAGTTAGGAACAACTCGTTGAGGTCCGGCGTGAAGGTCCGCTTGGTGCCGAGAGTTTTCTTATGATCAGGAGCGTTGCATACCGCCAAGAGCAGAGACTGCCACGGCTGCTTTGCCTAGTTAAGATATTGTGCAAAAGCCTACTCCATTTTTGTTTTATTGACTTTTGCCGGATTTTTGTGAGATGGCATTTTGATTGTTTTAGCTGACAGGTTATTGTAATTTTGGCTTTAGTTAGATTAGATTTAGTTTTCATTCTGTTTTGGAGGAATACTAAATGCAATAAAAATAGATTGTAAATATGTTTTTGTAATAGCGACTACAGCTGTTGTAATACAGTGGGTTGTAAAGAAGCAAGTCGCTCATCTTTCTCCTATGTGCGTGTATTTAACTTAAGAGTGACATTGCGGTGTTTTGTTTTATTGATTATTATTGTTTTCTTTTGATTGCAGTAGTGCTTGAATGTTAAGGCTACTGGTGTCAGGTGCCTTTCCAGGTTGAATTTGGCTGTAGCTCCAATATAGGTTGCTTTTAGTATCTCTTCCATTTTTTTAAAGGATTGTTATATATTGTATTGCTGTCTTTTGCTATTTATGGTCATTTCCATTTCAAGGCATTCGTGTTATCTTAGTTTAAATGTGTTGTATATATTTTTTACTGATCTCTCAATACATTAAATTTCTATTTTTGTATCTACGTCTGAGATTTAATTGTAGACTTGCCTGCGGTTGAGGGAACTCCTGGTTTAGAGAATAAGTAGTTAAAAGTAATAAATTGCGTTTGAACCCCAGTCTATGGTACTCTCTGGGTGAAAGTCCATTGGTGGCGTTGTTGACATTTGACCTGTAATATAATTTAGCCACCACCTCTTCAGTGTCTGATTACACATAAATATCTACAAATGCACACTAAATGGCCACACATGCACACAAGACACAATAACTGATAACAGTCACCCTGGTTCAGATATCATTGCTGAGGCAAATTGCAATATCAAAAACAAACAGTTGACCTGCAATTTCAAATAGAGGGAGGGATGGGATGTGAGCATATTTACACAGAGCTCCATGCAAGATGGCTAAATTATTCCAAGCGACTGTTGAGGCCGATAGGGAATACAATTTACCATCATTGCACTGTGAGTGCATGTTTACATATGCATATGCAATCGCCACATAGCTCTCCAAAGCCACCGCTTTCCTGGAATGGGAATGGATCTAGCTGTTGCCCTTGGCTACAGATTAATATGTGTGTGCATTTGCAAGTATGTGAAGTGCATAAAAAAGCCATATCTATTCCTCACACACCTGTGATCCATTCTCTAACCTCCTCCCCCTCTCAAAGTTTGCGATCTTCTCTTTCAGTTTTGCAGCTCAGAGTCGACAATTGCACACAAGCATGTTTGATGCACCGCAGGAATAATTCCACAGCGTCACAATGCACATATTGATTTGTAAAGATGGATTACGGACAATTTGTGTAGCTTGATCAATGAGATCAAAGCCAGGTAAACTCTAGAATATAATTCAGGGGTCATGACCAGCCATTTTTCAACTTCCATACAGAAAGACGTGATTAGGGAAGGGTTTCACAACGAGGCTATGGAGCCAGAATACTAACTACAGGAGGACAAGGGTTTCCAACAGCACACTTGAAGAACTAGCGTGATGTTGATTAGTGAGTGAGAGTTTGTTTCCCACAGATCGGAGGAAAAATCTCAAGTTCCCCTTACATTTTGGGGATCCAATTTTTCCGTCACAATTTAACTTACCCAATAGTTTTCCCTCTAGAAGCAAATTGTTTAGCTTTGGATTGAAGCACACTAGCAGTTTATAAGTTCAACTGAATGCAATGAATAAAAAGCAGAGAACAGAATATGCGTCTACAGCCATGCTAGCGGTCTTCTGAGGCAGATGTTTTGCTGTATAACATTTACAATGTTCACCAACTTAGTTTAGCATGTTGGCATGCCATGTACTCCACAAAGTACTGAGGCTAAAGTCACTACTTTATGACCAAATATCTGCAAAACTAAAGTATTGGACAATTCTTTTTTATTTTAACCTTTTGTGGCTCTAGATGTAAAGTCAAGGGATCACCAACATGAATATAATTCATGCTGAGCGGAACATGAATTCATCATCATTTAAAATATTTTGCTCTTTGGGGAGCATAGGTCATTCATGAACTTTCTCCAGCTGGTTCGGTTCGGCAGTCTTCTCTACATGAATGGAACATGAATGTCTGTACCAAATGTCATTCAATCTATCCAATAGTTGTGACATTTCACTCAAATCTACAAATGTCAAAGTCATGGTGGCACTAGAACAACAGCCATCCACCAGATGAAAAGTCAAAGGATCACCTAAGTTGTTTATTCTGTGGGCACTATGAATATATGTACCAGATATCATGCCCACACATCCATTTGTTCTAGACATTTCACTTAACCTGTCAACTTGCTGGTGGTGCTTGAGGAAAAGTCAGGGGATTGGGGAACGTCAGTAGGACTCATCCTCCAGGGACCATGAATGTCTGATCAAAATGTCATGAAAACCCATCCAATAGTTGATAAACTAAAGATAAGGTAGATAAACTATGCAATAGACATTACATTGTCCACAAAACTAACCTGGGCAACTGAAACTGTTTAGAGGCCTTTCTCCACATTTGAAATCTAAAGTATTCATTGTCATTTCAATCAGAACCGCCATCATCAAAAGCTCACATACCCTCTATTCTTATACTGAATGTGGATACTGTTTCATGTGTAGTTGTGCTGGGGTTTTGATGCTTTCTGTGGCACTGCATGGCAAACTGAAAGTTTTACTGTTGTTTAAGCTGTCTGTATGGTGTCTTGTTGACTTACAGTGAGGAAAATAAGTATTTGAACACCCTGCTATTTTGCAGGTTCTCCCACTTGGAAATCATGGAGGGGTCTGAAATTGTCATCGTAGGTGCATGTCCACTGTGAGAGACATAATCTAAAAACAAAAATCCAGAAATCACAATGTATGATTTTTTAACTATTTATTTGTATGATACAGCTGCAAATAAGTATTTGAACACCTGAGAAAATCAATGTTAATATTTGGTACAGTAGCCTTTGTTTGCAATTCCAGAGGTAAAACGTTTCCTGTAGTTTTTCACCAGGTTTGCACACACTGCAGGAGGGAGTTTGGCCCACTCCTCCACACAGATCTTCTCTAGATCAGTCAGGTTTCTGGGCTGTCGCTGAGAAACATGGAGTTTGAGCTCCCTCCAAAGATTCTCTATTGGGTTTAGGTCTGGAGACTGGCTAGGCCACGCCAGAACCTTGATATGCTTCTTACAGAGCCACTCCTTGGTTATCCTGGCTGTGTGCTTCGGGTCATTGTCATGTTGGAAGACCCAGCCTCGACCCATCTTCAATGCTCTAACTGAGGGAAGGAGGTTGTTCCCCAAAATCTCGCAATACATGGCCCCGGTCATCCTCTCCTTAATACAGTGCAGTCGCCCTGTCCCATGTGCAGAAAAACACCCCCAAAGCATGATGCTACCACCCCCATGCTTCACAGTAGGGATGGTGTTCTTGGGATGGTACTCATCATTCTTCTTCCTCCAAACACGGTTAGTGGAATTATGACCAAAAAGTTCTATTTTGGTCTCATCTGACCACATGACTTTCTCCCATGACTCCTCTGGATCATCCAAATGGTCATTGGCAAACTTAAGACGGGCCTTGACATGTGCTGGTTTAAGCAGGGGAACCTTCCGTGCCATGCATGATTTCAAACCATGACGTCTTAGTGTATTACCAACAGTAACCTTGGAAACGGTGGTCCCAGCTCTTTTCAGGTCATTTACCAGCTCCTCCCGTGTAGTCCTGGGCTGATTTCTCACCTTTCTTAGGATCATTGAGACCCCATGAGTTGAGATCTTGCATGGAGCCCCAGTCCGAGGGAGATTGACAGTCATGTTTAGCTTCTTCCATTTTCTAATGATTGCTCCAACAGTGGACCTTTTTTCACCAAGCTGCTTGGCAATTTCCCCGTAGCCCTTTCCAGCCTTGTGGAGGTGTACAATTTTGACTCTAGTGTCTTTGGACAGCTCTTTGGTCTTGGCCATGTTAGTAGTTGGATTCTTACTGATTGTATGGGGTGGACAGGTGTCTTTATGCAGCTAACGACCTCAAACAAGTGCATCTAAATTAGGATAATAAATGGAGTGGAGGTGGACATTTTAAAGGCAGACTAACAGGTCTTTGATGGTCAGAATTCTAGCTGATAGACAGGTGTTCAAATACTTATTTGCAGCTGTATCATACAAATAAATAGTTAAAAAATCATACATTGTGATTTCTGGATTTTTGTTTTTAGATTATGTCTGTCACAGTGCACATGCACCTACGATGACAATTTCAGACCCCTCCATGATTTCCAAGTGGGAGAACTTGCAAAATAGCAGGGTGTTCAAATACTTATTTTCCTCACTGTATGTCTGTGTAGTTTAATCTGTACTATTGTCTCGTTGACTAATGTCTCGTTTCTTGCTGCTCTGGTTTAAAATCACCTGGCCAAAGGACTACAGTTGAAAATTAGCCGGCTGGCTAACACTGGCACATTTACAGAAATGTTGATTAATGTGTGTTGTCCTTTATAAATAAATAATCAAATCAAATAAAAAAAAAAAAATAATTCTTTTTATCCTCCTCATTATCGCCATCAGTATTGATTAGGGGTGGAACGGTACATGTATTGAACCGAAACGGTACGGGTGTCTCGGTTCGGTACATGAATTTACACGAAGAATACACGGTATAAAAATAAATAAAACTTGCGTGAAAATTAATTAATGTAGCCTAATGTGGAACTACTGTTAGACACCATAGACTGTATATTACTAATAATATACAGTCTATGTTAGACACGCGGTTCTTTAAGGACACCTAATCTGTAGCCCTGCCCTTAGCTCTGAAGCTCCTGAGCTCTGCCTACATGTCGAGTCAGTTGGTCCAATAAGTCCACACGAAGCAAACTAGTCCCTTCCATATACAACCAAACACAGACGTAGCTGTATCCCTTCTCGCCTCTAGCACAAATGGCCTCCAGGCCCTTTTGCTTCGCCGTTTGCTCCGGTATTAGCTGTTAGCTCCGCCATTAGCTGTTAGCTTCGCCGTTAGCGTGTGAAGCTAACACCAAAACTCATCAACTGCTCTGTGTAACCGAAGCTGCTCTTTTAACATCCCTGCTCTGTGCATTCACATATGAGAGCAGCGCTTGTCTCCCATATCACACTAGTAGCTGATTGTCTTATTTTGTTTACAAGTTATAGATGGAGTCTGGAGATGATGCAAGGTAGGCTACTTATTGTTTACTGTTTACATCTTAGGCTACTTTATACACTTCAAGCTGTTACAGCTTGCTCAGTGGACAGCCTGAGACATGCACAATAAAAAAAATTACCTTCTGCATTTTTGTTTTGCTTTTCCCTCCATTGTACCGAACCAAGGTATGAACCGAACCATGACTTCTGTGTACCCTTCCACCCCTAGTATTGATATTATCAACAGAAAAATGTATCTCCTTCTGATCATCCATCTCTTGCTCCTGTATCTCTTCATATCGGTCTCCATCATTACATTTTTATGTCATCATCGGGTTATCAAGCGATGGTTGCATGCAGATGTTGCCTCAAAGCCACCTTTTATCCTGCAGATCAAAACTGCCATCAGTGACTGAAGACCAGTGACTGATGTTTGTGGCCCTCGCTGAGTATAAACTCCCTCATTGTGTGGAAGAAGAGGTTGACAGCAACGACACATAGTGCCCCAGTGATTGCGCTCCATTTCATCATGCTGGTGCTTTGTTGGTGTCAGCCAAACTGGCGAAGACTTGCAGATGGATTTTAACAGTTGAAATGAGAGCCGTTGACTGATTGGTTATGGGTACGTTGGTGATTTTTAGCTGTCAATAAACGAAGCCTGGTGGGCATTATTGGCTTTAACTTACTGTAATATCCTGAAGATCTCTTTTTTTACAGTTGTGTGGAAGTTTATCGTCTTCTCTCTGCATGTGCTTTTTTATTAAAGTGCATAAAAAAATCATAAAAGATTTCATATGTATGAGACTGGAGTAGCATATTCAGATGGGATCCCCCACCTTTGCCATGTCGCTCCATCTCAAAAAAATTTAAAAAAAAATAATAAATGTGTGTTGCATTTGAGATTACGGATGGATGGATAAGATATAACTTATAAGATATAACTTGTATAAATTATATCTTATCCATCCATCCGTATCTTTGGAACATTCAGAAGTTCTTTAAAAGTGGTGCAAATTTCAGACAATACTGTTCTCATCTTTACGAAACATTACGCAAACATGTCGTGTGGATTCTCTGCTAAGTTTATAAATGAGGCCCCGGGTTTCTACGACCACAGAGCCTTTAAAATATGGAGGATTCCTATTTTTTAGCACTTTTCTGACAAAGATGGAGTTTTGTACAGTCTTATGTCAACTCTGATAAAAGTGTGATTTGCAATACAATTAATTTGTTACTCTGCGGTTACCGTGTACTACTCATGAAAATGAAAATACCTCTGCTGAGGAAGAGGAAGCTACTGTATTTAGCCTCCAGTCTTTTCTGGAGTGATTCAACCGTGCCTGCTGTAGGTGTCAGAGCCAACCTGCTGGTGTCAGGTGGGTTACATTTCACAGGTTAACCTGATAACCCGCCAACAACCCTCTCGGGATTTGCTGTCACATTCAATTACCCCACCTGAGTGGCTGTGTTTGTATGTGAAAGCAAGAGAGAGAAAGAGGAGACAAGGCGGAGAGAGAGAATATAGCGCTGAAAGGAAAGAGATTGATGAATGCTTGTCTGTTGTTTGCTTTCTGTGGGTATGCGTGTCTGCCTGTGTGTGTTTGTTCATGTTCACCCAATGCCTGCATGAGGCACATCCCAGTGATGTGTAAAAAGACTGTCAAAAAGTGAAATGTGATTTCCACTGGTGCCTTTTGAAGTCGCTCGTGTCATCATCATCATCATCATCATTCAACTGTGTGTTTGACCCGCACCGCGTCTTTCGTATCAAAGAGTTAAGTGTGGAAGACTGATCAGGAGCACTTTTGATAGTCTGTGACAGTGAAGGGTATCCACTTGTTGGAATAACCATGAGGTTAAATCCACATTTAACCTTCACTATGAATCTCTTTAACCTCACACTCAAGAATAAACTTTTTCCTTCATTACCACGTCAAATAATGTCTGTCTCCATCGGCTCGATTAGTCATTATTTCTCCAGGGAACTTGTTGAAGCATATCGCCACACCTCCAGATCAGTTAGAACCATGACTAAATATAATTTTGTCTCCCCACTGATTAGTCCAAAAAGCTGCATCAGCTTCAGAAGAATGAGTCTCCGGTAAAAACAAACAAGATTTTTGCTCTTTACAAAACAAAAAAAGGGCTTTCCTTTTAACAATGTCTTAGCCCCTAACATTCAACGAACCAAAACAAATTTTGTCATTTACCATTAACACCAGAAAGTTGTTAACCACTCAGATCAAGAAAAACCGTAGGCTTTGGGGAAAGATTTATCCCTCCAAAAGTTTCCACTGCTTTATAACCATAAACAGACAGGGTTCCCTGCAACTTTACCTGTCGTCTTCAATCCGCCATCCATCGATGTATCCATGTGGACCCCGAAAGAAAGCTAGTTTCCCGGACCGCCTTGCCTGTTCAATTAGAGGCTACAACTACCTCCTTTCCTGGCAGAACCTCAGCAAAACAGATGCCTTTCTCTTTACAGACCAAAGAGTTTTTTGTCCGGCGCCAGATTTCTTCTTTCACCCATCAAGAGAACGATGATATGCCTGATCTTGTTGTCAATCTTCTTTCCGACTTTTTGGACAATGTCCACTGCTTCTTCCATCTTCGACCCAACATCTGGAGCAATCAAAACCAGGATTTGGGTGACCTGCGTACGGATATCTTCGTCTTTTCTCTCTTCCAAACCTTTTATCCAGAGGCACCACCTCATCCTGTATCTTTCTTATTCTTTGACTTTCTCCTTAAGCTCATTATTCACTTTGCAAAAATGGTCGTGTTTCACTTCCTGCCTGGGTGTCCGAACTGCCAGCGGCTCGCGTGAAAATAGACCTGGCACGTTTCTTCTGGGACATGCCATGGCGTGGTTGGTGGAATATCAAGCATTGACTTGAATGGCAGCAATTGCAGGGGTCGCTGCGCCTCCGGAACGCAGCGCGCCTGGTGGAAAATAGGGATAAGTGTGCACATCCAGTCTACTTGTAGGCTAGGGGCTTGATAAAGACTGAACACACACACACACACACACACACACACACACACACACACACACACACACACACACACACACACACACACACACACGGACCACTGCAGCTCACTATCTCTCTGGCTGTTGTGCTGGGGAGGAGGGGCCAACTTTGAACACTGTTTACAGACAATAAGAGATACTTACTACACATATAGCTAACTATAGCTTTAATGTATCATATCTACAAATTACATATAACCCACAGCTTCCATTGCCTTAAGTGCCATAGCTAGATCTAAGGTGCACGGATATAGGATCATGTAAATAATAATATATATGTGTGTGTGTGTGTGTGTGTGTGTGTGTGTGTGTGTGTGTGAGAGAATTCATGTATGCGCCAGAGTGCCTTGGTAGCTGAGTGGTACAGCGCATGACTAATATCTGCAATTTCTCATGTTTGATTCTGGCCTGGGGACCTTCGTTGCATGTCAGACCCCTCTCTCCCCCATTTCTACACTGTCCACTGTCAAAAAAGGCAAAAATGCCACAAAAATAATCTTAAAAAAATGTGTGTACCTCGGCCAATCTGCATATCTGCATACTTGGCATGCCACAAGTTTCTCCCCATTTCAGTTTGATGAATTCAAAACCTCCTCCACAACCCTTTTATGTATATGTGATTTAACAGGCTCATAAGACAACACCAAACAAATGTTTTCTCCTCCCTGTTTTCACAGCCACAGAATTCCAAAATACACCATGACACTGACATATGCTGCTGTTTTTCACCGCCTGGAAAATGTTTGTTTTTTTCCTCTTCTAATCGATCAAAGCATTATTGGCTGTAATTCATAAATTCTGAAAAAGGAGGGATAATCTGTCACTGCTGAAAGAGATGTTATGCTTTTGAAGACTTACACCCATTTCTAGGGCAGTGCATGTGTGTGTGCGTGTCACTGGAATATTGCCACTAATTTCTCAGAATATATCCAGTCCTTATTAAAGCATTTGACTGAAAAAGTGTGACAAGATGCATAGTAATCTCCTGCAGCTACTTAGTTAATACTGATGCCATTCAGTGTTATATGGACTTGTGACGCAAATGTAAATGCACACAGACAGCTTTGTAAGGCTATAATTCAGTATGTGGCAAAAAAGGTGCATGTGATGAATAAAACATCGTAAAAAAAAAAATCAGGCCTAAACAGAAGCTTTGTGGGTCATTGATGATGTTACTGTATAAATCAATGTGTAAATGTGAGACAAACCACACTCCTCCCACAATGGACACATCCACTCAGGTGAATTTCAGACATTAAATGCTGGTAAGTATGAATGTATTGTTTGACTATTGGCAGCCCTGTCTCATAAAAAAAAAAAAAATGATGTTCCCGTACAACTAAACTACATAATCCATAACGTTTCAAGGGAAACTTTGACGTAACACAATTACATTTCTAGTCAAAGTGTGTGAGAGTGGTCCGCGAAAGGTTGCGCGAAGGACGTCAAGGTGGGTCATGACTTTCACCCAGGAGGCTGCTGTTCGTGTCCTGTGTAAAACCAAAAGTCAACGTTGACTTGTTTACCTAATGTACTTAACCGATGTACGTAAGATACATAATTACATATGTAACTTGTGTAACAAACACACTTATTTTAATCCTAACCCATCATCTTTTTCTAAACCTAACCAAGTAGTTTTGTTTCAATTCACAAAGTTGCGTAAATTGACAATAATCTTGTTATACTGCATGTAACTAACAACTGACCAGTTTAGACGGATCTAAATGTTTTGCAGAATTGCTAGCTAAAGATGCTTTTATACATTTAACCTTTACCATTAGTGGTGCTAGTGGTGCTGCTCTAGTGATGACGTTGATGGTCAGTCGACTTTGCTGATCGCCTTTTTTTAGCACTATCATGAGGTTGACTTTGTTTTCTTTTGGTGAGATAACTACTTATAGCATAGATTTGCCATGAAATGTGATACAGACATGTTTGTTATTTTTTTAGACTTGACAAAGCTCCTCCAAAGCCACAGAGGACATTATTCATCTGTTTTCCCAGGCTGGTGCTCCGTTCCTGCAGGTAATATTCCCCTTGACTAGTAAACAGAGTAAATGTGTAAAATCCTCTTTTGGGCATTGCAAAAATAAGGAACAAATACTGCAATGGTAAAAAAAATATGAATGCATTTTGACATCTCAAAACAATGCATTAACATTAATGCTACGAATTACATCAGTCATACAGCTACAATGGGGACACACACTTGTCAATGTGTATGGAGAAACAGACTCATAAGCAGCGTGGGTTGGTGTTTGAAAAGAGCAACACCTTTTGTCTTTGATAGAACAAAGTGTTTTGCATAGCACCCATTCAGCTAAATACATTCTCAGTATTCTGAATAATATAAATAGCAAAAAAGAGCAAGTTTGAATTCTTTGAAGAATTATGATATGGTGGAGTTTGACTTGTTGAATTGTTTGCTCATTACACTGAAAGAATGATGTGAAGAAAACAAGCTGTAACCAAGTAAGGTAGTGAGTGTAGTGCTTTGCCAGAACAAAACACTTAAAGAGCCCCTATTATGCTTTTTGGATTTTTCCCATCTTTTAGTGTGTCATGTAGATTTTTTGTGTCTGTAATAGCTGTATAAAGTACAAAAAACACATGTCACTCCAAATGGAGCTTTCTCTCCCTCAGACAGCACTTTTTCTCAACTGCCTGAAAACATCTTGCTGTCCCAAATTGCTGTTTGAAATGCCTCAATTAGTGATGTCACTGATTGAGAAAGCCAGCCCAGGTTTTCAAATGTGCTGCCCATTGGTGCTGCCTGAGCAAGCACAGCCCGCCCAGTGGCTTGTTTGAAATCACAACAGAGTGGGCCAGCTGACCAATCAGAGCAGACTGGGCTTTTCAGGAAGGTGGGCCAAGAACTCAGTGTGTTTCAGGTGGAGCCACTGCAGCAATGGGCAGTATGAGAAACAATATGGCTGTGTCTCATTCCGCATACTTCCGTCTGTACACCTGCTAATGTGCACTGACCACTTACTGCTGTAGTGCCCACTTTCGATGGTTAATATTGTCTCAAAATGAACACTTATGTTAAAATACTTACCGGAAATGACGAGCGGGATGAACATGATGAACGCAACGCATGTGAATGCGATTTTCCAGCATGCTTTCCTGTATGCAAATGAGGAGCAGCGGGCTCGGCTCGCCGCCTCTCAAAATCTGATGAAAATCTTTTAAACTGACCTTTGATCTAAAATGAAGACAGATTCAGCAACTGCATGGCCTATTTCTCACTTAAAATGTTTTCAGAAACACGTTTCGCTGAACTATCTTCGTAAAATACAAGATCATATTCCATTCGAGCCGCCATGACAGTCGGTTTGAAATTCTAGAGCAGCCAGACCACGTGACGCGCTCGTCCAATCAGCTGCCGGTCAAGGGGTCCTTTCTGCTTTGTAGTCAAGATGGCGCCCGTTTAGTGTGAGTAGGGTCCATCGTTCCACACTGAACTTTTTGACCGTTTTTAGGGGGTCATCCGGGTACTTTCAGTGCACTGACTTTTTGCATTATATACACTATATACTTGAAACGAAGTGTGCAAGTAGGTGGTTTGAGACACAGCCAATGCTTTTTGAACATCAAAGCATGTAAACCTATTCTAGGAGACCCCAAAAGCACAAATATGATGCTGAAAAGAGTATAACAGGGGCTCTAGTACCTGCTTAGGCCTAGTCCAGACGTACAAAGGGATTTTTAAAAACTGTCTTTTTCCTTCGTTCGTTCTCGGAAGAAATCCTGGTCACACACGCACTGTCTCGAAAAAAACGTCATCCACAGGAAACGCAAAAACACAATTAAAGAGCATGCCTAGGGTTGGGTACCGAGACCCGGTGCTAATACAGCACCGGTGCCTTAAAGGACAATTCCGGCACAAAACGAATCTAGGGGTTATTAACAGATGTGTACCCACTCGATCGCTCTCTGGGACATGTTTTACATATTCAGGGGACAGGGAAAGTAAAAACAAATCACTATTTATACCAGTAAAATGGCTCAAAATATCACCACACTTCAACGGTAGCATAATGAGGGTCCCTAAATGTTAACCGAAGCATTGAGAACTTTGTAAGTGTACAGACAGTTTATTGAAAAGATACATTATAAAAACATGCCATCGCCGTCTTGAAAACCAGTCATGACTTACAGATGGCGATGCAAACTAAAATTAAAAGCAATTTCTAGGAAATCTTCAGACTGTACAAAACACTGCGTCTCTGCGTCTCTTGGGACACTCCTGTTCGGTGGCCATAGCTTCACAATGTCCGCAGGTACACCACTAGTTTCTCAAAGTACGAGGCTGTGTTGCGGCATTGACTACCGATAGCTCTCTCTCTCTCGTAGCCCTTTCACGGAGCTCCCGCAGCTCTTCGTTCAATAAACTGTCTGTACACTTACAATGTTCTCAATGCTTCGGTTAACATTTAGGGACCCTCATTATGCTACCGTTGAAGTTTGGTGGTATTTTGAGCCTTTTTAGTGGTATAAATAGCGATTCGTTTTTAATTTCCCTGTGCCCCGAATACTAGCGTTGTAAGCTAATCAGCGGTCCACGCTAGCGTCTTTCAAGCTACAAACACATTTGATTAGCATGAAAACATGTCCCAGAGAGTGACAGGGTACACATCTGTTAATAACCCCTAGGTATCTACCGGACCAAATACCAACGTGGATTTCGGTGCCTCATTTCAATGCCACTTGCCTGTGCTGCTCTCGTCCTCCGAAACGGACGTTAGAGGCAACAGAAACATTGCTGCATGTGACGCTAGTTAACATAACACCTGGCAGCAGGTAACGCTAGCCTACCGTTCGCTAGCAGCTGGAATAAACCAACAAAATGCTGACAGCTAAACGGTGTAAAGTGTGACTTTAGTTCACTGTAGAGGATTCCAACAGCAGGACGTAACAGTCTGCAGCTGCCGTTGGAAAAAAAACACAGATGGTGCGTTCACTTGAAACTCACCTCGCCAGCCTTGTGGTGCATTCAAATTTATTGCAAAACACCTTTTTCCCATCTAGTGGTTGTTTTGGTCGTTTACCAGCAATTTACTGGTGAAAAAGTTATCAGTTATTATTACATTTTTAATAAATCATTTAATTTTGACCAATTCTTAAATGTTTCTGACATATAAATAAATAAATGAATATATATATATATATATATATATATATATATATATATATATATATATATATATACAAAAGCCGGTGATATAACCGCGCAAAGTAGAAGAAGATGTTGGCCAATCAGAAGCTTGAAAAAACTGTTACTAGATGTCCGACGTTCTCGTCCATGACTTGCGATGTTGGCGGTTGATTGATGTTAAATTAAAAAAGGTATTAACGATATATATATATATATATATATATATATATATATATATATATATATATATATATATATATATATATAGAGCTGTCAAACGATTAACATTTAATCGCGATTAATTGCATTAATGTCATAGTTAACTCGCACATTTTTATTAGGGCTGTCAAACGATCTATAGTTAATTGCGATTAATCACATGTTTTATCACATGATTAAAATTCTATTATTTTGCATTTCAGAACTGTTTTTAAGTACATATTAACAATGGAAAGCAATTCTTACCAGTGTATCTTGATTGGGAATCAAATGAATGCAAAGAAAGTGTCTTTATGAACTTGACTTTAAGATTTGTATTTGTTTATTATTTATTTATTTACTGTAAATAAGTAAGTAACTCCTAAATAATTTTGATTACTCACTGACGCCCAGTGATCACCTTGCATCACTTTGCAGCAGTTCCAGTTGGGCTGCTTTCTCTGTGTCGTACAGGCTGTGTACAGGCTGTGTATGCGTGAAACTTCTGTCCCCCTCGACGGCAATGTAAAAGACGGGCCAGAACATGCCAACCGTAGTCTTTAAGACCTGAGTCTTCTACGATGCTGACAGGTCTGCAGTTAGTTGCCACCCATTTTGCAAGAGCGGTAGTAATTTTTTGGGATTTGGTTTCATCCACAAGTAGCACTCTCCAAAATAGTGCTTTGCCTGAGCCCGCTAGCATCATCCTGAGTGACGTTAACCGTACTACTATGCTTAGCTCGTAGGTGGTAGCTCAAGCTTGACGTGCTTTGTGAAATTTTAATTTGGCTTTACACAATGTGCATATGGCTTTCGACCCATCTGGGAGTTTTGGAAAATAAAAAGTGCCATTCAGAGTTGTGTTGCTGCTGTCTTTCTCCATTATGCCTGCAGCCTGCAGCAGCAGGATGTGTTATGAGGAAGTATGGCAAAGTGCGGCAAAGGGTCAAAATAGTAGCCTGTTAGGCACGACGCAAAGCTGAGTGAAGTGAAAATAAATTAATAAATGGCGGCATGCGATTAAAAAAAAAATGAACGCGCTATGCTCGGCCCTTAATCGCATCATGATTAACATGTTAATGCTGACAGCCCTAATTTTTATCTATTTTAAATGTCCCTAGATTTATTTTTGTCCAATTATTTTTTTCTCTTTTTAATGCTCTTATCAACATGGAAAAGTGGATCGGCTTGCTTTGTGCTTTTGTCACTGGCTTTGACGAGGGGGCGGAGAATTCGCATCAGCTGTGTGCTTGGTACCAAGTGGTATTTCAGACTGGATGTGCTGCGATGATAGCTCAGTTCACAATGACAAAACACACAGAACACTTTGGTCTTGTCAATGGAACCATTTGGCCGCTTTTTAAAAGTAAACTTTCCATTCAGAATCTTATTGGCATCCATTTTGGCGTCTCACGCTCGCCATCAACTCAAAACATAACGGTAGCCTACTACTCTTTGGCCGGCTCGCAAGCCCAACAGGCACATGTGCGGTGTGCCTGTTGTTTTGTTTCCAGTCTAGCTAGATCCGGTGTGGTGTTGTAGTTTTTCTAACGTTACTAGTTGTTGCAACAGCATGTGAAAAAAACTACAATGCCAAAAAGAACGTTAATCTCGCGATAAAAAATGTACGCTGTGAAAATGGGTTTGCTTTAATGCCGTTAATAACGCATTTAACTGACAGCACTTATATATATATATATATATATATCGGTAATACCGATGCCTCTGTAGCATACCAGAGATCATTTTTAGACAGACCGATGGATCCGATAGTGTGCCACTGGATGACCTCTGTTTTCAATCAGTGCTGAGTTTGAAGCTGTGCAGAGCCAGCAGGAAAGCCGAGCAGCAGAAGAACTGCAGTCGGACCAAAGTTCAAAAGACTAATTTCCGCTCCCATATCCTCCAAAAAAGAAAAGCCAACTTATCTCTCTGGCTGTTAGATGACCCATCACTCATCAATAACGGATCCAACATAGAGCAAGAATAAAAGAGATATTATTTTTAATACTTTTTCAACAAGGATAATGTCAGATTTTTCTCTTAAAAGCTAATCACCTCAAGAGGTTGGAATAGGAAATAGGCCATGATTAGAAATAAGTAATCCTAATTGGAAGCTCACTGTTCCGGTGCATGCACTGGAGATGTGCGTATGTGCTGGCCATCTTGATTGGCTCTGTGGCCGACCCGCCTTAGTTTCTAACATCATTTCAATCCGGGGGGATTTTTCTAAGCCCTAAAAATTATCTGTGTGGGTGTGTGTGTTGCCATAGCGACAGATGTGTGTGTCGGAGCAGTAGTGGATAGGATCCAACCTCTGCTGTATTTCAGGCAGCGACTTGTTGAATCAGGCCTCTGTTATTGGCAATCCTGAGTGTCTACAATTAATTTCTTAATCTGAAGGTCTCTCACACTGTAAAAACACATCGTCCTCAAAGTAAACTAATTCTGCCACAACTAATAACACACATCAACAAACATGTCATATTATCTTCTGCCTGGAAACATAACGCTGAATAAGATAAAAGAAAAAAAGGCACAGACTCATACTTTTTCTGTTCGAGCTTCTGCCTCAATGACGCACTGCTTCTGCATCTTTCTGATTCAGTATTCTGCTGAGTAACTTTGTTTTGGATGAGGTTACAGCAAACTGTAAATTCACCCACGCAGTCACGCATAATTGGGCATAAACAAGGCAGAGATGGAAGGAATAAAAGAGAAGTAGCCAATCACTGCAGCCACAAACAGCCCACTTCTCATCTGCAAGGACCGCCTAGTGCTGATTAGCAGTTTTGCCTGGCAGTCACTGTCATCTCCAATTTCCTTGACTCACTTTTCACAGCAGTGTGCAACTGAGCAAAATCAGAAAAATACTCAAAACTCATAAAGCACACACAATGAAGTAGTGAATCATGCATGTTTATCATAGCATCAGGTCATTATAATTTTATGCACTTTAAAATAAGATAGGATTAGACAATAAATGTACAGTATTCCACTAACTAACAAGTATTGCATGTGAAGCCAAAGCCTGATGTAGTTTTTTTCCTCCGTGCCATAACTCAGAGGAACTTAAATACAGTATAAATTAATAAATATATCAAAAGGAAAATAGATATTGGCAGTGTGGTGTACGATATATAAATGCTGTATACTGTAGCGACCCTGACGGACTTAACATGGGAGAGACTGTTGGGGAGTTCATGGGGGGGAAGATGTTCCCCCTAGTTCAGCTGATAGGTCAGGTTCAGAAAAGGTGAGGGGGAAGAGAAGGGGATGAAAAGTTGAAGGGAAAAGAGCGTGAGAAAGAAAAGCCTGGGAGAGAAACCCCCAGTGTTACCCCTAGCTATAAGCTAACTCGCTAGTTTCGGCTACCAGCCTCTTTGTTGTTTTGGGCATTCTTTCAACCCCATTAATAGCCTGTATGCTAGGGTAATAAAACCCGGTTTGGAGGGTTAAACTTCAGTCGCCGTGTCCTTATCTTTCAGCCAGCTAGCAAGCCGTGCGCCGGAGCCGCGAACGCTACGATATTGTACATTACAGTGAGGACCACAAGAGTTTCTGATGAGCCCATCTCACGGTCGTCACGGTCGACAAAGCAACTGTAGTTAAGCAGGCATAAGATTACGGTTATGTTGACGTGTAAACAAACACAAAATTGATTTAGTGATCTGTATATTTTGTCTAGTTATAAGCATTTAGCAGTTTCTGCTAATATGAGTTGTCCATATAGTTGTTTCTCAGGGATTTGGGTTAAAAATATAGTAAAATATTATGAAAATACAAACAAGAAATACTCTTTTGCACAAGTAGCACCAGGGTTGGGAAGGTGACTTTAAAAATGTAGTCCGATAATTACTGATTACCTGTTAAAAAATGTAGTCAGTAACCTAATCCAAGTATCCCAATATTAATTGTTATTTTTGGATTACCTCAATACCAAATATGGTGCAAAACTTGCACCGTACTGTGATGTTCCCCTTTTCTTTAAATACAAAGAACTGGCAAAATGTCTACCCAGTGAACTCTTTTTCCCCATTAACATTAAAGTCCATGATAAAGAACTGGCAATTGTTAGCTATGGTTTTACTCGACACCGGAGTGGTGTTGTGTGAGATGTGTGTTGTAATATGCGCATGTGCGTAATAGTATATTGTTCTAATATCCTGCTAATAATCCCTAAACTAAATGTATCATTAATCTGATTGTTTTTTTCTGTAACTTTAATGAAATACAGTTACCTTTTTTTGTATCCTAAATCATTCAACGCCGTTCCATGTATTCTGTTACTCCTTAAAGCTGTAGTGTGTAGTTTCGGTCGCCCCCATGAGGAATTCGAAGTAATGACAACAAAACTGTCGGCGCATCCACATGATACAAGCCTTCCGTGATCACGCAACACCCCCACCCCTCCACGCAGTTGCCTTTAGCCAAGGAGGACACGGAGGATTAAAAAAACATGATGGACTCTTCAGAACAGGTAATTATCTTTACTCAAGCTTTTACGAGTGAAAGTCGTTGGGCGACACAATTTTCTGAAAATAATCATACTGAGAAATAGAGAGAGAGTTGTGTGGAGCTGATAGTCTTAATTAGCTTTGTAGCAACTCATTTGGCAATGGCTTGAATGTATCGGACATTTATTAATATCAAAAAGTTACGCACTAAAGCTTTAAGCCTGAGCACCGCAGGGCACCTGTAGCTCTTTTTGCTTCAAGTCAACAAGTCTTTGATGCTCAGTGAGGCTGATCAGATAGCTGTTAGGGTACTCACTGGCATTCACATTTCACTGGCTGCACTTCATCTTCCACTAATGCCATCTGCGAGCACTGGCACCTTGCCCAGAGCAGGATGGACGAGCGTTAAGGGGTCCTCTGTGTGTGTGTGTGTGTGTGTGTGTGTGTGTGTGTGTGTGTGTGTGTGTGTGTGTGTGTGTGTGTGTGTGTGTGTGTGTGTGTGTGTGTGTGTGTGTGTGTGATGGAGAGTGAGAATGAGTGCATGGCTGATAAAATTAGTAAGCAGGTAAGTGAGTTGAGCTAATCCAGTCCATGTTCATATATTACAGCATTTGCTTTTTTGTGTTTTTAGCTCAGGTGGCACAAAATAGCAGCCAATTTGCTCTTCCATGCAAACTGTTGTGCAGTTTGTTGGGAGCTGAGAATGTATTCCAAACCATCTACGCGAAATAACTGCAAAATGGACCTCATGCATGGTCACCTACAGTGGTGGAATATAACTAAGTACATTTACTCAAGTACTGTACTTAAGTGCAAGTTTGATTTACTTACTTAACATGAGTCTTTTCTTTTCATTCCACTTTCTACTTCTACTCCAATACATTTTGAGAGAGAAATATTGTCCTTTTTACTCGACTACATTGATCTGACAGCTTTAGTTACTAGTTACTTTACAAATTAGGATTTTTGCACACAAAACCAATATAGTTTATCAAATACGATGTTTTATTATAAATTCAACTACCCAACAATATATAATGGCCTACAATTACAGGTGAAATGATTAGGCGATTAAACACTTATTTGATTGATTGTAGTCTCTAAAATGTGAGGATTTTTCTGCATCGAGTACTTTTACTTTATAGATGTAAGTACATTTTTCTAATGATACATACATACTGTTACTTAAGTAACATTTTCAATGCAGGATTTTTACTTACACAGTATTATTATTATTATTATTATTATTATTATTATTAGTACTTTTACTTAAGTAAAGGATCTGAATATTTCTTTCAACATGGTCACCTATCATGGTTAAATCAGCTCCATCCTTCCTTTCTCCTTCATATGCATCCATTTCCTATATTTAGCATGTCTTTCATTACTATCCTGTCATTCCTTACCTGTCCACTATTCACAACTGAGCATCACACCTGCCTCTCATCTGACCTCGTTACCTGCCTACCCAGCTGCTCTCCATTACTTATTAGTCTCAGTTCATATAATGAACTGTTGCCACTCTCTGACCTTTGGGCCATCTACAGCATGTAGTCCAGTTTTTTCATTCCAGCCAGCTTTTGTTCTGAAGATTCATACCCGATTTATGACACGTCACTCTTGAGCGTGGACACACCTGTTAAGTTAAGATGCTCATTAAAAAATGTAAATCACAGCAAAGACTGCAGTCAGTCACTCTTACTCCTCCCATTCATCAAAATCTCTGATTTTAGTGGGATGTCAAGTCATAACATTTCTGTCCAGAAGACATTTATGTGCCTGTACTTTTTACTTTTGTTTTATGAGCCCTGATTCACTTCGTTTGACAGTGTGAACATAAAACAACCAAAAGCAAAAAGGCAACTCCTCTACGTATCAAACCAAATAATCTATTTACTGGTTAATGTGATTTGCATCTTATTTTTGTCCAAGTTTCCTGCTTTCTGCTTCTCTAAAATGTGTCACATTTTGTGCCTTTTAAAGCTGCACCAAATTTGTTTTAATATTAACAAGGCATCAAAGCACTTGTAGTGATTAACCCACAGACAGTGTTGGGAAGTAACAGAATACATGTACCGGCGTTACGTATTCAGAATACAAATTATGAGTAACTGTATTCCGTTACAGTTACAATTTAAATTGGTATTTAGAATACAGTTACATTGTTGAAATCAATGGATTACATGGCGATACTTCTCTGTTTCACAAGTGTATTCACTTTCTGAATAAATTAAGGCAACTCCATGCATTTTCCCAGAAGCCCCAATATGAAAACAAAAAAATGAGCTATTTGCGTGATCACTGATAGAGGTAGAGATGGAGCCGGAACCGGCACAACAGAGCCAGGGAAGGAATGCATTTGGGATTGTTGCATTTCAAACAGCATTTCACATTAAAGAGACATTTTTTTTTTTAATTAGCCAAGGGTAGTTGTCTGCTGTAGTTTTAGTGGTCACCTTGCTATTTTATAGTTGATGCGTGACTTTACATTCTCCTGTGTGCTGATTTACTAGCTGTTGAAAGACTGACTAGCCCCGTTTGACATGCTAGCTAACGTTAGCTAAAATTAGCTCGTGGTAGTTAGATTTTTGTAGTATACAGTTCGAGACTACAAATACAAAAATCTATCTGCTTGTTCAGGTACACATTCAGCCAGTTGGAACAGAAAAACACACCAGAATAGGCCTGTTTAGTAAGCAGGATTTGATGTCTGCATTCCTACACTAAAATACAATTCAATGTGGAAGTAATCCAAGTATTCAGAATACATTACTCACATTGAGTAACGGAATACGTTACAAATAACATTTTTGGGCATGTTTTGTGTATTCTGTAACTGAATACGTTTTGAAAGTATCCTTCCCAACACTGCCCACAGATAATTATCACCAGACTCTGCAGCTCTATGGAGCGTTTTAGCATCTTTCAGTTAAATTGTTTTGGTTTTGCAGCACAACTTTACTGTTTTTTACTGTGTCTTTGACTCCGGGGATGTTTTGTTTGTGCGATTAATTTGTGCGTCAATATATTTTTTTCAAACAGTTGTTTTGTCACGAGTACTTTCACACAGCAGGTGCATATTACGCCGCGATAAATCAACCTAATTTTTTTTTTGGAACAAGGTTGAGCTTTTGCAATGCAACTAAAAACATCAACCAATCATGTTGTGTTGTTCACTTATGAGGATCATAAAACAACAACAGGAGGCTGCTGTCCGAACCTAGACTGTATAGAATGCCAAGGTTGGTTGGGGTGGTGGATGGGTCAAAAATGCAGGACTTTCACCCAGGAGACGGGGATTCGTGTCCCGTTCGTCACTGAAACGTAAATTTTGTGTAACGGCCTATAGATTGGACAGTAGACTCACGACACAGGGAAAAATCTCTTCAAACAGTCGGTTAATTATTGAATTAGTGATACGTTTGAATTCTTCGTTCAAAAAATAAAATCGGCCATGATGATGACGTTGATGAAAAAGATGAAGATTGTGTCGAATGGCTTTCCCAGAGGCAGGCAGGTGAGACTTAGACTGGGTAAACCCAGCCCGATCTGCCGGCGATTTGATTTCGCCCTGCAGCTCAGGCTGGAAACCTGTATGTTTATCTATCCTGCTTCCGTTACACATTCGCGGAACCAATCACAAACTGGCTTATCCACCTGGCGCGGTAATGGCGAGTTTAACACGATGGCGATAGAGAAGCGAAGGCAAGCAGCTTTTTGTTTACATTCAACAAGCCGGCCACCGAAGCGCAGCAACCCATTGATGCTGCTGTTACTGCTGTTTTAAACGATTTCAAAGGCAAGTTTTCTCTGAAAATGGAACAGAAACTTGCCCTGGAACAATTCCTACAAAAGAATGTGTTTGTCTTACTACCGACCGGCTTTTTGTATTTATTTATTTATTTATTTTTTTACTACCGACTGGCTTTCAGTCTGCCTCGCTCTGCAAAGTACGTCACCCGGATCGTTGGTCTGATTGGTTGAAGGGCTATTCAATTACGAAATGAATCCAATTGAGTCATTTCAACTATGCCCGTTGATCACGCCTCTTGTGCAGAGAAAATACAGAGCAGACTCCCCAGACCAATGTTCTATCTTAAAAGATTGAGCTTGGTCTGGTGATAGCCAGACTAGTTGAGACTGACACTTTGAAGAAAAGTTATCACAACGAGCTGTGGCATATAAAAACCAAGACATACCATCTAACCCTGTTGTTGTAGCATTTTTTATTCCTTCCCACTCACCAAAATGTTGCGAGCCCAGGACTTTCTTTTAACTCTAATTTCAAGTGAAGTGAACTCTCAGGTCCTATTTTAACGGAGGGCATGAAGAGGCAGCGGGAGCAGCATTATGCTTCTCATTATCACTGGATCCAAGTGCACTTTTACCCCGGGCTACTGGCAAAGCTCATTAAAACAGGCCAACAATGGAGTCACATTCTGAACTCAGAATTTTCTCTGTCAGACTCGGTGTGGAATGTCACAGCCATGTTTTTTTTTTTTTTTTTTTTTTAGATTCTTGTATAAGTAGTTGGAGCTGTCATAGGAGGTAATTTGGAACTGCCACTTGGTAACCCCTGGGTGATCCAGTCCTCACACCTTTTTAACAAGAAACACAACTCCCCACTGATCATCCCCTTTTGCTTGGTCTTTTTTAGGGCCATTTTGCATTCCCTATGAAATCCAGTCAAATAGTTGAGAACAGATGCTGTGAGACCAAAAGCATCTCTTCAAATTTAAAATGTCACTATTTTACACCCTTATTATTATTCAGTGTGCCAATGTGCTGCAATAGGTGGGCCTCCATAAGGTGACTACATTTTGACTGCTCCTAATCTTCAAACAGACCTTTTTAAAGGCCTGTTTGAGACTTTGGGGTTTTCAAGGGTTAGTTTGGATTCACCAAAGTCACACAATAACACAAACTAACTAACCGATTGAGGCAGTGGTAGACCAGCATATGTGTGTGTGTGTGTGTGTGTGTGTGTGTGTGTGTGTGTGTGTGTGTGTGTGTGTGTGCGCGCGTTTGAGAGAGTGTGTTGATGAGAGCCGGTTTCAGTTTTAGGTCTCCAGAGCAAGGTCATTTTGAGTTATGGAGTTGAGAGTTATGGGAATTACGTGTAATATGACAAATGTACACCGTGTGAGGGCGACACTGTAGATAGAGGGTCAGATAGAACAAGTGCGTATAGGGAGGGAGCAGGAAGAAGCTAATAGGATTTGGTATTAGCTGAGGGTTAATACACACTATTCTCTGTGTAATAGCCAGGATCCGGCCGAAACAATATTGATTTGAAACAGTGATCCGTCTTTGTAGTTGAACCCGAGCAGACAGCAGTAGAGACTCCACTGAGCTAATAGCCTTCACTCACCGACATCCCTGCAAGCAAAGAACATGCAATGAGAGCACAGAGGTGAAGTGTGTGAGAGACAAAGTGAGTGTGTGTGTGCATCTGTTTTTGAGTGTAGAAAGGTGTTTGTAAGGGGTAGGTCTCAGTGGGAGTGAGGTTGTGTGTGTGTGTGTGTGTGTGTGTGTGTGTGTGTGTGTGTGTATTTTTGGGATGGAGTATGCATGAGTGCACACGTGCAAATAAGTGTGTGTTTGCATGCGAGGAGTTTAGGCAGTGTGACACCTCCTGGCGCCCTTCGTTCACCTATCCCCTAATCTCTGCCGACTCCTAAGTGAGATAAGAGCTTACTGACATTTGAATAATCTGACTCCTCGGCTGGAATATTAATTAAGACCAAGGCGGCGCTCGCAGCGTTGCCTTTTCTCTTCTATCCTGCTGTGCTTGTTTCTCCTGTCACTCCAGCGGCCTGATCGTGTCGAGAGAAAAAAAGAAAAACACTTCACGTGGACACTAACAGATTTGCAACACCACGGGAGGTTTCGGAGACTTTGTGCTGAGCTCAAAACTCGGCTCTCCCTTCACTGAGTGCCTGATTGTCTCCAGGCAATCAGGAGAGATGAGATGCGATGCTGGCGTTAGATAACAGATACCTTTCCTTTTGATCTGTCCTCTTTCCGCCGAGCTCCGTGTAATTTCAGGGGATTTGATTTGATTCAATTTCCCTCTAATCTCGCTTGCCTCGTACACATTAGAATGTGTGGAGCTGCGTGTGAAGTGCAGATTTTGGTGGCGGGGGGGGGGGACTGATGAGAAATTTCCAGTTGCTTTGAGTAACGAGCAGCCCTAAAAAATCGGAGGGTTGCATAAATCTGCATACATAACCCAAATGTGACCAAGAGCATATTGAAATGAAGTCATTCATCCTCTCTTTGCCAAGTCCTTCTGTCAACTTACACGTCTCTCCAAAGAAAGTCAAATGACTACATTATTCATTATATTTATTATCATGTAGATAGAGCTGCGGCGGAGCCACTTTAGAAGAGTGATTTTCATCTCACTTCACACTTGCATATGCTAAATCCAGAAATGCTGAGAAGAAACACTTCTGCAGTGTTAATCTTCCCAGTAAGATGTATGCAATAAATTCAAACACAGTGGGAATTAGTGAAGCCCCCGAGCAGAGCAGTTCAAAAGTTATAAAAATGACTCCAATAAACGTTCTGAAGTCACAATTTAAAACTCTAAACAATGTTTGGAATGTTGTTTCCAGAGGAAAAGGGGGGGTGGGGGTGGCGGAGAGACAGACAACGGAGGGGAAAAGGGTGTAATACATGAGAAATAGAGGAACAAAGGAAAAAATAGAGAGTGTGTTTGCTATAGCAGAGCTCACTACACTGGCCACCCTGGAGACATACAGTCTGGTAAAGGAGCCATTGACTTATTGTGTCCTGCTTGAGCTGCCTTCACAAAGATGCGCTTCTGTATCTATTTGACTCAAAAGAATCTGCTGAGTAACTTTGTTTGGGATGAGGTTACAGCAAACTGCAAATTCTCCCACGCAGTCGAGAATCATCCAGCATAAACAAGGCAGAGATGGCGGGAATAATAAAGCTTGCGTTCATATCCTTTCGCCTCAAACGACTCATCATCCCTTCGCCTTCCTCTCTCTTCGTCCTGTTTTCACTCACACCCTCTTCTTCCCAATCTCTCCCCTTCCATCGTTTTCTCTACCCCTCTCCCTAACTCTCCCCTCTCTCTCTCCATCAGTCCATCTCCCTCCCCACCTAGCCACAGTTGTTGCCTTGGTAACAATACAAAGAGATTTTCTTCGCAGCTCTGTCACCGTGGCAACGCTTGGCTTTCCTCCAGCCCGTTGTTGGAAGCGCGCCGCCCTCCGGTCTGCTCCAGCCGGCTTGTACTGACCACCGTCGGATCGAGGCCACCCATTGGCTGGAAACCGCTCAAGTGCTGATGCCTCTGTGTGCTCTGGACGAGATGTAGATACTCCAAGATGGAGGGTCTATGGAGGTGAAACTGCTGGAGATTTGTGCTTTGATTGTGGCTGTGGTAATGGTGTAAGTGTTTGGCTTGGAATGGATTTACTATCTTTTAGAGTAATTTCCTGGTTGCATCAAAATCACACTCCTTCTCAGAGTCAGTGTATACACATTAATGTGTTTAGACACCATAATAGAGCCTCCTCCTAACTTTAGATCTTGCCTCATTGTCATCATGTTTTGACATTTTCAAAACATGAATGATTACATATATTTGGGTGATTGTTGCCTGTGCATTCATGGTTCAAGTGCAAACAGGAACTGCAAATAGGTAATCCGGCATACTTTAACTGATGCAAATTTGCCAACATGTAAAGAAATATGCTAAAAGATAAATGAAAGATTAGCTCAAGGTGTAGCCCACGGATTTAACTAATTGACTCCACAACAACAATATTGAGTTGCATGGGGAGCTGTTCCCTACCCTGGTTTCAGAAATAAAAGTCCTTTTCATTTTCCCATAGACAACTTTATGTACACTTCTATGGCTTGGATGGACATGAAACTCTCCCACTTGAATCATGAGTTCAACTGCATTAGAAAATAGTTAGTCTATATCCACGACCTTCCACTTCCGGGATTGCTCCGGTGCTGCCAGAATTTTTACCTTCTGCTTTCTTTGTGTTGGAATTTTAAATTCCGGTGGATTTTTGAGGACTATGGTTAACTGCTCCTCAGATCTCTACAGGGTAAATCTAGACAGCTAGCTAGACTATCTGTCCAATCTGAGTTTTCTGTTGCACAACTGATGAAACAACCTTTGAACGTACACGTTCCACCAAAACAAGTTCCTTCCCTGAGGCTATTTTGCAGCGGCACCGTGGCTTTGTCCGGCGCTCAGCGCCCTCCAAGACGATTGTGATTGGTTTAAAGAAATGCCAATAAACCAGAGCACGTTTTTCTCCCATCCAGGAATGCTGTGTGGACTAGCCAGACCCTCCTTTACGGCGCTGTGGAGGAAGGTCTTGTAAAGCGAGACTAGAAAATCCCTTCCTTGATAAAAAGTCATAGGACTGTGGAACAAGAAGTTAACTACGACTTTCAGCATCCAAGCTTCAAATTCTGTTAGATACGCCACTAACAGAGGGTGGAAGCTAAAGATTATGGTGTACATTAAGGCATGGATACCCGAACGGAGCCCGACGGGTCCCGACGGTACCCGACAGGCTGGCCTGGTTCAGACAGATATTTAGAAATTATGGTCGGGTTCGGGTCAGGCTCGGTCACATCAGCATAATAAGGCATTTGTTGTAAAATGGTGTTGCAGCTCCTTTAAGAGAGCTCAGTGCGTGTGTAACGTGGGCAGAAGATAGATAGAGAAAGAGGAAGCAGACGTGTAGATGCGACCGGAGCAGAGTTGGTGGAATGAGTTTGTTTTGTACACAGTGTGTGCGGTGTCCGAGATAAACCCAACTGAAAGCCAAGTTCATGCATTTGCTCACCAGAAACGGGATTTTAACCTCCACGTTATTCATTTTATAACGTCGGAGGTACCGAGTCTCCCCTGGTTTTCTGATCACGGTTGGAAACAAAGCAATCAGGAAAGGTTAACACATTGAACATTTTAAATGAAACAGCTTATTAACGTACGCTTGTTGCTCCGTGTGCGCTGATGTGCTCATCTGTTGACATTTCCGAATGCCTTCCTACAGTTGCTTAATAAAAGCGGGCTCTCCACACACACAAACGTACATGTGTCATTAGTATGAGAATTTTTTTTTATTTGAACTGTGTCGGGCTTGGACACAAATTTCTTAATGCCTGTCGGGCTCGGGCCGGGTTCGGTCACGGCTCTGTCGGATGCGGGCCAGGCTCAGACAGAAAAATTTGGCCCGATCCGGACTCTAGTGTACATTGAGTACACCTGGTCAATTTTAGATTAGTCTGGTTTACCGGATGTACAGTGTGGGTGTAATGCAGGCAGGCATTCTCCTCCCCTTCTGCTATCTCCGCTATTCATTTTGCAAGGGCACCGTCTTTGCATCCGGGTCTTAGCGCCACTCGGGAAGATCGTGATTGGTTTAAAGAAATACAAATAAGCCAGAGTTTTTTTTCCCCTTCTCCCAGAATCCTAACTCTACCGGACCATTCTCCAGAGCTGACACAGTGCTGTGGATGTCTGGCAATGCGAGAATGAGAATACAGAGGGTGGAAAAACATTCCTGGAAGCAGCGGACCTTCCCACTTCACAACTCTACACTTCTTACTTCTTACATACAGAAAAGCATTAAACCGCCAGCACATGATCCGCGGTAAAACCGTGAATCACTCACTAAACTGAACCGGGTTGTGCGAGTCACTTGAATCACTTGAGTCAGTATTGCTAAATCGCCAAGGAAACTCAGTCCTACTGCGCACACCCACTCGCCACCTCATGCAGCTGCTCACAGGAGAGCCATTTAGTCACGGAAAAGAAAACCTTTTGAGCCAGACTGTTTATTTATTGTCTTAACTTAGTGTAGCCTAAGCAATATATAGGCTTTCAATGTAGACATAGAAACAGGAACGGAGAAATGCCCGTAGTGAATACATTATTATTTTTATTTTTTTTAAATCGACTGTGTGCTCGACCTAATTGCATTTCAACATATTACATTTATACACCAAACCTACAGTAAGACTACGTGCAGAACATTGTATGTTATTTCAGAAGTGAAAGAATGGCTTTTGTTGTTGATTTGCTTTACAATGAGCTCGAGGAGAGACTTCACTCGCACGTCTGAATGAATCAGATCCACTCATGACAACGTAGCCAGCTGATTTGCGTGATTGACTGACTGGCGCGAGCATCGATAACTCACGAGTCATCGAGGGCTCGTGAGTCCTCGAGTGAATCATGGTCTGTGAACTTCCAGCTCTGAGTATGCGGGTCGGATAACCTGTCTCGGACTGTCTCTATGCTCACTCAGTCGCTTGAGTTGACTTGTGGAGTTGTTGTTGTTGTTGCCTACAAAATTGTAAGTTATAAAGCTTTTTGCAGCTAAGATGGCTAGGACTAGTAGTAGCTAATGTTGCAAGAGGTTTGTGTCTGGCGCTGTTATAATTTTAGATTGAATTGTAGTAGGACTCAACCGATCCGAGTTAATGATACTAGAGACTCGCGATTCGTGAGTCAATTTAAAGACTCGTGTTAAAGATCCGAGTGAATCACGACTCAAAGGTTTAGCAGGTATACGTTCTGGAATTGGTTGCACTTTGAAAGGTCAGCGGCAACGAGGTCAAAGGTAAAATAATTTGAACTTTGAGCACTGCGCTTGGCGGCAATTCCGAGCCAAGGGTAGCGCTCTGCCTAGTTGGGCAGCACCGCTCTCCTCAAAGGAAAACAATGGTACTGTTGTGGAAGTTTCCTTTGCAGCAGGGGGGGAGATGTTGATTTCAAAGTTTAGTAAAATGAAACAAATAAGACAGAACTGAGACTAAAACCAAGTTGGGTTTTTGTATTTTATTAAAAGATATATTTTGCAAAATAGGAGGAATACAGTTTCACAAGAAGCACGTAGCTCAGTGTGTAAAGGATTCGTCAAATGAGTAGAAGGAAAGAGTGAGCTTAAATGCACATTGGGAAAAGGGGAGTGACATTTGAGCATATTCTTTCAAACAATAAAGATAGTAACCTACTGGACCTATATCTTTCTTTCTGTCACCAGATAAGACATAGGTCCAGTACTGGCATTTATCAAAGAAACACAGGCATGCGTCATAAATTCACTTCATCTAATCCTCTGTTCCTTTCTGCCCCAGCTGGGGTCACGTTCCCCGTACCTCTAAACAGACAAGAGGGGAACGGAAGGGGAGAGGAGGATATTAAAGTTTGTGGCCTTGTGGGTTATCAGTTCACACAAAGCGCATACACCTTCTTCTGAGACTCTCAGTCTCTGAAGTCTAAACAACCTCCAATCCACATGCAGGAATGCAAATGAACTGTCGTTTAGATTGGTGAATGAAAATGCAATGTGCTGAATGAAAAAACACAAGGATTATAAAGAATAAAGGCTTAAATGTGATTTTGCCATTACAGTACGGCCAGCGCAGAGCGGTTTTACAGCGGATCATGTGTAGTCAGCTTTATGGGAACTGTAGAATTGTTCTTAGTTTAGTAGTTCTTAGCTTAGAACATGGTTTCTTTTGGGGCATTTATTTTTATGGGACAGCTGAAGACATTAAAGGGGAGAACGACATGCAGCAAAGGGCCACAGGTCGGAGTTGAACCGGCGGCTACTGC
Source organism: Zingel zingel (assembly GCA_023566125.1). Classification (NCBI taxonomy): domain Eukaryota; kingdom Metazoa; phylum Chordata; class Actinopteri; order Perciformes; family Percidae; genus Zingel; species Zingel zingel. The sequence continues at coordinate 21,558,632 of CM042334.1, forward strand.
ATCGAGGAGTAAATCCCTATATATGGGCACCTGCTCTACCAGGTGAGCTACCCAGACACCCAGAAAATGATTTCCCCAGAATAGAATTAAGAAACAGAAAAACAATAGGACTGACAAAACCTATTAATAACTTAAATAACTTTTATTTAATAATCATTTTTCACTATCAATATATATTGTGACATTTCTATGGCTCAGAATGATATTTCCTTGTTCATTTTGGGGACCAGCAGTTGGGACAGACATTAGTACATAGTTTGGCCCAAAATATAAGGTCTGATAACTGAGCTTGTGTTTGAGTTATGGAGAAAGATCCACGATGAGAGTGTTAAGGAGAGAAAAGTGGCTGAGAGTCACTTTTCCTCCGCACAGGCCAATAATTGCTTGCTATACCCCTGCTGGTGGAGCACAGATATTGCTGCAAATGCTAATGCTGCACAGCTGGTGCGGAAACTGTGCACCACTCACTAGGTGCAGCAGCCAGTTGGCAACTAATGGGCTTATTACAACAGCACCAGGAGACATGACATTTTGGATGTATTGTTCCAATGAGTAAAATGCACTTTAGAGATGTCACGCTAATGGGATTGTGTTTTGGCCGGCTGGTTCTGGCAGGGATTGGGAAATTCTACGTTTACCAGGCCAAAACCTGGCATCAACACTCCGGCAAGGGATTATACTTGGGTAAGAGTGTCAGTGTTTTGTTGTTGTGGCGTCTTTTGTCTGAGTGTCATTTTTTTTTCTTTCTTTCTTTTCTTTCAAATACAGCGTAACTTTGTCTCTGCATCAAGGCCTATTGAAAAGAGAGATTTCTCTGGGTAATGTCCCAACAGA
>CM042334.1:21564465-21609465 GCA_023566125.1 Zingel zingel
CACAGTAGCAACACTTCCACAGAAAATTAATTCTACATGGTTAGTCCAACGTATACCATGAACAGAGTCATTTCCTGTTGCAATGCAATGATTTCACCATGAGATTTTAAAAGCATGTGTATTTCATGGTTACATAACCTACTGTAGTATGTATTTATTATTTATGCTGCCATGGGTAGCAAACCTTTATTGAATTGGTGTTTTGGTCACTTGGAGGCAGAAAATAAGCTGTAAACAAAACATTAACATATAATCACCTTATAAAGTTGATACATGGCTAACATGTTAGCCAGCTAACATGTTAGCCATGTATCAACACTTTTTTGCTATGTTTTCGTTGCTATAAAATGTCTAAAAACGACCATACCTATGTTATATATTTTTTGGAGTTGTGTAATTACACTATCCCAAATGTTTCCATCAAATGGCAAACCCAGAGAAATCTGTTAATTTATTTTCAGACACGTCACGTTTCATTTAGTCGCCCGTCAGTGGCGTCATATAACCTTTCACCATCTAGTTACTCATAACTTCCGTCAAAACACGGGCACCCAGATGCTATGTTCGAGAGTAATTGTAAATCATAGAATGTCACAGAAAAAAATACGGGTAACACTGCTTTTTCTGCCAAAAGGCATCATTTTGTGATTAATTACATGCCACTTTGCAACACAGTAATACAGCAGAAACCTTATTTATTGATACATATCAATATTAATCCAGCTTAATGTTACTACAATGTATGTTCTGGTTGACAAGTAGCTAACGTTAATGCTAGCTAATGTTTGGTGGATAACATTATAGGGTTACAACATCGTTCAATACGCTCATAAAGTTATTAGTAGTATGATTGTTTTGACCATGGATAAAAGCAGAACTGCGCTAACCCACAAATAAGTTCACTAGTAATGTTAACGTTAGCTGTATAGCTAGATAGACGATTAATCTAATGCTAATTTAGCCAGCTAGCACACCACGCTCTGCCTGCCTCACTCCCCCGGCACAAAGAGACTTCATTCGGGATGATAGCTGACAACACAGCCGGGACATGTAGCAATAGCTAGTTACCATTAGCCCCGGCCGGTGCTGGGTGCTAACAACGCTAACGGCAGTTTAATGAAGCGTCAGAAAACAGAGAATAGCAGACCCAGGCATCCTAGTCACAACATCGGCTATCCATAATGTTGGCTACCGGTGTATGTACTGAAAATCTCCTCCCTGCCAAATTTCTCCCCCCTTCGCATTTAGCTGTCTTTACAGTTAGCTAGCTAAATTAACCAGACAAAAGTTGGGTTAAGCACCAAAACGTATAGTTAAGATTACAGAAAAGTGAAGGGGGAGATCGGGCAGCTGGGAGATGTTCTCCTGCTGCTGACAACGGCAGTCGAACATGCTCACCATCCTGGAGAGTCCCCCTGCAATCCCCACCCACACCTGTCTCTCAGCCTTGTTGAGTAGCTAGCTAGCGTTACGGCAAACCCCGTCCGCCTGGTAAAATCCAAAAGGTGACATTGGCATGCTAAATATACTGTGATATGTGGTTTTAGCATCTAAAACCTGCTAACGATAGCCCTGGCTCACTAGCTAACTGGTCAGCTAGCTACCAATACAGATTGAATCAAGAAAAACGTAATTATGTTGGGGAAACTGCAGCTAATTTATTAGCATGACATGAATAAACGTTACTAAACGTAACGTGAATAAACTTGAATAGATAAACTTGTCCGTGAACAGATGCATTCTAATCGACGATAGTGTTTAGCAATACAAATTCCCATAATTCCACGCAACTTCCCAACGTCATCAAATGTCTGTGTTTACAATCCATTGTTTTGGTTGAGAGACCCCTAGCGGCAGAAAGTTACATATTGCACATTTAACTAGCATGCTAAGCTAATGTTTATTTAAGGGAGACCTATACTGTTTTCAGATTCATAATTGTATTGTGTGATTCTACTAGAACATGTTTACATGTTTTAATGTTAAAAAAACACTTTATTTTTCTCATACTGCCCATGGCTGCTGCACCTGTATTCACCCTCAGTCTGAGACGCTCTGTTGGAGCACCTTTCTCTTTAAGACCCCCTCCCGAAAAAAAGCCCAGCCCGTTCTGATTGGTCAGTGCGCTTCCGCATGTCCGCTAGTCTCTGGAATCTCCACTGATGTTGCACTCCGAACCTGAGACTGACTGCAACGGAGCAGGACTTTGTACCATGAAAAATCACCAATAACGGCTTCTAAACCAACTACTTCCAAACTGGATTTGTTTCAGAAGTAATTTGACCCAATATTGGGAAGAAATTAACAACATTAGCAGCCAAGATTACAGGTTTCCCTGGCGTTAGCATGCAGCTTCTTGTAGTTAGTAGTGGATTGTAATGGAAAACGCTACACTTTCTACCGTCAAAAATCGCAGATAAAAGCTTCTGAACCAAATACTTCCCAACCGGAAATTTATGAACTATAACCGGATATGTTTCAGCAGTAATTTGATCCGAAATTGGGGAGAAATTAACAACAATGGCAGCCAAGAGTACAGCTTTGACAGTGTTGAGAGCGGAGCATTCAGAACATTGGGAAATCTGAAGTTTTTGCTCACAAAGATAGATGTACTTCACAAGAACAGCACACTGCCTCTCACTTACACTAGTAAGACGTTTGACTGTTTGAAGTGCAGAGAACTTACAAAGAATGGTATAAAAAGAACCTATTTATTCACCTACCCCATAGCTTCAATAGAGCATGGAGAGGAGCCCAGCTTAGCACAGTGCCGTTTATCCCTGAGAGCCCAGAGGCCACTCTGTTTCTCTGTTTGAATTCTGTATTATCTTGGCAGAGAGAGAGACAGAGAGGAAACAGTCTCCATGGTGATCGACCATTCAATCCTTTCGACATGATGACTCATTGAACTTTGTGTGGAGGGTAGTCCCATAATACAATGCATTGTGCATAAGATAATTTGCTGTAGCGCGGTCATGACAAAAACACTTTGATGTGCAGCATGCACACCATGACAGGCCTAGCTCTGACTTTAGTTACGCTGCTCAAGTTCAGCTTTACAATGACGCTGACATGTCTGACATTGATGTCTTTCTATAAGATGTCTTTATATTGGCCACGAGCAGTCAAAGGTTAAAGTTCAGAGATGCAGTGACTTGGGGTAATATTTAGAACTGCCATAATATGTGATGAGGTTAAGTGTGCGTCAGATGAACTATAGCTTTTATGCGTGTATTTTCATGTATTCTTGTATTTATTTAAACAGTTTTCTGCATTTATTACTCAATTTCTTTTTTTTCCAATCTTTCCTTTTTTCTTATTTATGCATGCATATATATATATATATATATATATATATATATATATATATATATATATATATATATATATATATATATATATATATATATATATATATATATATAAAAATAAATTTGCAGAACCTCTAAAATCTTTTAACCCTATTTTTTGTCATAATATTTTCTCTTTCTTCCATTCACAATTTTCTTAAAGGCATCCTAATCTGCAATGCTGGATAACAGATGAATGGGCAAAAAGGGAAAAAAATATTGGTGCATTTCTAATTTCAAACAGACAACATTACTATGTTATAAAACGAAGCTCGGTTGGATCTCAATGTTCAAACCTACAGACTATGGTTCAAACAAACAGTGTAAGAGACGACAAAGTGAGTCCCAGCGTCACTCTCAGTGGTATCTCTCCAGGCTGTACATTGCTTTCTCTTTACAGATTAGAGTCTGACTCCTCCTGGTCTAAAGCTTAGGAAGAGAATGGTTCATTTTCACAGACGCTGATTTTTGCTGCCTTGGGCCATGAGAATAACATATGCAATTTCTGAAAAGCTGAGTGCTGTTTTCCCTACATAATTGATGTGCTGTGCAGTGAAATGGAATGTTTCAGCAGACTTACCAAAAATACAAAAATTGTAAAATATAATATAATATATTTATTCTTTACCTTCGTCTACAGGCCTCAAATCATTGTTCTGTTTCAGTTTCCTAAAATGGAATATATGTGGGACTGGCTCACAAGCTAGAAGGAATTAAATATGTCATTATGTAAATAAAATAAATCTAGGCATACGCCTACTTCAAGAAACCCACATTTAAAACTCCATATCAAACAACCATCGATTAAAGTCACCAGAATTCAGTCAACCCCCACCCCCCTTCTTTCATAGATTCTTCACATCCCTGTATAATTTCACATTTAACTTATAAAATTATCAATAGGGGGGATTTTAACATAGTTCTCAACCCAGCAACAGACTGATAAGGAACAGCAAGCAGAAAACGGCAATCCACCAGAATAAATCATTAAATAAATTTATACGCAGATGACATCTTACTTTACTTACAGAACCCACACGTGTCTTTACATAAAACATAAACCTATGCACAAGATTCTCTAAAATCTTTAACTATTACATTAACTATTCCACTATAGTGGAATAGTTAACGTGCCCTCCACGAGCACCATAAGATACCAAGGTGTTAACCCCCCAAGCTGGTAAAGAGCTGGTACATTTAAATTTTAATCCATTTATCAAAACTATAGTTGTGAGATGGATTGATGAGACTACTAATCTCATTAAAGGGGTGATATAATTATTATATTGGGTATTTCACACTGTTCCTTAAGGTCTCCTAATAGGGTATGTAACATTGGTTGGGCTGAAAATGGCCCGGGTGCTAGTCTATGGGTCCTAATGCATCCCTGTGTTTTGGCCATTGACATATATAAAATAGACCAACAGATCCCGTTGCTCTGGACGGAGACCAGTGAAGGATATTAGAAGCACTTTTCCGGTGATGGCTGAGCATTACTGCGCAGCCTCCAACTGAGCTCGAAGACGTAGATGTGAAGTGAGCAACCTGTCTGAAAGTTGTAAGTCTTCTGGTAACTGTGCCAAGAGAAATCTCAATCATTCTGAATCTTGCAGAGATGGTGAGCATAGGTATATGTAAGGAGATAACATAGGCACAGGCTAATTATTGCTAACTAAAATGTTAGTTAACATTAGTAATTAAACTTAAACAGCTAATGTAAGTCGAAACTGCCTGCGAGCTTCTCCTGTACTGTACGGTAATTTCTCTACTCTACGACAGTAAGTCGCGTGGTTATGACACAATTGTTAGCCTATTTTTACAAAAAAGTCTGCTACGGAGCCATAACGTGAGGTACAAGTTAATGGAGCCTTTTATACATTGTTGTGTTTCTTTAGAAATAAACAATGGACAAATAAACTCTTTAAATGCTTCAGATGTAAAGTTATTCCCTGTCAAAGTGGCGCCGAAATGAATGTCAGTCAATGGAATGCTAACGGGAGGTGATTGCTTGTTAGCATCAAAATGGCGCCATAGGAGCTACGCGTTCCGAGGAGAAGCTTACCCCCTTGGTTTTGGCCCTATTTGCAATGAGAGCTTTTCTTCCAAATATGTTATGCTCATGAATATTTAAATGAGTTGCACGCTGATTGGTTGAGCAAACCACATACACATACAGTGGAGACGAGACAGCAGGTCTCATATTTCAGACACTGCAATGTTATACATTGTTCGTCCGCTATTTCATTACTAAATTCACTTCTGAGACTTTTTTATGCGAGAAATCAACTATGTAAAGGTCAAATATGTGCCGTTTTACGAAAATTGATGGATAATTGCAAATTTTGTCCGACTGTGTGTTGGAGTTCATGAGCTCCGTGACAGCGGCCGGTGCTGCCTGAGTTGCTGCCTCGCCGCTCGGCCTGTCCTTTTACAGACCCCGGGTACACTTTCGGCATAACTATAGTATTTTTACAGTTTGCATTTCGGCACGGCATGTATATCACAGCTACCCTAAGGTCTTACAAAGCTAACACTTTTGTCCGATTTCAATTTAAGGAATTTTTGTCAATTTGAGAGGTCTCATTTGGAGGAGCTGCTAGCTAGGCTATGTGTCCCATTCAATCCTATGGGAAAAAATCGCCGCTACACTTTCGGCATAACTATAGTATATTTACACTTTGAATTTCGTCACAGCAAAGCTTAGCTAACACTTTTGTCCGATTTCAATATAATCCATTTTTGTGAAATTCAGAGGTCTCGTTAGGAGGAGGCTAGTTTTATGGATATTTTCTGGCACACAGAGAACACAAAGAAAACACAGAGAATGGTTAAAGTGATATATTGCAAATGTTTTACGTAATTAATGTGCAATTTATTACAGGGGAGTTACAAAGCAAAAGTGTCATTGAGTTTTTCTCCACACAGAAACACATTGAATATATACTGGTTACAAGAAGAATAAGTTCAAGCTTATTGGAGAGCAGCCAAATGAATATTTTTACAAACCAATGAAAAAGTTGTTCAACAATTTCCAGTAGCCAATGGCAAGCTTTTAAATGTCTCCGTATATTTAGCTTTTTCCCTTTAATGGTCACACAGACCTACTGTCTCCTCCAAAGACAGGCTGTCAGAACTTCACTCAGTTTAACATACAGATTTTATAAATAGTCTCAAAAACCCTCTGCATAGGCATTTTGACTACCTCTCATGTCACAGCTCATAAAACAGTGAGACAGTTTTGAACAGATGCATTCAGAGAAATGTTCAAATGATTAACAAAATACAAAGGAACATGATTTCTTTAACACTAGCTCTCATTGATAGAGCTCCATCCAGCTCACCGCAGGCTCTATCAATGAGACTCGCGGACAAAAGACGTTTATTTCCCCGATCGTTCGTTTAAATAACTCAACACACATATCCATTATAAGATTAACTGGAACCTGTGGTAAGAGATTGCGGGCGTAACAAGCTCGCTGACCGCGCTCTCACTCACACACATCGGCTGTAGCAGGAAGAGGGGAGGGAGGCCCTGGAGCTCTGTCAGGGCAGCGGCGTTTGGTAGTCCAGTAACCCAGAAACGGTGACTTTGCGCGGGTATGGAGCGCCGCTTGGTACTGGCCGTGACAGAGCTCCATCTAGCTTAAAGCGGGCCGGGGTCTGTGAAGGAGTACTTTTATTCTTATAAAACTGCACATATTTGACCTCTACATAGTTGATTTCTTGCATGAAAAAATATGTGTATAAAGTGTATAAAATTTCTGAGATCTGCACGGCCTAGATTCACAAGACAAACTGGTCCCAGATCAGTCAGTGGCCTATGTAAATTTTGGGGCGTTACAAAGATAGAAGGTAGAGCCAAATTAGGTAGAAGTTGAGGAGTTGACGTAAACTTTTAGCTTTGTTGAGATTCACTCGTTTTCAGCAGCAGTTTGAAATTGTGAGATTTGCAGAGGAAAGGGGTGTCAATGGGACTTTGAGGTTCTCTGTATGTCCTTTTTACCCACCAAACTGTCGTAATTCAACTATGACATGGTAAACTCGGTTTTGCATTCTATCACCCCTTTTAATGTGTTGCCCGTGTTGTGTTTGTGGTTATTGCACTAAATACTTCGCTCCCCCCTAGTCTATATCAACGACGTTTCATTTACGGGATTTTTCAGGTGCCGCCAGAGGTTCTGCCGGTAGTTCCGCCGGTAGTTCCGCCGGTAGTTCCGCCGGTATTACATTAGAAAGAATGCAGGTTTACGGCACTTCAGCACTGGCTTCACCTTTCAGGCCCAAAGGTTGCCGCTTGTTTACACCTTCAAGCACAGATCAAGCCATATCTTGGTGCCATTTCTACCACCATCAAACAAATACTTGGATATATTTTTAATTCCGGACTAAATTGACAATTATATCAGCAAGCTTGTCCAGTCTTGTTTTTAACATCCAAAAAATATCTCCAAGATTCAATCAGTTTTGTGTTTTCAAGTTGTCCTACATTTGTTTTCGCACAACTGGACCACTGCAATGGTCTATTAAAAGGTATTAAATGAGAAAACACTCAACTGGATCCAACTAGTGCCAAATTCAGCTGCTCAATTTTGAACTAAAACCAGTGATAGAAAACATATTGGCATCACTACACATTTTAACATTGGTTTTGCATAACTTTGGATTAACAAATAAAGACTGGGAAGATGAGAGTGATTGACAGATGACAATGACAGTAGTGATCATAATATGTTGATTATGACAATAATGTTGTTGGCAAAATAGATTAAAAAGACAAGTGACAACCGAAACAACTACCAAAAGATGATGGTGATGATGCGATTGTGATGATGCCCCTGATGGTAGAAGTAGAGATCAGTGCCATATGGCTTAAAAACACACAGAAAGTTCTTGTTGTGCAGCTCCGCTGAACAGGATTCAGGAAGGTAGAGAGGGATTGGCAGTGGAGCGGGAGGAAAATGCAGGTTTGCTTTGTTTTGAGTTAAATTCCCTGGACTGTTTCCTCACTGCCAATAGCACTGACAGTCTGAGTAATTAGTGTAAACTCACATCATGTGAATGTGTGTGTCTGTTGTGGTGTGTGTTTTTATTCAGATGGGTGTGAAGGCAACATTTGTGTGCAGTTAGTTTCATTTTTATTTTTATTTATTTTATTTTTTTACCTTGCATGCACGATCCATTTGAAGGTGAAAAAACAAACAAATTACAACCAAAACAGTAGGTTTGATTTTGTCTGGCAGTGGTTTTACATTTGAAGCCCAAGGACACATTAACTCTCTGGCTTCAACTCTGCATGCATGAGGAGAAGCAGCTGAGGAGAGAGGTATGAGAGAAGAGTACCCAGAAAATATTTTATGTTGAATAGATGTCGATGTGAATATAGTGACTTTGTAGAATGCGGCACATTTCATCTTCCCTGGGATCTCTGAAGTTATTTTTAATGAAAGGCATATCGCCAAAAATGATCTCTAAAACTTCAAGAGGTGATGTTGGTACAACTACATGCAAAAAAGTATGAAGGCAAGTGTAAATTAAGCCCTAAAATAATGTTTACGTATATCTGCAAATCAAGTTTTTATAGGCTACTACAGGTCCCAGAATTCTACACTCCTGGAGCAGCTACTTTGTCAGAAATATATCTGTTTACAGCGTAGGTAAACATTGCTTTAATAAAGAAGAAAGCCAATTAGTGGCATGTTTCCATCATCACCTACTAGATCACTGTGGCTGGCCATTCCTGTTTGATAATGGCATGCAATATTTAAAACTCATCTGAAGTCAGAAAATAATTTGTAGACTCATTTTTGATGAACGATCACAAATACATTGCATTTCCTCTGACTGCTTCACAATAAAAGACAACCTATGTTTCGCCAGTTCAAAGCTTTTAATGTGAAGCAATAGCAGTCGGAAATGTTGGGTTAGCATTAGCAGTAACTTAATACAATCAATTTAGATCGTCACATAAAAATTGTACAAGGTAATTTCAGTAAATAGTAATGTACCATCAAGGTTAGGCAGTATAAATCCCTGGTGGGAATGGAGGACCCCGCCACTAACGGTTAGGACTACTGTATAGAGGGTTATTACTGAATGTAAATACATTAAATGGCTAATGCTGCAAACATGCAGACCATATATAGTATCAAAAACAGGGTTTTATTTCATTAAAATCTTAAGTTAATCTGAAATCATAACAATGTAATATGCACGTTGCCAGCTGTCAATTGTGCACTGTGAAGAAAATGGAGAAAGAGGCGCTAATATAGCAGCATTTAACAGACAGGAATAGGAAAAACAGGCTCTGGAATTTGTTTGACATCTGTGAGACATTTAGGTGTCAATTTCAAAAAAACAAAGCAGAAAGCAGCTGACTATGAACGTCGCTTCAACTTTTGCTTCGCTGCTATATATAAATGTGTTTCCAAAGTTAGTCCAATCCGCTGTAAAATCATCAATTTAACATCAAATGTTGGTTGCGAAGTAGAGAGCCAAGGGAAACAAAGAGGAGGGGAATGGGAGAGGAGATATGAAGAGGAAAAGGAGGAGTTGAAGGACTCTTTCTGAGGACAATAGGACAAACAAACAAAGAATAAAAGGAGACACGAAAGGACGGCAATGAGAGGAGCGTTTTTTTTTTTTGTTTTTTTTTACAGAAGTCATCCTTTATTGCCACGTAAGAAAGTCGTATATATAGAACAATGGTGATATACTGTCCAATGGCAAATCATCAACAAAAGAAGAACAAAAATATCCCTGTCATCCCTCTCCAAAATAAGGAAAACAGACAAATTCATAAAAACACTATGGTAATATATTTCTGGGACAAAACGTCTGCTATATCTCTTTTTCTAACAATATTTGAATAGTACCAAAATACAGCTTTTTCATAACTTGATGTCACAAATTATAAAGTCACTAAACAGTAAAAGGACAATGGGGCATCACTGTGCATATTATAAGCTACTGTGCAAACAAAAATAGTGGGAGATGGGCTCTACCATAGAAAATATGCTTTACTAGTCACGCATAAATGCAGTGTTGGGGCCATATGTATCCATATACACATATGCCTAAATACCACAAACTGGTCTGGACATCAAAAATAGAAATTGGATCTCATATAAGTTTGCATGTAATGCATGATCAACACCAAAATGAGTTAATCAATGAGTTATTCTATAAAAGGATATGCTCACTAATGGATAGTAGTTATATCACAAATAGCTTATTGATTCTTCAAAGGTAAATACCTTGGCTCTGGACCATGGTAGCAAAGGTCAATAACCAGAGTATTTTTTTCACATCCGCTGTGATTGATATCCTGACGTTAATTCTAACAGCAAGTATATTTAATATAAGTTCATGATTAAAAAAAAAAAAAAAATCATACATATAAAGCACACCATAGGAGCAAAACCCTTTAAAAACAGATGTTGAGCATAACTGGACAACAAACACTTTGTCTCCGTGTGCAGAAGCTCCAGATTGGTGAAAACATTGCGCATAAAGACTGATGCTATACAAAGTCGTAAACATAGCTGATGAGAACCCCTTTGATAATACTGATATATTGATTTTTTTTTTTTGATCATACAGATACTGCTCCTCATAGGCTGTAATGTTTACAACGCTATCAAGTCCAGCAAACAGCGACGGCAAAGGATAGAAAAGAGTGGAGGAAAACCTGGTAAAAACTTGTGTTTAAGCCCTTTAGTGTCATCCCAAATGTACTGTATATACCCCACTTTCTGATCATGAGAAAGCTGCTCTTTCTTTTCTTTAATGAAGAAAGTATTCTAATGAGTATTCTGCTTTTTATCTGCTGTGATTAAGGGGGAAGAAAGTCTGTATTTAGTACCTCCCCACCTAGAAATAAATATTTACAGACAACTGCATTGTCCTGATTCAGACTGACATCAAGAACAATCCATGCTTCACATATTTACGTAGCTTAAATGTGATACACAGTGTAAAGAAATACTCAACCCAACAGGAGCTGAAAAATGACATGTTCCAGTACATGTTAGTAATGGCCAATCTGTCTGGAGGAACCAGTGATTGATTCGGGAATCTGCATTAATGATCAAAACAAGTCTGAGTGTCTGTAACAATACTGTGTGTGTGTGTGTGTGTGTGTGTGTGTGTGTGTGTGTGTGTGTGTGTGTGTGTGTGTGTGTGTGTGTGTGTGTGTGCGTGCGCGCGCCAACTGTCATCTCTGATTCACAGCTTTCCAAATGGAGCTGTTAGCTCTCACGTGCCGTGCTCCGCCATCATTTTGCAATATCAATAATTCAAAGCTTCCTCCCTATCAAGTGTTGACATTAAGTCCCTTTTCTGTCTTTGTGTGCCACTGTGGACTGAGCCTCTGTCACAGCGCCAAAGCTCTTCCCCCACATTTCTCTTGGTTTCAGTGATTAAAGACCAAAGTGAGAACTTGTAAAGCCCCCCTGGCCATTGGTCCCAGTGCAGCTCCTTTTTCTGTGTCTTATTGAATATTCCTTGTAGATATTCCACTGTGTGGTTTTCTCCCGGCGGCTGGCTGCTCTGCTGAACAAGAGAGGCTTGATTTCAGCACAACTTGTCTAATGGGGTTGCTTTTTTCGTATTAATAAGCCTCACTCTCTCTGCTGAAGCAAGAGAGAAGAATTTGGACCGCAATCCCAATTTTCATATCCCATTCATGTCTCGCCTGCCACTTTCTGCCTCTCAATGAAGCTTATGTGGGCTAGTGGGAGTAGGTAAAAAGAAGTGTGTCAAAGGACACATATGACTGTCCACAGTATAACAGTGGGGGTCAGTGCGGTAACAGTGATAGCAGTGTGGACCATGTCAAAGAAAAGGTAGAAAATGCAGAAAAATACATAGTCAAAAAAATCATGTTGTGTTACCAAGGTAGCTGGTGTGCGATGCTTCAATGTAAATCAAGGGCACAAAAGATCCGAGGCTGAACACAGCACACACTGCAATATGTTATTTACTTTGGAATGCAAAGTGTCCTCGCCAGACATCAGACTTTGATTTTGATAAAGCCACTAAATACATAGGTTTTACTTGCCTGAATGATATTAAAAAGATTGGTGTAAATTCAGTCAAAATATTGCATTTATAAACAAAAAGCACATCCAGCAGAAATGTTAACACCACATGACATCAGGCTGCATGCTTCACTGGCCTGATTCTTGCTCCTGCCTCTGATGCTGATCAATGTGCCGGTGAACCGCTGCACCCTCTAACTTGGGTCTGATTCCTATAATTAGGCCAATTGCACATCCACTGTTCATTTGACTTCCATTCAAGCAGGAAGAAAAATAATAATACAGCAAAACCTTTAAGCTGTGGAAGGCAGTGCACCCACAGAACTTTCAGGAACCTGAATGGTTTGGAGCAATGAGTTCACACTGAGTGGTCATTCCTAATTTTGGAACCCATTTGGCAGTGTCACGGTAGGTAGTAAGACACTAAGAGGTGAAGGTGATCACTGACACTTATAATGCAAGATGTCAGTTACTACAGAGTGGCCAGCTGGGTAGGGGAAGTTTTGATTGACTAGTTTGACTAAAGGCCTGGTCACACCAGAAAGTGGCACAGCGAAAATCATTGACATGTCCTTCCAAAATATTTGGTTCTAGATATTTGGTGACGTAATGACTCTTCGCAGGGCTAGTTAGGTAGGCTAGGTAAACTACCATATCTAGCCAGCCAGGAGCATGCTAGCGCTAGGTGGTCACAATAGCTAGCCAAGCTTCTTTCCCCCCCGGCATTTTGTTCTCAAGATTTAAAGAGTTATTTATTTGTTTGGTCACTTAATAAAGATTTGAGTTGTACCAGTGACGCCTGTCTCAAACTGTCTGCAAACAATGCCTTATTTGTAGAGCAGTTTATACTCAGGCAGAGGAGGTTAAATCAAATGGATGAATGGGGCGAGACAGCTGATAAGCAACGACAGCTTTCTCCATTTTCAACGGGATCTCGTAGGAAGCCATATAAATACCACATCAATTTTAAGGACATTTTGCGTGTCATGTCAATGCATGTTAAGCTTTTCTTGTGTCATGTAATGCAATGTAACGTGTCATGTAATGCCCCAATCTCATTCCAAACTCGCCAGTTTAAAACACGCGGTTAACATTGTGAGTGCAAATAAAACTACTTTGTTAGGTTTAGGAGAAAAATAAGATCATGGTTTAAAATGAGTATGTTTGTTCTGTAAATTACGTACGTAAGTAAAGTTACGTACGTAAGTAGTCAAAGTAAAAATAGTCATCATAGACTTTTAGTTTCACAGGGGACATGAACAGCAGTCTCCTGGGTAAAAGTACTGTGTTTTTTGACTCCGTATGAGGACTTTAACGCTCATTGTACTACGTCACAATATAAGTCATTAGAGACTTACGCCGCCTTCACATTGGCACAGTAGATAAGGCTGCGAAACAACCGTAAGTCATTAATTTCCTATGGAGATTCGCAGACCGCATGTGAATGGGTCCGAACCGATGCGAACGAGTGCGGTGCAAAAAAAAATCGGGTCCATTGGTCATCCGGATGCGTTAAAAAAGTTAGTGTTGCTATGGTACTGATAAACAAATCTGAATTCTTAACTTTTAATAAAAAATATTAGTAATTATAGAAAGGGGTAAAAGATTGATTCATTTTGGAGTATGAGAAAAGTTCTTCCATGCAGAAACAATGCGTGGGATACCTGCTATGGCTAAGTTGGTTAGCAACAGACATCGAACTATTGACATTATAAAGCTATATCACATTTAACCGACCTGACATATCAACATCCTGGGCAACTTTTCTCCACGCAGCAGCCTTTCTGTTTATATCATAGAGAATTGGACACACGGACACTGACAGAATGAGTCGTTCTAGTCTCTCTAGTGCCAGTGTGAAGGTGGCATTAGACGTGAAATGACATGCGGAGAGAAAATAATGCGTTGTGATAGCACGTGAAATTACTTGAGAAAGAAAATTTGGTGATACCAGGCTGCCATTTTGGACTCTCCGGCTTTAAGTGCTTGCTATTGGTCAACAGCGCAAATTCACATTTCAAAGTTCACCAAAGTTGACTCAACACAATAAATGTGGATGCATTTACTTTGCCTTCATGAGCGAATCCACTGTTGCCATTAAAAAGAATTGATTTTGCAGTTTAAAATGCTGGTGTGACCGGCTCAAAAATCAGTCAAAAATCCCTTCTATATAGTATCATATACTTTTATATATGATACTATATAAAAGTGATTCATTCTATACCCAATTCATAAGTTTATGCTCTTCTGGGTTCTGTGTGTCTCATAAACATTAGTGGAAAAAGTGGGAAGTGGGAATCTTAAGAAAAAAAGACAGAAGCAACACAACCTTAAGATCTATCAACAGAAAATCTTCAAATTACAAAAGCACTCAAAAATGAGAAGGAATAATGAGGAATAATCAATATTTAACTAATTTTTCCTGTGGAACTGGTAAGTTTTCAGTTGTCTATTAGCCACTGAATGTACTTAATATAACAGTATGTTGAGCCAGTAAAAATTATACATCGTATCACCAATTGTGTGTCAAAATGTAGAAAAACAAGAATGTCACAATTAATGATGAACACTCACTGTTCCAGAGCTCCTACTGGCTCTGTTACTGAGCTGGCTGTTTTGAGCCTGCAGACTACCTCTGTCCTTTAGTCTCTGCTATGGCATTTTTTGTCTGACTGACTTGTCTGATGAAAAGTGTCAGGCATGACTGCCTCCTGAACCCAGTCATCTGTAGGGCCTGACCCTATCAACAGCGACCCAGCCAGCGTAACCACTTCCCCGCTTTCTATCAGGTTTATTTTGGCTGTTACCATGAGAGATGAGGGATTTTTTGTTGTTGTTGGTTTGTTTACTTACTGTTTCCACTGCCCTGCCTGCTTACCAATTGTTCCAGTGGCTGCTTTTGCAGAGCTGAATGGGCTTTAAGGGTAGAGCAGTACGTGAGGGCGAGGAGGGTTCATATTTCCACATTTCCGCCTTGCTGGATTAACACAATTAGGTCTGATAATGCACATCCCGAGCAAACATTGACCTTCTTCTCAACTTTGTTGCAAACAAAACCACCAGCTGTCAAGAAAAGGAAGAAATAAAAACAAAGGATGCAAAGGATTCTCATCAGAAGCAAACCGGTTTATGGGATTGTTAACTCCATTTATATACGATCCATTTGTTGACTTGTTCGTTTGAGTTTGGACTCCTTAAGAGACAATATTCATATGCTGAAGTTGGACACACACACACACACACACACACACACACACACACACACACACAAAGCCAGACGTAGAAAAAAGTTATAAAGAGTGAAATGTGCGCCGTGTTCAAGAGAATACACAATGGTACAAAATTGCAAACTGAATTACATTTTTTGGCACACATAATCAATCACTTATATTTCCTGGAACAATGCACACCAATCATGCCTTTCAAGGTGGGGGGTGAGGGTGAGGGGGGAGGATGAATTATTATTATTCACTGTCTCATCATGACTATACTCCACTATCACAGAAAAGATTCCTCACAGCCCCGTTTTTGTTTCTCGCAGATATTTCTCCTTTGAGACCGTGGAGGGAGCAAAGAAGGAAAAAAAAGGGGATGAAAAGAAGTGAAGAAGAAAAGAGAGATTAGGAGAGAAAAGGCTTTGTATATATATATATATATATATATATATATAAAGCATAATATCAGTTATCGCTACAAAGGGCCAAGGTCTGGAGTTTCACAGTCTTTCATGTACATCAGGCGCAGTAACAGAACGGACTAGTTTGTCTCCCTACTGTGATGATGCCTGCCGCTCTGCACTGTGGGAGCAGAGGGAAAGCAGAGTCCACCCTGTAATGTATTCTGTGTGTGTGTGTGTGTGTGTGTGTGTGTGTGTGTGTGTGTATAGGTGACATATTTGTAATGCTCTGATGACTTCTTAAATCCTGTTCCCTGCTTTCAATTTGGTCTTAGGTTTCCAGTCTTATGACCCTCGAGACAGCAGGTGGTTCCGCAGCTTGAAGGCAAAAAACACCCCCTCCTGCACACCCCCTTATCTAAACGCTCAACTGGCTTAGCTGTTTCATCTTTTGATTTAGGAGCTGTAGTATTAGACCCCCCCCTTGGTACCTCAGATCTGGATACACAGTGTGCCCAAACGGAGTGTACCTCTGCTAGAGCTTCCGATAAAAATGTGTCACACTGAAATACAGTGTCTTTTTTTTCCTCAACAGATTGTCATGTACATCTCTCTTATACGTACATGCTTTAAAGGGCCAGTGTGTAACGTGTTTAGTTGTTCATTATCAAAATCTGTGTTGCCCGTTCACAAATTTGTCCTTTTTCATGAATATTTACCACCACCATCAATTCCAAGTATTCCTTTTGGCTTGAAATTTTACATTTGCATTCGCATGAACTGGGGTAGACGCTCCATATTCATGCACCATCTTGAAATACGTTAGCAGGTAAGGGACATACAGGACATACTGCTCCGCCTTTCGCATTTTCGCTGTCACATGATAAACTCACAGGTGCTGCTAATGCTGCTAATGGGTATCGTAGCTTCCCGGCCCCGGCAAGTTTGAAGAAGGAAACATGTAGGACCACACATATTCAAAATCAAAAGTTCAGGAACAGGAGTCTTCTTCTTCACCCAGAAAAAGAAAAAGGATATTGAAAAGAGAAGGAGACCGGCTTTTTGAAGCGTGAAGGCTACCGTAGCTGTAATACGTACTTTTAACTGCATGGCGCGAGAGAGTTGATAGCGATATATGATCTCAACGCTAGATGGGAGAAATTCCTACACATTGGACCTTTAAAATGGACAATTCATATATTTTTTTGGTTGTGCTTTGGTCGGAGCTTTCTATTTTAATGTGGCTAAGCATGGTCTCATTACAATCTGATCGCTCAAAAATGCATCTTTATTGCAAATATAAAGAGGGTCTTAGAGGTGGAAGTAGCACTTGTTGTAAATCATTAGATACTTCAATAACAAGGTCAAAATTATATCTGTGGCTGCAGCTGCTAATAAATCTCACATCATTACAACACAAGCAAATATGCTCGGAGAAGCCCATAGATTTGGCCTATTTGTCAGACTTATCTTACGGATTTATTTTTATGAGAAATGTAACCCAGATAGTTCCCCCCCCCCCCCCCCCCCCCCCCCCCTCCTGGTTGTGATGTTTTTTTTTCCAGCTAGAGCTTGAGTACAGTGAACTAATCAAGCCTAGTTTCGTGTAAATATAACATCCTATGCAGAAATACAATGTTGAGAAGCCAAAGCTTACATTTGGTCCACGAAATATGTTAGGCATATAGTTCCTCAGTTGACCTGCTGTGCTGTCTGTGATTGCTTTAACTTATACATACATAGAACATATTTTTCATTTAATAGGTCATTTTGTCCACTTCCAGTATGATGAAGGCCAAGCCTGACCACAGCTACACTAAAACTGCTTTGTTTTATGCACATTTTATTTGTTCTTTTAGAGAAATTGTTCAACATTTTGTTGTGTTATGCTGATAATAAGAATAAGTTACTGTGTCTAGAAAAGAAATAGTCTGGCACATATACCACAAAGTTTCTTTTTTACAGTTTGTCTTTTGTTTGGTTTAAAAAAAGGCTAGGTATATAATAAATTAGGGAGTTCTTGAGATGCTTGTATGCAGATTTTGTTATTGTACTATTGGACAGTCTTTGTGCTAAGCTAAGTTAACCGACTACTGGCTTTAGCTTCATATTTAAAATGCAGACATAAGTGGTAGCAATATTCTCATCTAACTCTTAGCAAGAAAGCAAATGCACATATTTCCCAAAACTATTCCTTTAATTGTACAATTGTACAGTTAATAGTTTTCCTTATTTATGTTTCCCAAACTGTACCCTGTCATTGAATGGATGGGGTGGGTCATTCTGACGTACTGTAGCTGTCATTTCTAAAAAGTTATCTCAGAAAAAGTTTAATCCGAGAGTTTTACACCACTGTGATAATCTAAATTCACTGATAAAAATGTATTTTTGGGGAAGCACTAAACTGAGTTTAAAAAAAAATGCAAATCGACTAATTAAAAAACAAAACAAATATGTACAAATTAAACTTAATATCAGCCTTCTGTAACTGAATTCTAATGATTGGTACTTAAAAAAAAATGTATTGAATTTCTACAGGATACGTTTCTGTCTGTTTGTGTGAAAATATGTGTCTGCATGAATGTGTGTGTGTGTGTGTATATGTATGTATGTATGAGAATAATGTCTGTGGAGCCTCTGCTAGCTCCCGCATCATCCAGATGCTGCCTCCCTGCCTCTTTATCCCTCTTCTGGGCCAGCTGTCACCACACAGACGAGATCAGAACAGAACAATGCCAGTGTGACAGCCTCCATTCTCTGTGCTGGAGCCTTGCGGAAAAGGGGCGACCTTCAGCTGCAGATCTTCTGAAGGCGCTTCTGAATAGCCACAGTACAAAGCTCTGCATGTCTGCAGTCCAAAGCCCAGCGCCTGCATCACGTGTGTCTGTTTCAAAGCCCTCGGGAGATTTTGGGGGGTGCAAATCGTTAGGGAATGTTATTTCTTCCAAAGCTTTCAACGCTTTGTTGGGCAGATGAGCAGAATTCTTGTTGCGAGGTTTGTGTGTAAACTTGCTGTGTTTCTTCTTTCCCATGATGCTTCGGTGCCTTACACTTAATCCCTTATATTGCTTCTCAGGTTTGGTTCATAAAGCCAATCCATTTTATTATCAACAGTTTTCCACTTTATTATCTGTGTTGTTGCACTGTAGCGCTCAGATATTGTCATCATTACCGAGTAGATATTAGCTGTGAGACAACACTCTAATATCACCACCAAGTGTACGTATACGCATCCCTGTTTTGTAGGCTCTTTGAAGTCATGTTACAGATGCCACCAACTTGGACGCCATCCATGATTTGATTGGTAAACTCTGTTTGTGAAACAAGGACCACTCAGACACAGTGTCACTGTCCCACCACAACGAGCCACACAAACACACACATAGATCTGCACTTTTGACCAATGCAGGAGTTGGTGTCTCCACTCAGAGATTACTTGTGCCACCACACCACATGCATCCTTTGCCCCTCTTTTTCTCCCTTTCTTCCTCTCTCACACAGTCACCTCTGTCTTGCTGTTGGTCACAAAGTAGGGCTGTGTGGGGAGGAAGTGTTGGCTGTGGCTGTGGACTCTGGTGCTGTGAAGCTGGTTGGGCTCCAGCACAGTACACTGAGGCTTCTTGTGCCCATAGGTCTTCCTCCGGCCCACCGTCTCAGTCCCATCCCAGGCCTTCAGTCCCAGCCCCATCGTATGCCCAGCCGCAATTGTGTTAGAGCTGTAGGCCATTGGGCGGCCCATTGTAGCCGAGCTGGAGCCAATGGAGGTCTCGGCGGCCCTGGAGATACCCAGGGACGTGCGACCTGGCATGGTCCCTGCCATGTGTGCCAGGGAGGTAGCCCCAAGGCCTGGCGGCTTGCTACTGTGGCTGTGACCATGACTGTGAGTGTGAGAGATGTGAGAGCTGTGGCCCATGTGACCATGGCTGCCTTTGGGTTTCTGGCCATTCAGCTTGAGTCCCCCCCCTCCTCCGACACCGGCTATGTGTCGTTCTGTCGGGAGGGTTGAGACGGAAGAGATGCTGGGCATCTCGGTGATATAGGTGGCCACCGGCTCAGGAGTCAGTGGACCCAGGGAGGTCATAGGAGTCATGTTGGTCATAGGAGTCATGTTGGCCATCTGGTTGTGGGAAGTCATGGGTGTCATAGAAGTCATGGGCATCATAGACGTCATTGGGTTCATGGAACTCATCTGGCTCATGTTAGGGTTCATGGAATTGGACACCATTTGGTTGGAAGCCATGGGGTTGGTAGTCATTGGAGGAGTCATCGAAGACATGTTGCCCATTGAGGGTCTGGAATTGCCCATGGGCTGGAGAGGCAGCCCGCCCTTTGTTGGCAGCTCCACCATCAGCCGACGCTTGTTGTAGACTTCACCGTTGTACTTGGCAGCTAACAGAAGGGGGAAAGACAGGGATGGAAAGTTAATGAAAATGTTAAGTGGACATGAAAGAGCAGCTGAAATCTTGGGATAAATGTTGCAAATTGAATTCCTTTAATTTGACTGTCAAGTATGGAAAAAAATCAATATCCTCAGCTTGTCTGTTTTGCTACTGTGGAACAGAAAGAAAATAATGTTCTATAGAGTGACTCATAAAATAAGACTTTCAGCAGTTTGCAGATCAGCTGCAAACTAAGACATGCACATGTGAGCCAACAACACACTGGAAGAAGTTTGGATAGAAAACATCCCATCCCTTTTTACTCCCACTATCTGAAAAGGTCGTATAACAAACCTCATATATTTTAACTTTGTTAGTCAGCCTACCCTTATCTACTGTAACTGACCAAGCAGGGTGTCAGGGCTACTACGCCTGCATAAAGAGGCCTGTTGTGCCACCGGGGGAGGGAAATCAAAAGGCAAGCACAGAATGTCATCTTCACCTTGCCTCTTCCTCCCTTATGAAGCCAAGAAAACATCTTATTTCTGTGTGGTCGGAAGAAGTTCACTATGATAAAAAGAGCAAAGCGTGCATGTTTTTTTTCCCCTTTTGACATACAAAGAAAATTATTCAAAAAGATCTTGCTGAGTGCCCTTTATAGGGGGGAAATGAAGGGTAGTGCACTTTCAGAGCTAGAATGCTTTCTGATTTAAAGTTGTAGATCTGATTTTGTGTACATAGCATTTGACATTTTTTGCTTCTGACTAGTTGCAATAAAAAAAAAAAACCATTACAACATGCACTATAGTGGTGATTATTACAACATGGCAGCTGTCATTGAGTGAAAGGACATCCCTTTCCACATATAATCAAGTGAAAATTTCAAGAAGCCGTGGACCGCTTAAATTAAGGGTAGTGCTATTTTTGTGTGAATGTGTAATAGGGTTTGTGTATGACTTCACTTGCCATATATCCAGTAGTGTAGGTTTATTGGCTCACAGGTGGCCTCTGGCAGTGGGTAAATGTTACGAGTAGCAGCTAATTTTGCCTTCATATCAAAATCTATCTTATTTAATTTACAACAAAGTGCAACAAGTTTATATAGTGTATTTACAGTGCTAAATCAATCATAAAACATGAAGAAGTGCATTCAGTGAACAAGCTAGTTAGCCACTAGCTACTGTAGCTAAAATATCTTCTTGATTATTTGTAGTATGCTTGGTCTGAGCATGGTGCGCCAAATGTGTGACTAACAAGTGGATATAATGCATTCACAGTGCTAAATTGTTCATATAACATGAAATAGTGCCTTCAAGCTAGCTGTCACTAGCTACAGTAGCTTAAATAACTTCTTGATTATTTGTAGTAGCCTACGCTTGATCTAAGCCTGGCAGGCCAAATGTCTGACTGATATAACAAGTAGATATAATGCATTTACAGTGCTAAATTGATCATATAACATGAGTAGTGTATTCCAGCTAGCTGCCACTAGCTACAGTAGCTAATAAAAATTGTTTGTAGTGGACTGGTCTGTGCGTGCCAATCCAAATGTGTGACTGACCAGTACATATAATCCTGTGCAGACAATAAATTGCAGCATAGAAATAGACACAAGCCTCCTTTTCTTCATTTCTCAACACAACATAGCGTTAAGGGGTTGCCTCACAGCACAGAAAGTTGCAGAAAAAGTTATTGTGACAAATTATTTCCAAGGGGTAAAGAGTATGATGCAATAAACATGCCAGCACATCCAAAGTCACACCCAATAGACACATTTCTATCTACCAGGCCTCACTGTGCTCGATGTGTTGGTGTAAGCATTTTCCCATATCTTCTGTGTGTTTGTGTGTGTGTGTGTGTGTGTGTGTGTGTGTGTGTGTGTGTGTGTGGGTCTCTTAAGCCTTGGAGCAGTCAGGTTTAATGCCTCAAATGTATTCCTCCCTCTGTCAGTCACTGTCACCAAGCAACAGTCTGTCTTATCAGTGTGAAATGTGACCTTTTTTTCCTGTCGAATTCCCGTTCACAGTCAAGTCATTACTCTTTAGCCCTTGTTGCCTCCACGTCCTTGAAGATAAAGTTAACACACTCAGCGAGTTTGCTTTGCCGTCTAACTATAAATCTACTTTATCGCTCTGTGAATGGGGAGAGAAACGAGTGACGGAATAGAAGAGGTGTTTGTGAGAAGGGGGGGGGGGGGAATGAGGGAAAGCGGTGTCTCACCCGCCGACACGCCGCTAGACCGCCCCTGGGGATCAAACCTGCTTAGGCGACAGGTGAATCAATCCCGTGGCAGTCGGCTCAACGGTGCACATATCCAGCGGTGTACGTGAGTGGAAACGGAAAACACCGCTGTTACACAGTGTGGGCTCTGCATGCCTCTGCCTGAGAAAGGCCAGCATCCAACAGAGACCAACACACATTATACATCAGAAAATCAAGCACCGCTTCTCTGAAGTCCCTGAGTGTCAAGAACACAAGGACCTTATTAGGATTTTTATTAGCCAATCGGGTCTAGTGTCTAGTCTTCAGAACCTCTTTTTACATTTTATAAATATGTTTATCCAAATTCAAAACCTAATATATTCCTGAGATATTTTAGTACTGTATGTGGGTGGATCCCCCTGTCATAGTGCTGTCACCTTACCTAGAAACATCCATTAGTCTGGGACTTTTATTGTCTTATGATAACGTAAAAGCTGTCTGTGAGGTTTTTTACCTCTGAGGGCCCTATCTTGCACCCAGCTCAATTGACTTTGTACACCGACGCATGTATCATTCCTATTTATTCCGACGCACAGCGGACTTTTCCCTCAACAGACTCACATCGGTAAATTAGGAAATGAACTTGCGCTCCCGGGGGCGGTTCAGAAAAAAGAGGAGGCGTGTTCCGGTGCAAACGTTCCCTGGTGCTATTTTGCAGTTTCAGAAAACAGTTCCGCCACAGACCAGGAAAAACCTAGTCTAAAGTCAGTGGCGCGTTATTCAGATGCTATTTTAAGGGCGCACGCTTGGCCGTAGTGTAGAGTGTGCATACACTTTGCTTCTCTCATCTCACGGACAGTTCCCATTTTTGCAAACCATAAATAAATACAAGGAAAAATATGACCTTGTTTTACACAACATTTCCATGAATCATGGATGTGTTGATGACACAAATGAGGAAATATTAGAGGACTTAAAGAGATGTGATGTTGAACTGCATGTGCCGATGCCACTTAACCCAAATGCCCCAGCAGCAGCATGGGAGAGGAGAGACATCTCGGTCTAATGTTAGACTACATTGCAAAAATATCACCATGCATTCACAACCTCGTGATTCAGTGAGAGTGAGCCCAAAACATCGGAAAGTATGTACTTTTGTGACATTCCTTCATTTACATTTTGACAAAAAGAAAAATCAATAGCAAACGTCGGTCTCCTCGGCTGTGAACCACTCCTGACGTGCGCCCATGGATGCATTAAGAGCGTGAGCCTAGCAAATCAGCCATTATACACAAGCGCGCCTGCTTTTAAAGGGAATGTGAGATAATTCTCTGATTGGTTTATTGCACGTTACGCCTAAACCACACCTATGAGAAATGTAGCTACTTTAGACCAACCCATTTTAGATTTGCGTCAGGCGCAAGAGTCATTTATCCCGCCGGTATAATAGCAACTGCGCCCGAGAGCCGCCTACAAAGCTACTTGCGTTTGGCGTTTGACTTGTGTTTCAGATCGTTAAAATAGGGCCCCGAAAGGTAAACTCTTTACATCTGAATGGTTGTATTATTTTGCAGGAAAATGCTCTTAATATAAAGATATTCAAAACTGACACAGGATGTGGGATGTTATCTGAACCGGCTCTCTGTGGGAGCTGTGGAAAAACAGTAATGTCAGCAAAATTATGGGCAATTTTGACACTGACACAATGTCAGTGTCTAGGATGAATCTGTCTTGGTCTACCATGAAATATCTCAACAATTGCCAAGGACCTTTGTACAGACATTAATAGTGCACAAATAATTAATCCTACTGACTTTCGTGAACTCTTAACTTTTCTTTAAGTGCCCCCCAGGAGGTTGACATTTTTGTTTTTTAGTCTGGGGAACTACTGGATGGATTGCCATGAACTTTGGTACCATGGTGTCCAGGTGATGTAATGACTTTGGCAATCCTCTGATTTTATGCCTGGTGCTTATTAGCAAATGTGGCACCCTAACAAACCAAACTAAGATGGTGAACATGGAAAATGTTATAGCTTCTAAACATGAGCATGTTGTCAAGATATTACTTCCCCGTGTTGCACCAAATCATTAAACAAAAAAGGCTGAAATGTTCTCCCTCGTTTCATTTTTTAAACTCATTTGCATGTAAAGAGGATTACAGGAGATTAAACGACAGCTGTAGTGTGAGGATATATGTTTATAATCTCAAAAAACTTTTTAAAATTAATTTCACACCGATAAGGATCTTTTGCTATTTGAGTCCTGCATACAAAACAGTGCAATATATACTACCACAGCAGATGGGGTATGTGGAAGCCTAAAGTCTATTAAAGTGGCTTGCAGCTTGTTGGGTGATAGTTTAATTCCCTTCAGTACTTAAACCCTCACCCAGTAGCCATCAGCAGCAGCCTGGCTGGACAGGGAGGCTTCCAGTTTGAGATACTGAGGATTCACTTTACAGATAAAACTTTACTGAAAGAGAGGAAGAGGAACATGCCATCTTCAGGGTTAATGGCAGTTGTTAGATTTAGTGTGGGCCATAATTGGTCATTTGCACTTTTTAAGACTACATCCTCCTCTGGAAGGTCTACATCCAGGGACCTTTTAGTAGTTGGTTTTTGCCTTGGCTGCAGTCAGAATTTGATAAAGGGATGCACAGGGGGACAGTGGGGATGGCTATTGATTTTACAGAAGTTTGGCTTATCACCTGGATGGTAGACCATTGGGAAAGTGGCAGAAGCAATTAAAGAAAGCAACACAAAAAAGGCGGTTGGAGGGAGTGTTGGGGAAATGGTGTTGATCTTAGATTTCGTTCTATTTCTCAAGTGGTCAAGCGAGAACACCAGGCTGTATAGCAGAGGAGAAGAAAATTCCATTTATGAAGCTTCTGAAAGAGCTTCTGGTTTTGTTTGCTGTAATTCAGTCTTTCTCCCTCTCGTACTTTACATACACACACACACACACACACACACACACACACACACACACACACACACACACACACACACACACACAGTTCCCATCATTGGACTGGCAGCTTGCCTCCTATGGTGTATATCTCTGGACAGGTTTCCAATCATTTCATAGGAGACTTTTTGAATACCACTTGTGGAATGGAAATCTGTCATTCAAGTGTGAGCCTGAGGAAGGGGGGGGTGGGGGGGGGGCTGCCTTCAATTACAGAAATAGAATCAGATATGAGCACTTTAAGGGAGGATCGAGATTAGCAGCCCAATGATTCTTTAAGGAGCTATACAGAGCTTAATGGATTGGAGGGGAAGGGGGAGGGACTGTATGTGAGGGGGAGACAAAAGAAGCAAAAAGAAAAGGTGAGGGAAAATGCAGAGTTGAGGGCAGGAGGCGGATGGTAAAGGTGTCGATATGAAAGAAGAGAAGAGAAGATGGGAAATAGAGAGAGTTGGGAGGGAAGGAGCAGGGGAAAAGTTGAGAGGGAATGAAGGGGGTAGTGAGGGAGGAAAATGGTCCAGGAGAAGCGGTGAAGGGAAGATGAGGGCCATTTTAGATATAGAAAAGCAGAAAGGAAGACGTGGGTTCGAAAGGCGCTGAAGAGGAGGAAGGGAAGAAAATTGTCAATTGACATGCTTAAAGGGTTGAATGTCTACATTGCTGCCTGTACCCAATTCAGTCTTCGCAAAGAGGGTCCTGTGTAAACCCACATGTACCAATTTGAACCACGCTGGTACAGTAGTTTTGCACATTTGATTCCATTAATTTGTAATTCTGTACACTTTATATTACTTCCAACAATTGAGAGCCTACCACAGCTTTTTAGATTGATTTCATGCCCTCCAAGCTTCTCTCTCTTTAAAGGACAATTCCAGTGCAAAATTAACCTAGGGGTTAATAAGAGATGTGTACCCACTCGATCGCTCTCTGGGACATGTTTTCATGCTAATCGAATGTGTTTGTAGCTTGAAACAAGCTAGCGCGGACCGCTGATTAGCTTACAACGCTACAATAGTTTAGAAAAGCAGTAGCTCCCAAGACCGTTGAAGTGTGGTGATATTTTGAGCGTTTTTACCTGGTATAAATAGCGATTTGTTTTTACTTTCCCTGTGCCCCGAATACTAGTGTTGTAAGCTAATCAGCGGTCCGCGCTAGCTTGTTTCAAGCTACAAACGCATTCGATTAGCATGAAAACATGTCCCAGAGAGTGATTGAGTAGGTACACATCTGTTATTAACCCCTAGGTTCGTTTTGCGCCAGAATTGTCCTTTAAGAACGTCCGTATGTTATATAGATCAACTTGCAGGGAGTTAACACTGCATTAGAGTAATAATCAGGTCATGTGAACAGCATATTTCGTTTGGATATTCCGAATAAGGCACATTTACGAATATAGCATTTTCAGGTTAAGACATGTGGGATATTCTGGTATTATTCAGGTTTTAGAGGCATTCTTTGTACATCTATACAGCGCATTCAGAATATGTGTTTCAATCGGGGGTTTTACTGCAGTTTACGCCCAGTTTACAGTCTCTTGCCTGTTTACAGCTACGGTCAGCTCTGTGCGTTGCTATAGTTGCTGTACACAAACCAACCAGCCAACAGTTTGCAAGGCTGCAGAGCCGATAAGAAGGAGAAACACACAGCTACTTTTAAACGTTATCAACAGGTTTTTGGATATGAGCAAACATCGCTACGCCGACCTTTTGAAGGAGCTAGTTGAAGGAATGAAAGACAGACGCTGTGTTCGCACGGTCCAACAAGTCCGCCACCGCTGGTAAACTTTGAAAAAATTGTATTTTGCATGGCTACATGTAAACGTGAATATTAGTGGAATATTTACTTTCATTGGCCATGTAAATAGCTTAGTCGGAATATCGTCTTTTTCGATATACGGGCAAAAAATTTAATATTATGTGCATGTAAATGTAGTGAATGTTACAAGGGGTGGGAACATTTGGAAATGTCACGATTCGATTCCGATTCTTGGTGTCACGATTTCATTTAGAATCAATTCTTTATTCAAATCTGATTCTTAATTCAATAAATAGAAAAGGATGTAGTACTTTCAGGCTCTTACTTCAGTGCACTGTGTGCCAAACCATTTACTTGTTGTAAATGTAGTCCTTTAAAATACAATATGAGACTTAGCTGGCAGTTATTAAGTTAAATGGTCTTGATGAAGGTCAGTGCCCAGCGGAAAGAAGCAGAGAAAAGTATGTGGGAGTACGCAGCTTCTTTATTTGAAAGAGCTAATTAGCATTCATTTGGAAGAATGTCACAGTCTTCTGCCTGTATGAAAATAATGAAATCAAAGTGTAAATAACTAACCATTACTGGTTAACTGTCCTTTGCAAAACAGAAGTTGCTCAATGTGTTCTGGAGTAAAGAAGTAAAGAAAAGTGGTGCAATGGGGAACGCAGTTTCTGCTGCAACAGAACCCATCATTTTCCACAGCGCTCTACTGGTTCAGGTCTTTGCAGTGAAACATACTGCAGAACCGACCAGCGCCTAAAAAAATGTCTGAAAGAGATCTTGAACATTTTGAACGCAAAAATAACATTTGACTTTTCACAATATGCATGTTTCTTCAGATTTGATTCTTATTATTACTTTCTAGCTGTATGTTGTGTTTTTAACGCTTTAAAGCAGCAGCATCCAGAGTTTCAAAGGACAAGTACATTTAAATACTGTTACTATATTGGGCCCTATCTTGCACCCGGCGCAGCGCAAAGCCCAATACAACTGTCTTTGCTAGTTTAAGACTGACGCAGTTGTCTGTATTTCCCGTCCAGTGCCCACGTCGTTTAAACAGCAAATGCACCTGTGCCCATTTGTGTGCCCATGGGGTTTATCAGTGTTTTAAGCCCCCAACATCTCCTTCCAGGCATGGTTATGGTTAGGGTTAAGGTTAGGGTTAGATGCCTTGTAGTCAACGGCCGCAGTGCTGCCTGGAAGGAGACGTTGGGGACTTAAAACACCATTGACTGCCCATGGGCGTGCTGGTCTTACAGGGAATCGTGTTCAGGTGCATTCTTGGAGTATTGCTATCTTGAGGCAGCGGAAAGTGATCGTGCCATTGACCAACAAAAACCTCTTCTGAAGTCAAGTGCAGCATTTCATTGTTATTTTAACAGCAAATAAGTAAAATGCGCCTAGGCTTGTGCACAGCGCGCACACACTATGCTTGTTACACACACACAGGGACGCGCAGCAGCACACAAACGTGCAAAAGATTACAAATAAAAATATTACAATGTGAAATAGTTTTATGATATAATCTGCTTGCGCACTTTCACTTCACGCACGAGCAGATCAGTTTCTTCTCCTGAAACTCTCTCCTTCTCAGCAGATCATCATCAATCATATTAGCAATGCGCCACGGTACAAACGCGCCTGGCTTTTAAAGGGAATGGGAGATGACACTCTGATTGGTTTATTGCATGTTACGCCCAAAACACACCTATGATTAATTAAGACACTAAGTACTACCCTTTTGAACCATGCACCTGGCGTACGGACCCTTTTTTCCGCCGTCAAACTAGCAAAAGTGGATTCGTACACGCCCTAAACGCACCTGCGCCAGGCGCTTCACGCCGTGTGCTTAGATCGATTAAATAGGGCCCATAGAGTACATTTTTAAGTTGTAATACTTAACAAAGAATTAGCCCTTTCCTTGTACCTTTTTTCCATCAGCCTCATTTTTTTCTCCCTACAGTTAGAGATTTCCCAATCCCCAGAGCGTGTTCTGCATCCATCTGTTGGTTTTTATGCGTGGTTAAGATGAAAGGAAATCTGCAGCCAAACATCAGAGAGTAAGGTTTTTTAGTTAGGGAAACAGTGGGGCTGCATCCCTTCCTCGAATTGCAGCTGCACTGCATTCTGGTCTATTGAAGCTCCTGTCAGTGGAGAAATTGGCATTTTCTCCTATAATGGATTCATTCTTTCTTGGTTGAATATATGTGCAAAATATTGACTAAAAAAAGAATCCCTTTGTTCTCTGATCCTTGTGGTCCCACACCAAGACGTCTTCCGTTGGCATTTCATATAATTGAACAATTTTCTTCAATCAAACGCAGCTGTAGCTGAAAATATCTGTTGTGTGATATTTGGCCTGTTATCTGGGAATGAACAAAAATACACGACTAAACGGGTCCAGGACTCAGGATGACAGTGTTAAACGCCATTTTAATTAACGTTCTTGCAGGGTGGCTTTCCTTAAAGCTCAGACATGATGTGTCCACTTATCACTTATTATTCATCTGTTTCTTTGTTTTCAATTTCACTGGCAGTTATTTAAACTGCTACTATAATAACCCAGGCATAATCTTCTTGCTTCCAGGGCACAAAGCAGTGCTCATCATAATAAACAAGCATGATAATCTATTACTGTAACATGTCTGGGGATGAGTCATTGCCCTCCACATGCAGTGTGGTGAAGGGAATAGCATTTAGATTTACAACACAGAGAAAGTTCACACCTACATTTGTCATCTGAATCAAATATTTTACTTTCTGCTGCTTGGCATTCAGAGGAAGGCTTTTCAAAGACAATTCTGTTTCTAATAAATGCAGACAAATAGTGTCTGCAGCTGTTTATACAGATATTGTGGATGATATCTGGCGTAAGTGGGCTGTATTCAAGTGAGGGCAGGGTACCTGTCTAGCATAAACACACTGAAAAATTCACAAGTTAATCCCAATTGAGTTTAGGTTATGAAATAGTGATGCCGCTGCCAATGGCATATGGGCATGGTGACGCGACTTCAAAACAGCTGCACTGGCAAATGAGCTCACTGAATTTGGTGGCATGCATTAAGCTGTCAAACAGCTTGATGAGCAGGCTGTTTCTGTTTTTACAGCGCGTCCAGTTTGGTAGTGCAATCAATAACACCTGTCAGATCTGCCTGCAGGACATCACTCCTGGAGACCCTTGGGATGAAAACAAATATTCTTTGTGTTTGGATCACAAAATGTTTAGTGAACTATAATGAAAAAAACAAGTAATTAATAAAAGTCAGGATGCATCAGATGGTTGTGACTCCGCTGATAAGAATAAGGGAAGCTCGCGATTGATTGATTGCGACGATGATGCGCCTCATTGATGTATAAGAAAACCTGGATGCAGCGTTTGAGGCGGAGCCTCATTCATTCATATGAGAGTTGCCCAGTGGCGCATGAAGCCAAAAAAAGTTCAACTCCCTAAAATTACCCATTTGAACGTGGTGCTTCCGCATTACAGGGCCTATGAGCACTAGAGACCTCCGCCGGCCGAGCCGGCTACTTCCAGTTTAGCGCTCTGCTAACTTGCATGTGGATTAAAAAATGTAATTGTGCGGCTCTTCTAGATTTTCCAAATGTTATCGGGCCAAATTGATCATATTCTGATGGTGATACAAATCATTTCGCACGGGGCTGTGAGACGCTCTAAAAAGAATTCATCCACTGATCAGACGTGTAGCCATGTGAGTCCATTGGGGAAAAATCAACGACTGGCAAAATCAATCCGTTTTCTTTTTCATAACCAATAGCACAACATCAAGTGCACTGCCTACCTCACAGTGTAAACCTGTTTTTCAGTTTGTCTTTAAATTAAAGATAATAAAATCACTTTACAGACACTCACCCACAGCCTTCAGGGAGGCGTACTTGTTGAGATCCTTGTTTTGCTGTTGCTGTTGCTGTTGTTGCTGTTGCTGTTGCTGTTGCTGTTGCTGCTGATGATGCTGCTGCTGATGCTGATGCTGATGCTGTTGCTGCTGTTCGTAGACGTGAGCCAGCTGACTGAGGGCAGGGTAAGGGTGCTGCTGGCCCATGTTGGAGCCCGGCACCACGCTGTTGTTCATCTGACCGCCGTCTGTGGGCAAAGACACATGACAGGACAAGGTTAGAATCAGGTTTAGGACGTTATGTGAGAGCGTTGACAGTTTGAAGCTCCACTTACAAGCAGTGGTGGAATGTAACTAAGTACATTCACTCAAGTACTGTACTTAAGTACACATTTGAGGTACTTGTACTTGACTTGAGTCTTTTCTTTTCATGCCACTTTCTACTTAAACTCTGCTACATTTCAGAGAGAAATTTTGTACTTTTTACTCTACTGCACTAATCTGGCTGCTTTAGTTACTAGTTACTTTACAAATTAAAATGTTTGCAGACAAAACGCATGTAGTTTATAAAATATGATGAAATGATTAGCCAATTAAACACTTTGTTGATTGTTTCTAGTTCCAGTTTCTAAAATGTGAGGATTTTTCTGCATTGAGTACTTTTACTTTTAATACTTGAAGTACATTTTCTTGATTATATATACATACTTTAACTAAAGTAACGTTTTCAATGTAGGACTTTTACTTGTAACAGAGTAATTTTACAGTGCTGTATTAGTACTTTTACTTAAGTAAAGCATCTGAATACTACTTTCACCATGGTTACAAGCATCCACTTATATAACACCCCTCCCCCCTTTTATACTGCATTAGAAATTATGTCCATGCTCCACAATTCTCAGGACACATTAACACCTATTCATGCCAGTACCAATAGCTGATGGACTCTTGCCATCATTCTACAGCTGCATCCTTTTTACCATATATGTCACGCTGTCTAAACACATTTGGACAGAATCCAGAGATTATATATATGTACACTGAAAAGCTGCATCTGCTGTCTATTACATGAGGTTTTACCAATACTGACATGTATGTCAGTATTAGAGCTGGAATGCTCATGTCCAACAGAGTGTGTGTGTGTGTGTGTGTGTGTGTGTGTGTGTGTGTGTGTGTGTGTGTGTGTGTGTGTGTGTGTGTGTGTGTGTGTGTGTGTGTGTGTGTGTGTGTGTGTTCTTCTTTAACTATATTCGTGGGGTCCAAAAACTGGGAGTCCAGTATATCTGTGGGGTCTGCACAGCCTTGTGGGACCAAAATGCTGGACCCCAGAAGGTTAAAGGGCAGTTTGAGGGTTAAGACTTGGTTTTAGGATTAGGGTTAGACTTAGGTTATGCTTAGGGTGAGGGTAAGGGTTAAGATTAGGCATTTAGTTGTGATGGTTAAGGTTAGGGTAAGGGGCTAGGGAATGCATTATGTCAATGACGGGTCCCCACAAAGATAGTGAGACACACTAAGTGTGTGTGTGTGTGTGTGTGTGTGTGTGTGTGTGTGTGTGTGTGTGTGTGTGTGTGTGTGTGTGTGTGTGTGTGTGTAAAGTAAGAGAGGGAGAGGACAGAGAGATTTTTTTATGAACATTTGATTCATTAGACTACATGTGGAATTGAACTGCAACAAACAAAGAGCTTTAGTTGTCTTCATTTGAAGTGCCTTATATACACATCCTAATTCCTGGTGTCAGGTACTGTGTTTTCCACAGATGCTCAAGATATCGCACAATGAGAGAAGTTTGACTTTAAAAAAAATGTCTGTGCTTGCTTGCAGTTTTGATGCACTCTTAATTGCAACTGTGGTATTCAGGTTTCTGGCCGACGCAATATGAGGATATATATTTTGTTCCTTTTTTTGCATTTAGTTGAGCTACTCCACAATCTTTTTGCATGTTTCCTTTACAGTGGTGGGAGTAACGCTTTACAACACAGCAATGCAAAAAGGAATGCGCATTCCTTTTTGCTGTAACGCAGTAACGCAGTAATATAACGCATTACTAATTCATTTTCGGTAATATTATACCCGTTACAATCAGTAACGCGAGTTACAACGCATTTTAACGCAACATTTAGTGATTCTGATTTTGATTTTTTTTTTTTTTTTTTTTTTTAAGAATTCACCAACACCGCAAAACATTTCTTCACAGGAAAAAAAAAAAAAAGCTGTGAGTATTATTTCCTGTCGCTGTATTCGATGGTTGAGATGACTGCAGAGACAGATACATTTGCGAGATGGACATTATTTTCAGGAGTTATTACGCTGTGTTGAAGCGAGCTGTCCCGTCACCGTTCCTGTGGTCAGAGCCAGAACCAGAGACATCAGTGTCCCAACAGGTGACGGTACGTCAGCGCGGACAGCAGTGTGTCCGAGCTGCTGACAGATAGAAACATGTTGGGAATTCATGTTTAGGCTTGCTACACGTTAATATCATTGCATTTTATCAGCCGTGGAAAGTAACTATGCCGTACTTCAGTACAACTGTAAGGTACTTTTAACTGAGTATCTTCATGTTCTCCTACTTGCCTTGTACGTTTTACGTTGTAACTCAAAAGTAATGCAAAAGTAGTGTAAAGCATTACAATTCAGAGACAGTAATATTGTAATATAACTAATTACTCTCAAATGACAGTAACTAGTAATCTATAATGTATTACATTTTGGAAGTAACTTGCCCAGCACTGTTCCTTTACTATAACTGTCTATTAATATGTGAAGGAGTTTCGGCTTTAAAAGGAATTGACTCTTTTTTGCCACCTGCTTATGTTATAGGAAGTAACAGATGTCATATTAAATACATTCTCCTGGTTGCAAAATTGGCTAATGCATTCCACTTATTTAAAAAGCAATAATTACAGTACATTTTAAAAGGTGTGTGTATGTATGAGTGTACTCTCCAACATCTTTGCAGCACATAAAACTAGAAATAATCCAGCGCCTCTATATCACATCATATCATCAGTAAAACATATGTTGAAGAGTTACAAAAAAATCAGTAAGCTTTACAGTATGTTCTGATTGTGATTAGCAGCCAATCAGTCCTCCAAAGCCCCAGCACATTCTCAAAGTAGCCCTCTCAACCATGGCCATATTTGATTAGTGAATGGATCAGCCTTCCTCTAGTGCTGCAACTAAAGCTGCACCTCCTCTGGAAGTTTCAGGAAACCAGATGGCATCAGTACAGATGGATATGAAGGGCGGCGCCGGCAGCTCGACAGAGTTGTACGAGAGCGGTTGAGGAAGTGTAGCAGTCTGACTTTAAAGCACAGCTTAATGTCAAAATATGTGTGGGAACTCAGAGGACTCTCTCTTCAGCATTGTTCTCTCGCTGTGCTGAGTCTGACAGATAATTGCAAATTCCTGTTCCTGAAGGCGAAGGTATAGCCTTGCTAAGTGAATACATTCTGTTTAAAGCCCCAAACTTCCACTTGATAATTTGAGACATAAGAACAACTTAAGAGACAGAGAGTGAGAGGAAGGAACGACAGGGAGAAAAGTGAAATGGAGAGAAAGGGAGATGGGATGAGGATGCATAAAGAAATGAAGATAGTGAAAAGAAAGTTAGAACAATGGCAGTAAAATGGCATAGTAAAAGGTAGACAATCTCAACAGTGATACAAACTCTTCCTCCCCTACTTCTCCTTTCAGCCCTCTTATAGGTGCTCATATCTGTATGAGCACCTATAAGGGCCTTTTGTTGCTCCACGGCAAACAGAAGGGGCACTGGCCTTAAACCTGCACAGTCCAACTGTCAAGTAAAGCAAGTTGTGGTGTTACTAATTAATTATTTAGCCCTGGCACTGACTCAAACCACACACACCTACACACATACACACATACACTGACTGACAAGGTAGAGAGAAAGTAGAGACAATTATAAAGAGCATCAGAGTTTAAGACAGCGTGACGCGTGAGGTGTAGAAGAAAGAATAAGAGACATATAGACATCTGGCTTACTAAAGGCCTACGTGGATTTAGGTAAATGGAAACAGAAGGCACTGATTTACCTTTCACCTTTCATCCATCTAATAGAGTCTCTCCAAAAAATATTTACTTCAGTCGCGATGAAAGCCAGTCCTCAGCTTTATTGTTCATAGGTGGCCAAAATGGCTGGCATGAGGTCACCAATTTTCTCATTTCATAATGGATTTTGCCTGGTTGTAGAGCACAATTTTAAAATGCAATATCATATCAAAGCACTAGTCCACCTCCTTGTTTGCAGGCACTCTGCCATGGACTGGCTCGCAATGAATCATGAACAGTCATGTATTTATACTAAATTGTGATTGTATGCAAATGATTTATGTTGCTAATAAATAAGAATCTGTTGAGATAATATATTAAAAAAATGTCATTAGAGAGACAATGAACACAATGTATTAAACTGGACTCATGTCTGCTCTGCCAAGTTGGCTGGCTGTTGGCTGTTATGGATGTGACAAGCTACTGATTCAAATTACAGCCTCACTGAGCCACAGATAAACATCTGGTAACTGTGGTCCATTTTTGGCTTTAAGCAATAACTGGACATTTTGGGGAATATCCTGTTCACTTCTTTTTTGGGGGGGCATTTTCAGCCTTTATTTTGACAGGACAGCTGAAGACATGAAAGTGGAGAGAGAGGGGGGAATGACATGCAGCAAAGGGCCGCAGGTCGGAGTCGAACCCGGGCCCGCTGCGTCGAGGAGTAAACCTCTATATATATATATATATATATATATATATATATATCTACTGAGCTATCCAGGTGCCCGTGCTTTTCACTTATTTTGTGCAGAGTTAGATGAGAGTATTGATAGCACTTGCAAGTACATTAAATATGTAGCTTGAGCCAGCAGCAGACTAGCTTAGGTTAGCACAAAGTATGAAAACAGGGTAAACAACCCTTGATGTTTTTGGGTCTTCCGGATCTGCGCTCTCTGAGTCTCTGCACTGTCATTGCAGCCAGGGAATGACTGTGACGGCACTGTAGCGGCACTTTCTACCTATATACAGTAGGCTAGTCAGACAACTCAAGTTTGAAATGTTTATTATAACAGCAGAACATTATATTTGGCGGCCAGACTCAGACCTCATCACTCCCCGCAGTATGGGTTTACATGAGATATTTAGGAGTGATGATAAAGTAGCTTCCCCCTGGCCGGAGCCTGCAGGTGGATGCTGGGGTGGTGGTGGGGCTAACAGCAGGCAGCGATACAGGTGCAGGGCAGCAGGAGCAATGGCGAGGCAGAGATGGGGAAATTGTGCAGCTTAAATAGATCGCCAAATTGAGTGTGTGTGTTTGGTAAATGATACGGGGAGTGAGACAGTGCAGCTCGAGTTGACTGCCTGAACTCGCAGGCGTCGCCCCATTTCTGACATCACAACCGTACGGAAGTTCTGACGGCTCATTTAAAGGCAACGCTTTTGAAAACGGGCTGTGTGCATTCCTCTGTGGATTGAACGTTTTGATACTTTCATAGTATTTATATAGCACCTTGATTTGCTTTAAAAACAAAAAAAAACGTGGGAACAATAGAAAAGTGAACCACATTCAAATACAAAACTGCACTTCTACACTGTAAATTGTTTATGTATTATAATAATCTGTTATGACTTCTCCATGTTGGTGTGAATTATTGCAGCAACAAATAATTAAAATTATTACAGTAGTATAAAAACAAGTGTGCCAGTCCAGATTTTGCCCTTAAAACCACAGTTTTTATCCAGCACCTGTTAACATTTTGGGCTTTGCGTCATTCATTTTCAATAGCAAACAACACCTCAGAAAGGCTTAAAGTAAACACTGTGATATATTCAAGAAAGTGTAGCAGTGCTATTAGGGTTAGGGTTACAACAGATGTGCTTGTGGATGTGTTGGACACTGGAATTGATCACATAAATAAATATAAATATATGCTAATTGTCCCATAAGAGGAATTCTTTGCCAATTTATCTCTATTGCTCATGCATTAGCTCTACGACATAGATTAATGCTGTGTACTGCTGCTCCCAGTCCACAATCTTTTCTCCTGCAGTTCTCTTTGCTTATAAAGTGCTATTATTATTTCATGTTTATAGAAACACTGTGTTAGCTCTCAGTTGACAAGGATGACAAAGTGGATGGAGATTTGAGCCAAAATACATATAATTGCCGTCTTCACCTTATGCAATCTTAAAAATGTTCTGCTACTATTGCTCCAGAATCTCTTTGTAAAAACCTCCTCATTCATGCGTTTTGATCTGAGTGAAAGGGTCGCACACAGAGTGAAAAACAAACACAGCAACCTGATGACATCATCACATTATGAACCCATTTGCCAGGATGACTGACACGTGTCACCAGGATGCCCATCTGGATAATGAAAAGGATGCAGTGGGAGTATGCTGGTGTGGTCACAGTGCGTCACCAAGCTGAACCAAAACACACTCCTTCTCTAAGGTCACCGCAGCCTTTTAACTATCTTCAGAGACAGATTTAATTCCTTCTTTTGGAAGATTTCTCCCAAGAGTAGGGCTGCAGCAAACTACAAAGAAAGAAAAATAAATTGGATACAGTTGAGAATCAGTTTGACAAGCAGCGGCAATTACAAGCCCATTGTGTTTGGGTCAAACAAAATGGAAACTAAAGATAAAACTTAGATGCCACAACAATGCTTCTCTAGAGATAAGGGGGGGGGAATGGATTCAACACTATCGTGGTATTTTCCGTTGCAATGCTGTATCGATACACAGATGCCAAGTTATCAATCTTTTATTATAGAAACTGCACATGAGAATTAAACTTTTTGCTACTCAAACTCAATTGCTTTTTCAGTCCACTAGGTTTATCTTTTTAGATAAAACAGATGTTGACAAAGTTTTCATTTGGGGACATCCTTTGAAGTTGAAAAAAAGGTAATACATTGCAATATCGCAGAATGTCGCACAATGTTTGAAATTGCAATAATATCGTATTGTGACATAAGTATTGTGATAATATCGTATCGTGGGGGCCTCTGGTGATTCCCTCCCTATTCTCTACATTATAATATACATTTAAGACGACATTTCAGCCACAGAACGCCTTCCTATGATACTGAACATTTCAACAAAGTTTTAACAATGTAACTGGCACATACAAACAATCCTGGCAACTGAATACAATCAATGTTTAGCAGTCAAAATGGCCAAAATCCCAGAAACAAAATTCATTTTAAGAGAAAATTGCTCAGTAGAGCTCAATAGAATCCTCCACCAAAGTCTAATCACCTCAGTTATTTGGTACTTTATCAGCCAAGCTGTACTGGATTGATGACAGCTGTATACAGTTACTGAGTTTGAGATCATGAGGTCAACAAAATCAATAGGTTTAGTCCTGATTGTACAGCAAATATTGTGTTCATGACAAAGGCCAGAAGATATGTTCATCTGAAAACTGAAAGATTGGAGAGAGGGGGTGGTGCTACAAGACAGAGCCTGAATGCACTCAGCAAATTTCATATAGCTAAACATATCTCACGTAAAGGACAGTCTGTGCACTATGTGCTCACATAGTAACCCGCAGTTCTTGTTGGAGGTACAACACATTCAAACTGTTGGAGCTAATCCTTAATATTGAACTCCTTCATTCATTTGTCCAATTTGTATAAAGACTTTTCAATTGAAAAAGCCCTTTAAAAATCCTAATACAATGTTGATAATACGCTCTTGGGTCTCTCTCGGTTCCTTCAAAGTAGAAGACTGACAATGGATGCTTAGGATTCTTAGAAGTAGCAGTCCAATCCTTGAACTAAGGGGATTTGGAAAAACACTGGTCTGTGCTCTCCGAAGTAGCCATTCTGGGTGCTATTGAAAATATTTATAGTTTACTGCTGATGTATTTCTGTAAGAGGGCTTTTATACTAAAGACTAATGTATGCTCCCTTTATGTACAAAAGCAGATAGGCCTATGTAGCTTTTAAATGATGTAACCATCACTGCCCATATACTTCCTTGCATCCTTTACGTTGGCATGGATGTTAAGCAATACAGCCATTAGAGGGCTTATCCTGTGGTACCTGACCAATCCCCTTTTTCTGTAGTAATTGTTTGTACCTGTGCCCGGGCGAAGAAACATCATGGCTAGATATTTAAAGTTTCTGACTAACTCACCTGGCCTCTCCTCAAAAGGTTTCACCATTTTTACTATTTCTTCATCGTGTTCTATGGTCATCATGTCTCACTTGAACTATTGTCTACACTGCCCCCATGATCTCCGTTCGTACTGCTCCGTTTCGTCCGTATCCATAAGCTTTCAGAAAACTTGTGCAAATATGGACAAAATGAACCAGAGCATGGACAGAAGGCTTCGTCCCTATCCGTATCTTACATTGAGCATAAATGAGCCTTAACAATAACAAAGTGGCAAAAAACGCAGGCTTCCCCATTAATTTCAATAAGGCTGCATTGGCGCAGCAGGGGGTGTTGTTGCAGACTGCTCCGGCAAAAAACGTGCAAGAACAAATACATGGTTACACTACACTTTAGTAGGTATCTTGTCGTGTAATATGTGTAAACCTTTTGTCAGTATATGTAAAGGTCATAGTTTAATTTAAACTTTTGGAGCCATACCAGATGGGCTATCAAGGCCCTTTTTTGCTCACGCAGTTGTTTAGCCATGTGTAGCCATCACGAACAATGGCTGTCTCATGCCTTGCTTGCGTGTCTGGTGTGAAAGGTGTACACCGATTCTCCTCTGGGCGGTCTGTGCTGCGTTCCGGTTGCGTTACGGTTTTGTTCCGTCCTCCACCACGCGTCATATCACACCGGGAGTGTCTCAGAAGCGGAGCCTCTTGCTGCCTGACTCGCAGTATATTGTCTCTACAAGTACTTTACAGAACAATCACGTGTTTATTAAGTTAGTATCTACCTTCCACTCCAAGCACTCCTGCAATTTAACTGATTTTTAACACTTTAATGCTTTCTCTTTTCTCGCGTTTTTTTATTTATTTATTTTTTACCTTTATTCAGGGAAGTTTCACTGAGAGGCAGCCTCTCTTTTGCAGGAACACCCTGATCACATTTACACAGTTACACATTCATACCTGGAAGCTGCCCAGTACAACCACAGTCTGATCTGCTGGCCACTAAACAGCAGCTGCACTGCGTTGTCCTGATGAAAGGGATTTGTGATGTCTATTATGTTTTTCCAGCTCCAAGATGAATCTCTCGTTATCCATGGTGTTGTAGAGAAGACATGAACGATATTGGGGGGGTGTCTTGGTGAATTGCCTGGATACGCCTGGCGACCTAGACCTGGCGCATATCTTTATCCGCTTTACGCATGCTTCTGGGATGCACCGTGGCACGGCTGGTGGAATGTCAAGCATTGACCTGAATGGCAGAGATTTCTCGCGGAGCCCGCGGCGCATCCGGAAGCAGACATGCCCGGTGGAAAATAGGGTTTAGGCTAGCGCACAAACTTGAAAAAGTAATATTTGCTGCTAGCTGTCAGTTTTGAGAAAACATGCAGAAACGCTCATGAAGTAACTGTTTTTCTTGTATTTTCCCACCAAAGAAGGGAATCCACAGTTCTGCCTTCTAATCGAATCCGTTCAGGTACACCAGGCTTCCATAGACAGGTGGGTGTTTTTTCATCTCCCAGCTCATTGAATGAATGCCAGAAGACATCTAAAAGGTCAGGTATTATGATTTTTCTTAGACTTCTGTGAGCTTGACAAGATGGACGTCTGGCTTTGCAAAATTAGTGCTGCCCAGTATGAAAGATTTCCTGTAGGGAAAGACCATTTCCTGTATATAATTTTTTCTTAAGACCTGCTCACTACAGGCTGCTTGTAAAAGTGGCTGAATTGTTGCCATGTTACATCAATCACTGACAGGAGGGAGCTGGGAATTTATTTATATAAAGTCATCACAGGGTACTGCTTCAGGAATTCAGGGTAAAAGCAGTGGATTTGATCATCATGTGGTTTTTTAACATTGAAAA
This sequence comes from Zingel zingel, assembly GCA_023566125.1. NCBI lineage: Eukaryota > Metazoa > Chordata > Actinopteri > Perciformes > Percidae > Zingel > Zingel zingel. The sequence goes on from CM042334.1 coordinate 21,605,620, forward strand.
AAGAGACATTTACATGAACTCACCCTGCAGGGCGAAGACGCGGGAATGTCAAGATTACAGTGCGTGTGACTGCACTGATGAGACAGCGTGTGGATGATGAGCTTAAGACCGCCAGGTAACAGACAGTGCAGTCAGCAACGCGCAACATGAGTGTGCACTACAGTACATAACACCGCAAAGGTCGAGTCACACAGCGCCGACACACAATGATTTCAAAGCTGCGCTGTCTCCTTCGTGGGAAGCCAGACATCCAGCGTGAAGCAGTGAGGCAATCTTCCCGGGGCAGACATGGTATCTGTGCTTTTCTCATGCCCCATTCCGTTCAACTGTGTCCCTTGATGTGTACTATATAGTTGTGTGTGTGCAAGAGGAAACGAAGAAGAAAAAAAAACAAACACAAGAGAGACATCAAGAGAGAGCCAGGGCACATGTATGTAGGAGTGCTTCTATCTCATGCTTGGCCTGACTCCATCGCTACTGGCTGTACAGTGTAATTTAACTGCTTGTTTGATTCGCTGCTGAAAATTGTAAGCAGCTGACTCATCTATTATTCCCTCTTTCTCCTCACTCTGCAAATGGATAAACCCTCTTCTTTTCTTCAGCTGCAAAACTGCCTCTCTGTCATTACTCAACCCTCTCCATCTCCCTCTTATTCTCTCTTGTCATGGCAACAGTATTCTCTCGTGTAGTATTTGCTCTGCAGCACACGGCGAGTTCTCATTGTCCCGCAGTCACCCTCGCCCACATATCAACAGGCAGGCAGGCCGGCTGTACTGTACTGAAAAAGTCATTGTTATGCAACCTATGTTATGCTGCCTGCTGCTCTGTTGGTCTGTCCATCTCTCTTCACGTGTCTGCTTGCCTCCTCTGAGCTTGTTCTAGGTCACATCCTAACGGCTTTGCAGGCATTGTCAAAAAAGCACACATGTTTTATTGAAAGACTTACTCTAGTTTGGTAAAAAGGCAGTTTTATCGTAGTCACAGTCATATTTGGGTACAACCGAGCAAAGCATTTTTAAGTTGAAAAGATATTGACACAAAAGTCTGCTCTGACAATGAAAAACCTGTGTAAATAGAGCCTCAAAATGAAAGATGAGACGTGCGGAGTTGTCCAAAGCTGCTGCCTGTACTGTTTTCTAAAACTGGGAGCGACAGTAAACATCTTTGTGATATTAACTTAGAACAGTTGTATGAAAATTTGTGCTCAAGAAATGCATCCTGAGAACACAAACGGACATTCTCTAATGTGTGAAGCTTGCTCTATTTATTATGTAGCTTTGAGTGCTCTTGACTCATCCAAATCACTCACCCTTATGTGACAGTGTGCACACATCCCATGTGTAGGAGTGTGTGGGGTCTTCTCCGTTTCTCTGCATATGCATATTTAGTCACACTAAAAATGGTAAGCAGGTTATGTGTGAGCTTGTGCGAGCCAGGAGTCGAGAGCTTCCTCTTTATTTGCCCTCCTGTCTGTTTACAGTACATAAGAAGCACTGCATGTGTCTTGACCTCATCCCTTCGGCCCATATCTCTCTTGTGCAGCACGGATGACAGCGAGGATCACAGAGCGAGCAGAGGCCTCGCTATGTGACCGCTGAGCTCATGGGAATTTAGCCAGGGACCGGGTGTAAAACCTCCTTTGTATGGTGGGTGGTAAGGTGAGGGAGTTCATGTGGAGGCTTGAGCAAAGAAGATGTGGTTGGACTCTGAGGGTCACACCTTTGTGATTGGTGGGCACAGCAAAGAAAATTCATTGAGGCTTTAAACAAGAATATTTGCTAGAATGAAAGAGAGACAGCCAGTGGGAACAGAACAGATGCCCGAGGCTCCATGGTTCTTGCTGCCTACTGGCACTGTCAGCAGTGGGGGGCAAGTTTAAAGTGCAAGGGCCAAAAAGCTCCCAGATAGAAACTATTTGACACTGATGCTTACCGCCTGAAGGAAATCCAAGCATACTGCCTACAGCTTGTAGAGGTGCTTCAAAAGTCACTGAGTAGCTTTAGACTAGTGATCCCCGATCAGTTGTAGTTGTACCCCGGGGGGGGATAATTCTGCAGTTGCCAGTGGGTAGGTTTTAAAGATTGTTATGTACAAAAATGCATTTTGATGAAAAACAAATAGAAGAAGAAATATTTAGACATATTAAGTCAGGTATTACACCTGAACAGGGACGTCACTAGGATTGAAAGACAGGGGGGGCTTAGCCCCCAGGGTATTTGTAACTTGCGTTTGCAAAATCTTTGCACTCACATCTTTTGTTACTGTATTAGAGCTACACTTATGTCAACAACCAGTCAAGAAACCAAGATGTTAACAAGTAAAAAGTGACAGACATATCCTCTTCCTCCATTTCTACACTGTTCCTTCTGTCTTATCCTTTAAGATAAAAAAAAAAACCCTGATGCTAATTTCATGACTTCGAAATTGGTCACATGAAACAACATCCAAAATGTCCAAAAACTGACAGAGGCCAGACAGTAAGTTAAACAAATATGACAAATAGCAGTACAAGAAAAAGAAAAAAATAGGCATAATAGGCATCACTGAATACTTTATCATGTAAGATATTAATACGGATCCTATTTAAAGTGGCTACTGTCTAAACACAATAACCTGATGCCGGAAGGAATAAAAGATTTGGTGTAATGATTACTGTATATATGTACTGTATGTACTGTATGTAGGATTGCTTTCATTTTATTTTCACATGTGTATCTGTGGGCATGTGCCAATCTTTAGGGTAGCCTACATTTAGGCAACATCTACATATTTAATTTATCACAGCCAATGAATGAAGAAAGTTAAATTAGTAAGAATATAGCTAGCATATATAATAAATATAATGAAATAACTTAGTGTAGGCTATGCATAGTACCTAGGCCTGCCAACAAATGCTTACTGTTACAAAACAATCCTTAGACCTATAGACCACTACTGACCTCAATCACGTCGGCTCCCTCAGAATCAACTGCCCTGCCAATCTCCTGCTTCTCTTTCTCTCTGCTGAAATAGCTTCCAATATCCATCTCATCTGCTCACTGAATTGAAGGATACAACGGTACAATAGCATTATCAGGGACCCTATGACATTTAGTTTTCAGTGACAACAACATTCTATGGGGATTGATATTGTTTTAGAATAGGCCTACTATAGAGATAGGCTATATTATTGGCAATGAATAAAGAGTTGTGATTAGCTTCCTAAGTTAACCATTTCTTGTTATTTCCCTCGTTCACTCTAGCTAGACTACTGTTTTCCATAGCAAACCAAAATATCCCCTTTCCTTTACCTCAAGAAAACGTAGCTAAAGGTAAGCAGGTAATTAAAAACAACTTATAATTTCACTCTGTATCACACTAGGTGTAATCAATCTTCCTTTCACCATTAGCGTGTGTATCGGTGTGTGTGTATGTGTGGGGGGGAGGGTGCATAGCGAGTTCAGACCAAAGAGTAATGACAAGACAAGATGAATCCTCCAGTTACTTGCAACGCTCCGGTCTGCAACGCTCTGAAAGCTGCCAGTTTACACCAATGCAACGAGACGGTGCGGTGCATCATCTTGATAGCACAACGACTCTTTGTACTTCTGTCTAACTTCCAACTTTTCGGCTATTTTTTTGTAGCTGGATATATATCATTTGTTGCGTCTAAATATGAATGAGGATACGGCTATTGATATTGTTGTTCTTATTATTATTTAGGGGGGCTTAGGAACATTTTGGGGTAACTTCAGCCCCCCTAAAATAGGCCTAACGACGTCCCTGCACCTGAACACCACAAGTTGCAACAAAAACAAATGCACGTGAACTGGTTAGGGGCGTAGCACAACATTCTGGGCCCTGTAG
>CM042334.1:22354465-22456965 GCA_023566125.1 Zingel zingel
TTGAATGTGTTTCTAAGTACAGATATCTTGGTATTTTAATTGATGAATCTCTTTCTTTTACCCTTTTACCCTTCATATTCAGTAGATTTCAACTTAAACTAGGGTTTTATTTCAGAATCAAATCCTGCCTTTCGTTCAAATCTAGAAAGAGGCTTGTTGCTACCACTTTTATGTCTGTACTTGACTATGGTGATGTTTTATACATGCATGCTTCAGCTCAAAGTTTACATGCACTGGACACTGTATTCCATGGATCTCTGAGGTTCATCACTGGTATGAAAGCCCTCACCATTGTGAACTGTATGAACGTGTTGGATGGCCTTCTTTATCAACACAGAGACTTCAACACTGGCATATCCTTGTATACAAGGCTATTTTAGGTCTCCTTCCATCCTACCTTCTGACCTATATCAGTGTAAATAGTACCGGGACTTACAATCTTCGTTCCCAGGATGTTTTCCTTCTGTCTGTTCCAAAGGTTAGAACTGAGCTGGGGAAAAAGGCGTTTAAGTTTGCTGCTCCCTCTACACTGAAACAAGTTACAGAAATCCATGAAACTTACTGAGCTGGTCTCATTGGTCGCTTTTAAGAGGATGATGACTGACTTGGAGTCAGCCACATCTGGCTGTAGATGTTTTGCCTGATGTGTTTAGGATTCTGGTTGACTTTGAAGGATTTGCTGTTTCAGTTGTTTTATGTTTTTAGTGTTTTTGTGTATTTTGTGTGTATGTACTGTATGTGTGGTTGTACTGCTGCCTGTCTTGGCCAGGACACTCTTGAAAAATAGATTTTTAATCTCAATGAGTCTCTTCATGGTTAAATAAAGGTTAAAAAAAAAAAAAAAAATATATATATATATATATATATATATATATATATATATATATATATATATATATATATATATATATATATATATATATATATATATAAGGCAACACCAGTAAAAAATTACAATTTGCCTGGATTTAATTTCTGGGGATTTCTGTTCTTGAGTATTAAAAAAACTCAAGAACTGTCAGCATAAAAAGTGAAAAGCTTAAATGAATGCCCTTATTTGTGGTCTTGCTAAGAGTTAGAAAATCGATAGCCCTCTCATGTCTGTGTTGTTGTAGGAAGCTACAGCCAGGAGATGGTTATCTTAGCTTAGCTTAGCATAAACAACAGAAACAAGGAAACAGATGTCCAAAGGTAAAAATAAGTCCCCCTTCCAACACCTCTAATGCTTACAAGTTGACAGTTACACCACGTAACTGCCCGTAAAAAAACAACTTACTGTAGTTACATTTTGGTTTGTTAATTAGTTAGCTTTAGAGTTACCTTCCGGTTTCCCTCGTTTCCAGTCTTTAAGATAAGGCAATGGCTACCTTGCTCTTGCTTCATATTTAGCGTACAGACAGGAGAGTGGTGTTGCTCTTCAAACAGTTACTTTAAAATGTTTGGTTTTACACCAACTGCATTCATATGAATTGATTTTTTTTTTCAAATGCGCTTGTTTTATGGGAAAAAAAAAAGACTTCACCAACCTGATTGTGGGAAGTATAATATGTCAAGTACGTGTCTATGTTGAAACTATACTGTATATAAAAGTCATTAGGATGGGATGAACGGATTTCCCTGCCTCACCTCATTCAGAATGGCTGACAATGAGGACAGAGCGGAGCTGAATTAGACATGAGAAGATAAACCATTCATACATCCGTTAGCAACGTCCCATTAAATCCAGTTGAAGTGGCTCATTCTGCAGGGCGGCGCTTCAGCCTGTCTGCCTCCCACGTTGTCTCCATTCCACTCGCCCTCTCTCTCTCTCTCTGTACAGTATCTCTGAGTCACACTACAAACTACCCAGGTGCTTTTTTTTGTATCATGTGGCTGCTGCGCACAATTTCATTTAACTCTGCAACTTGTGAGTTTTACTTTAATCAAAGCTGGCTTATAATTACCCAACATCCACCACTGCATCAGGCAGTAAACATATGTCATGTTCCGGCTTGAGTAATTAGTAACGTAAACCCCCCCAAATTCTTTCATGTCTGGATTGAAATTTATTGCTGAGACAATTAGTCTAATTATACAGTTTGCCGCCTAGCTGAGAAGGCAGTGGCATGCCACTGTAACAGGATCCAACATGTATGTGTGCTTCTGTGTGTTGCCACTTTTGACTCACATGTTGTTGTAAAAGCAGAAACACAGATTGTGTAAAAAATGTGCACTGATGGGATTTGGCAACATGCTCCGGTAGGCGACTCGCACGTCTGATTTGTGACACACAAATCTCTCCGGATCACAGCTCACGCCTCATAGCTAAAGTAATACACACATGACGATAAGAACAGAGGAGAGGAGCGTTTGAGTATTCTTCTGTTGTTTCTGGAGAGAACCACCGAGGGGCAGCGAGGACCTCAGAGTCTTAGAGCTATGAAGAGAAACCCCCAAAATGTGGGTTAGCGGAGAGAAAGGGACACGGTAAAAGAAAGAAATAATACAAACTGGGTGGTGAAAAAAAGAACATGACTCAGCGACACAAATCAAGGGATTTGGGATACACTTCAGTAAAAAGCAGCGAACGAAAGAGAGAGGGAGGATCAGCATCAAGGTCTGGCGAGCTGTGAGCGACTGCAGCCAGGGCCTGTGGTGTCCTGAAATCCAAGGGCTGTGTATGGTAAATTGGTGGGTGGGGTACACAGTGGCTGTTGATAAGCAGATAGAACACAGATCTGCGCCTATAAATAAACTATAAATACACATAGGGAAACCCTGGAGCTATAGGACTAGTATGGCAAGGTCACAGAGGCTCCAAACTGGAGAAAAATATCCAGGGGAAAAACAAGAGAGAGATGAAGAGAGAGGGAGAGAGGGGTGAATGGAGAAAACAAAGCACTGAGATGGAATGAGGAAGGTATCCAGGAGATTTAACCACAAAACATACAAGCAACAAACTTGATCAGAGCTCACGAACACCATGAGTCAGTTCTTCTGTTTCATAAGAGCAATAAATGAAGGGAAAGGCAGCCTCGTATTCCTCAAACCTCAGAGGAACCAACCTCTTTTTTTTTTTTTTTATTGCAGCGCCATTAAAACCTCACAAATAAAAGAGGAAGCCCAACGGATGGACACGGCTGGAAAGTACAATACAAAACTGACCTTGTTAAGCATTTATAAGGACTGTCTGGGAGGCTTTATGAGCAGGAAAAACAAGTTTTGCTAGAGGAGGAACGATAAAAGTCAGATTCAGATTTTCCAGGGAAGGCTGCGAGAGTAAGTAGAGGGAAGAAACTCAATGGAGGGGAGGAAAGGGACAGAGTAAAGTGAGTGTGAATCACTCATATCATATCAGGAGAAAATGAGAGCCCAGAGATGTTGTCGTGGGGAGCAGCGCTCTCCTCTCGCTTGCTATTCTCCTAAGACCACAGAGGTGTGGCTGGAGGAAGAAGGAGTGATGGTGAAAAGGAGTGACGGGGAGAGAAAAGACCACAGATTGAGAGGTGTGGCTGGAGGAAGGAGTGATGGTGAAAAGGAGTGACGGGGAGAGAAAAGGGACAGAGAAAAATAGGAAATGGCCTTGGGAGGGTTAGAAAAGAAGCAGTGAGGGGAAAGAGGAAATAAAACATGCGAAAAGCAAGAAAAAAAGGATGACAAGCAAAGGAAGATGAAAGGTGCTGAATGAATGAGCCGGTGGCAGAGTGTGATCATGCTGACTGCTTTAAGATATTGAAGGATAGGTTCACATTTTTTTCAAGTCTCTTTTTAAGACAGACTTGAACGGCAGTTTTCACGTCTCCGAAACAGAAAGTGGATCAGATCTACACAAAGAAACGAGTGAAGAGGGAGAAAAATGCAGCAGGCAACTGACCATGGAGACACGAACTGACAAGCTTAGTTCCTTAGTTGCAGCTAGCAACAACTACTAATGATGTACACACCATGGCAAATGCATGCACATTTAATTCATATAAAATAAATAAAAAAATTAAAAAAAATAAAATTAAAAAAACATGGTCAAAAAAGAAGACCAATGTTAATTTGCATATTTAAAATGTCTTAAGTCTGTTGCACTTAACTGCAGCTCTTCCATTACTGCACTGCAGAATAAAGGAGTGAATATTGGCTAAAAGCTCAAACAAACTGCTTTTAATGTTTCTTTACACGGACGGTGTGACAGACGTGAAAGCCCCTCTTCAGACTGACTAATAAATTATTAGTTGTGCTCTTCTATGTAGGAGAGGGAGTGTTTTGGATAGTGAACGCTGCATGTTTAAGTGGTCTGCCTGCTTAAGTTGTCCGTGAACAGTAAATTAGGGGAGGACATGTGGAATTAAAGGTGAAAGCAGTGGCCTGTTCCAGACGCTGGGCTATGATTTTCAGGGATCATTACTTTGAATGATGAGACGGCCAAGCCCCCTCTGAAGTTAGCTCGTGCTTGGACGAGAACTCAGACTCCAAAGCTCATATTTGAATAAGCGCTGGGCAAACACCATAGATGCCCCCCTTCCCCCTCCCACTTCAATGCTGCACTGAGTAAACTGAACACACAGCACAGCATCACAGTTGGTAGGAAAGCTCTCGCAGCACACTAATCCGTGCCGTTTTGCCAAGCTGCTTTCTCCTCGCCAGGCCTAACAATGCTGAAGTCACTTTTCCTCTCTCTCTCTCTCTCTCTCTTTTTTGCAAACAACAACAAATCATAATCCTTCGGTGGGCGCAACCATATGGTCTTGTCTTTATCCTTTCTTTATCCACACCCCACTGACATTAATAATCTGCAGGACTGGGAAGATGGTATAGGGCCAAAACACTCCCAAAATTCAAATAATCCCACTGTAGTTTTTTGTACTTCTTTTAGCTGAAACTGACATTGTCTTTGAAATGCCAAAAGGAGCCTACATTAAAGCTGCAAAAGTCAGTTTTTATATTTCAATAACAGTGGTTAAATGACGTGATGTGTAATGTGTAAGGTGTGGCTCGTAGTGACAGTCCCATAGAGAATTATCACCTGAAAATACAGTTATAGCATCATTTAATGGAAAAAGGTTGTTTTCAGTGAAAATGCTCTGAACGCTATTTGCAGACAACTACAGCTTGTGAACACAGTGGAGCATTTAGCAGCTAAAGAGCCACATATTTCCCCTCAGGAGTTAGTGAAAAGCTAAAAGGGGGGGGGGAAATATTGAACCTACATTAATCAGGTGGCCAGAAAGATGACTCCAAAGCTAATGCTAACGTTGCTCTGTATCTGCTGGATGTGTAGCTAGGCAACTGTTTGATAACAGCTTTAACATACCGACTTAAAATAGTGCTTATTGTGTTTACAGATTGTTTATGCTGCCCCCAAGTGGCCAAAAATACAATTTTTGCAGTTTCAGTTAGCTTCAGGGGCTTGCCATGCTGGTGGCTGTTTGGCTGCAGGCTAGTCATGCTATGTTATAGACTAGCTTGTTAGCCTAGCACAGGAGTTTTCAAGGCACTATTTTTTAGATGCAAATTTTTTCCACAATTTGTAGGTACAATTTCTAGGGTGGCCAAAAACAAAACTCAAAATGAATGCTAATGTTGCTTCTTGTTTGCAAACACGTTGTATATGCGAATGTTGTGTTTACAGCTTGTTGCACTGCCCCCCAGTGGCCAATAAAATCGATTCAAACTGCTTTTAGTCTGCACACATAAAATATATTTTAGCAATAATCTCTCTTTGAACCTGTTAAAACAAAAAAGGCATTATTAATTAAAAAAATATGTTATGTTGTAACTGTAAGTTACATAATGGTTGCTATTTGAGTCCATGTATAATCTGTTATTTGATGTTTTTGTTTCAGCAGCGAGTACATTTGCATCTTGCCAATAAAGCACCTATAAACTGTAATGACACAGCATTGTTAAACACAATTAAAATTAAAGTGTGCCAATAAACAAATAGGCAACTCAGTCTGAGTATATTGTTGTTTCACTTAAGCAGCACATCAACAAATCACATGCTGTCATCCCTTTCAAATGGTGCTCATCTCTAAGAGGTGCTTAAGCGGAGACTGACTGGTAAAGTACATGTAACCTTTCCATCCTGTTTCATGTGAGGCAGCAATTCATGTTGGGACTTGGGCGTTATGGATGGCTTTTTAATCTTCCCATCTGAGGTTGTTTGCATCACTTGTTTTGACTACCCAACCTCCTTCTTTTCCTCTGAAGAGGATGTCAGTGGTGAAGCTTGGGGGGGGAGATGCAGATATTCAATTGTAAGAGCAGAGCTTTCTACTTTAATCAAGCTCATACAGTATGCAGCCGTGTGGAACAGATGTTATTTAAGCCGCATCTATACCATAGCCAGGGCACGGACAGCTGTGGTTCACACAACCTTTTTCCCACCGTAACCTTAGTCGCCGCTCTGCTGTTTGTTAATTACGTATCACAACATGCCCCACGTTCCTAAATGCCCCCCTCAAAAGGCAATTCTTTTGGGACAGGAGGGAAGAGAAAGCCCAATTAGACCATGTGTCCATCTGCTGAAAGGGAGAGGTGGAGGGTGAATAAAAGAAATGAGATAAACACAGTAAAACAACGTGACGCCCCAAAGACCTTGCGGTGTTATAATTAAACCTGACAATCAGAAATGTTGGAGAGCGACGGGTGAACATGGTATTTTACCTCCTGCTTCATTACAGTCTAATGATCCCCCCTAAGGTGTTTTCCGTGACGCTAACTACAGCTTATAAAAGGGATCAGTTTCAGCGTGAAGAGGCGGCAAGCTTTAATGGCTGGTGAAGGTAAAGATAGAAAGTAAGGAGAAAGATCACAGGAGAAGCTCTGCAGACCAGACTGAAGCTTGGCCACATTATAAAACGCTGGATATTTCTGTAAAACCAGAGCTGTCTCGTCCTGTGGCAGAATAACAGATACTGTGTGTATATTAACCACTGAGCACGGCGGCTTCTTCAGGCCATCGCAGCTCTCAGATCAAGAAAAGTGAAAGCACCGGTTCACTTTATTTAAAGGTATGTTTGCCCCATTCAGAACATCTGTCACCCTGGACACATTCAGGGCAGTTTCATCAAACTCTGGGAGTGCTTACAAGTTAATTTGGCCAGAACATTCAGGCTAAAATAACCAAACCAAGACAGATGAAAATGCTTCTTCTAAGATGAGTGTGGTGCTGTTTCTTAGATGTAAAAATGTATTGAGAACAGGAAACAACCTAAAAAACGCAAAGGTTTGAATGCGAAGACAGATGTTGACATTTGATAGCCGGCAGCTGAGCAAAACAAGCTGCAGTCAGGACTGATGCTCACGCTCTGTTATTCCTTCACATGCTCTTAAGCACAGAAAGTACACGATTCTTGGCTTAAGTTGAAGGGACTCAAGTTAGATTTATTTGATTCACCACGCTGCCAAAATCTCCAACCTCATGAGATGACAGGTTTCTAAAACACTGTCCAGTGAACAAGCCAGTTGTGAGTCAGTGTGACTTTTGTTTACAAGACCTGGTTTGCATGTTATCATACAGCCTAAACTAGCATGAACTAAATAAATTTTTTTAATAAAGTTACTATAGATTGGCCCCCGATTGGCATAATTAGACCTTTAAGGGTGTCAAGAAAAATAATCTAAGTTTCACTTTTTTTTTTTTTTTTTATGAGATTCATTTTTAGCCTTGTGTCGTGAATATTGAGTTTGTAACCCGAGCAAGAAAAAAAAGCTGGTGTTTCCACTTAATTAAAGTATGTGATAATAAATACAGGACACTGTCACACTCTCTCTTTGTTCATTGACTCTGGGAATACATAAAAGTCTCATTTCCAGTCATGAAACACCCTCTGTGCCTCCGCTTTCAGCATCTGGTCCTCAATAAGAATGGCAGCGCGTAGGGCTGGGCCCAGGCCAGATGAATCAACGTCTGCCGCGATTGTCACATTAGCTGTTGAGGTGTGCTGTGTCCAGACAGAGAGTAAAGCCTGGCTTTGAGTGACAGCTCCTTCAAAGCAAAGAGACAAGATGACAGATGGTATCGAGGCCTTGCATTCCCACAGAAACACAGAACCGGATCAGCTTCTCTGAGATGTTTATGGGCGAGTAATTAAGCTTCTTTTTGGAATTTTCTAAGAAACAGTGATTGAGTTTATCAGGGATGAACCGCCATTGTGGCGGGGCCAGGAACAACTTGCCTCCGAGACTGCGGAGAAATGGCAGCAAAGCATTTCAAATCCATGAGTTTGTGTGTGTGTGCGTGTCAAGCACGCACACACACAAACGTGCACTAACGTGCGTGCGCACAAACATGGCAGAGGAATTTAGCCGAGGCTTTGATATGCAGATTGGATGCTGGCTTGTCATTTCTGCTGGCTGCAACACTGTGTTATCGTTCCTTCAGCACAGCATTAGAGCTGATAACATTTACCTGAAGGGGGCAGTTGACTGATAATATCGTCAAGGCATTTCTGCTCCTAGAAAGCCTAAGCGAGGGCCGCGTGGAATTTGCCATAACAGTATTACTGCCAAGTGGTGCTCATACGCACATCAGCACAAACACAAACATGTACACACAAATCAGCACACAAAGACAAAGAAATATGACCACTGTCTGTCTCCTACAACTACAGCATACTGAGACAGTTTGGAACATGTGCATGTCCAAAATCATTAGAAGTGTCAGTAAACAGTGACACACACACACACACACACACACACACACACACACACACACACACACACACACACACACACACACACACACACACACACACACACACACACACACACACACACACCTCATTTGCAGTGACAGCGGTGCAGAGTGAGGAAGTGGTGAAAAGACTGGATGCTGATGTTGAGTTTTTAGAAAAGAAATGGATGTTAGCATTACACAGACATGTCAAACTTAACGATTGTGCTAATCAGCTACGCTAAATAAAACTGGCACTGTGTGTTAGAATACATTACTTACTAATATCTACTTTATACATAAATCATGATGGCTGATAACTGTAGATGGCAGAACGCCAACAGTACATTAACAGATTATAACAGTTCTTCCCCCCATCCCCAATGGACCATAGATTATTTTCATAAGCTTCTGCTCATAGCATGTTTTTCTATAGTACGCTGAGCAATAGGTCTGCACTGCTTATTGTCCATTACCATACCAACTTCAGCCCCATATTAAGAGATTATTATCAGAGTGGGCCAGTTTAGCCTTTATTTTTATTTACAGGGTATTTCACAGCTGCTTGGTAAATAGGTCCTCAACCACTTTTACATCAGAACATAAAATTAATTTACACAGGAAGCTAGAGGGAGTTATTTTTATCCTGTGATAAATATGTTCCCCGATGACAGAAAAAGTGGTTAAATTAAGTCGCCAGTGATATAAGCCTTTCCATGCATGCCATTATTTGACCAATTTGCAGTGGAACACATACAATTTACCCAAAAAACATGTCTCTACGTCTGTCTACGTAAATGTACACAACCCTGTTTTGAGCCTTGACCGTCTGATTGAATAAAAAGCAATGATTTATGGTAACCAGGCCACTGAATAACCCAGTTTGCATCAATGCCCCATGGCCCGACCTTGTCCAATATTGATCATTTTCAAGGTGTCATATTGTGAAAAGTGAGATTTCCATGTCTGTTTTTTTATTATAAAGCAAGTCAAGATGCTATATAAATACTGTGAAAGTATCAAAATGTCAATCCACAAAGAATGCACACAGTCCGTATTCAGAAATGGTGCACAAGCCATCAGAACTTCCGTACAAATGTGATATCACAACTATATTCTATATATAAGTAGAAAGTGCTGCTACAGTGCCAAGACAGAGACTGTTTAGAACCGAGACACCCCAACCTGGAGTAGTTTTCTGTATCAGTGTCACGTGAGCTCCGCCACTGCCATGCCTCTTTAGGAGACTAGCAGCAGGTCCGAGTGTATTGATTCCAATGGGAGAGGGAACGTGAACACAGATTATGAGTGATTCTTTCGCCCCATAGTCACCAAAGTACATATAGGACCCATTTCTCACAAGCCACATATCTCCCGAACATTCTGACACAAAAATGGCATTTTTCATATGGACACATCAGGAGAAAATTAGTTTGAGACCTGTTCAGAGAAGCTAACGTCAGCTAACGTCAGCTAACGTTTGTGAACGCCCTAACAAAACTAATCTCTGTGATGCTAAATATGTCTTTTAGCACTGTAAATATCTAACGTTCGCAAAAGAACATATTAATAAATGATTTAAATATAACTTTTCATCCATCCACACGACGTTCACTGAATATCTTTAGTATGTTTTGGAAAAGAGCACAGATGCGGAAGACCTGGAAAACGCTGACCGATCACAGCAGACTGTCGTGAGTGGGTCTTGAAGAGACAGGCGCTAAAACAGAGTGTTTCAGACAAACGTTATGAGAAAAATAATGTTTTGTTGTTTTTTAAACATTAAAGCATGTAAACATGTTCTAGCAGAAACCCAAAATATGTATAAGTATGAACCTCAAAATTAGCTTAATATGAGACCTTTAAGGGAATAAAAATAAGCATGTTCATTTTTCTGTCCATTTCAAACAATGTTAATCTAGCAAAATGGCAGCTTCGTCTGACTGTACTTTGTTTCACAAATTACAAGTTTCTACATTTTTCTGACATGGAAGTTATTAAAGCATCCTCCAGCAATGATTTTCTGCTAACACACAGACTCTGCTATGTTTACCAATACATCAGGGATGAATACAGGTGTATTATCATCATGGCCTTATAGATTAGGACTAGTATCCAGTGTCACTGAAGCTAATTAGTATTAAATATCTAAGGCTCCTGTAGCATCAGGGTGGATTTTACCATTTTTGTTTTAACACTTCTCCTCCATCTCAAGCTCCAACAAACTAACACATACACACAGGGGAAAGCAGTGTGGCTGTGCTTTACATGATCCTGGTGGCCTGCAGTGTGTTACAGTCTCGGCAGGGAAGAAAGTAAGGGGGTCAGATAACTGAGCCTCGGGGCTCCATTGGATCACTGAGCACTTGAACACACTATTTTTTTCTCTCTTCCTCCAACAATTTTGATTCAGCACAAATAATACCCTGGTGAAACAATTAGGACATAGGGGGAACAGTCAAAACATTAAGCAGAGAGCAGTGCAAAGCCTTAGGTGCTGCTAAATAACACATCTCACAGTGGTTGTAATTTTTTATTAATTATTCAACTGTTTTCTCTAGCAACAGAACAGCAGAAATTAACTGATTGGAGATATTTCCTTAGGTGGGCCAGTGCGTTTACAAGCAATTATAATATTCTGCAATTATTCATGATCCCCGAGTGCTCTGTTTAAGATGTGGAGCACGTGCAGGACCTAATGCATTTACAGTTTAAGTGGGCTCATATTTTGGGCTTGGAAATATATGTTTATTTGGTCATACAGGGATAATTGTGATTGTAGTTTGAGTGTGTATAAAAAACTGCTTATGAGATATAACTTTTATGTGAATTATAAGCATGTAATGTATGCAAATATATTCACAGTGGATTTCATGCATGTGCTACCTATTGTATGCCACAAGCATGTACAGTATAGGGTTTAATTACTATATGTGCTTTATATATCCAATTATTCTTGTAAAAATGGTTCAATGCAGCTGCCGGAGTGTGTGTTGCACCATTTCCAGATATGATGGCCAGCAGTTTTGGGGGTTAACCTGTTACTTTCTACCCACTCAGCTCTGGCGTTGCAACTGCGCTGCTGTGAATTTCCAAACAGAGCTCCTCTTATTATCTGTGCTCTGAATGACTTGTCCTGAGGCAGTCCATCCCTTTATTTTCTGACTCAAAGTCAAAGCACAGGCACAGAAAGACCTTGTGAATACAATAACACGCAGCAAACATGCACACACGCTGACAAAAACACCAAACTGACAAAATGTATACAAAAAGTGAGGGCCGAAAATGGAGGTTAGTCCAGAGAGAAGTGCGCTTGTTTGACATCCTTTTGTCTGGCAACACACGGGAACAATCACTGAATTGTCCTGTCTTTTATCAGTCTCTCGGTCTTTGCCTTGTACGAGGACAAATCTGGGCAGCTTTAAGCAAGGATAATAAGGGTTTTTGTTGAGACATGCCCTCCCCATCTTCAGACAAAGCTCCCTCAATCTTATTCTTTCACCTCCCACAGCTAATGCAGCTTGATGATACAACATCATCTCCTCTACGCAACAAATTTCCCACTTATATTTCACATTTAACACAGACATTTCCTCCAGGCTGTTATTTGTGCTGCAGTCAATATGTTATTGACACAAACGAGGTGACATTATGTGGCTCCTGTCTCCTGTCTCCCCGACGTGTCAATCAAAAATTACTCATGGACCCGACTCAGCACAGATATAGATCGCTCAGTGGGGAAGAGCAGCGGACAGAGCGGATATCCCTTCTAGGAATACTCAGATTGATTTGTGTGCGACTGAGCCAACAGTCGGCTGATTGACAAGCGATACAATTAAGTGGAAGCGAGAAAGAACGGAAGACCATCATTATATCAATCATCAGTCCTTCCCCCCGCCTTCCTCTGTCGATCATCTGCACTCATCATCTAATGGGCTTTGTGTGCTCCGAGACGATTTCCACTGTAAATATTACAATCATGTTTCCCCGGTTCACACCAGCAGAAAGTCATAATGACAGAGAGACAAAAAGAAAGAGGGAAAGACAGAAAGAGACAAAGAAAATCAAACAATTAAAGACTTTCATTGTCAGTGTTCTCTATCCAGACACACAGGTTCAAAGTGCTGAAAAGTACGACCCTACAGCTGGGACTCGAACACACTGTACAGCAAAGGTCTATTTTAGTATGCAGAGGTTCCTTGTGGTCCTTAAGGTATTACATACATACCCTGTCATTGCACTAAAAGTGTCTGACAGTCAAAGGCACATTATGTGTATTTATCATTATTTGAGCTTGAAGGTAAGCTTTTGAAGGTACAACATGTTTTGTTGCTGGAGCGTTCTTCCCAAAGGGACTGCACCCTTTCAAAGAGCGAAGTTTTGCCCCCACAGCACAACAGAGTGGGTTACCGGTCCAGTCTCAAGCTGTAGTTATTTTCTCATAGCTGCTAACCAGAGTGGTAGTAATTAGTGGCCCTTTTGGAAATCGAAAATCTGGTTAACGAATGTGAGTTATGATTGAGCACGACTCACTAAAAGTTTCACCTGTCAGGCAACATAGCAGTTTCCCTAACCCTGCAATTGGTGGAGATGTCAGGGGCATACAAAGCCACTGTACAAGAATTGAAGGAAAAAAACACCATTTTATGAGTGCTCTATCGGTGTCCCTCAAGGTTCTATTTGGGCCCTTTTTTATTTAGAATTTATATTTATGATCTACCATACCTATCTGTTTAGAAGTTAATATCAAAATGTATGCAGATGACACAGCAATTTATATACATGCTAATTCTAAATAGCAAGATGCAATTTTCTTACTGTAGCTATGTAGAAAATAGCAGATCGGTTGACTTACTCTTGCTTGAATTAAACGAAGAGGGTGTGGGACATTAAACATGTTAAATATTTAGGTGTGATACTTAGTTTGCTGTCATAATTTGTAGTGGTGTTAATCATGCAAAAATGTTCTACTTTTGTTAGACTTCAGTTTAAATATACTCAATTTGCTAGATTAATCTAAATGCTGGTAGTTTTTGCAAATGTTTTGATATTGTTTTGTATTGTCAACTTTTTGGAAGTTTTACTTTTGGTACTAAAAAAATAGTTATTTCTGTATTATATTATTTGTTTCAGCCAACCACTTTACTTTTAGCAGCAGTATTCTAGCATATCCACCTTGAAAAACACTACAAGCTACAGCATACAGTAGCTGCACCATAGGAATTATCTATTAGGACAGCTGGGACTATTTTCTTCTTGTTCTACAGTGTACCAAAGCATCAATGTGCATTTTTGCTATTTGAGGTAGATTTCAGGATAAGTCTTCCAAATGCCTATATGTTGTATATTTTGAGGGCTTATGAGTAAAATGAACATGTTTTAACCCACATATGTGTAGTAGATGCTCCCAAGCTGACAGAGTAAAATGTTTGTTTACAAGAACAAAAGCAGGAATTATGGAAATGCTGCAAATTTAGGGTTATTTCAGTCCTGGCCACAGGCACAACAGCATGCAGAGGATGACAAAAGTAATTATTGAGCTTAGTCATAAAACTCAGCTTCATTCAGGTTACAATGTTGTGACAGAGAGTACAGCCATGATGTTTTCATCGGTCTACTTAAGCAACACAGGGATGGGCATCAGCTGGAATTTTAGTGCCATCCCTTAAAGACTCTCTGATCTCACAAGACCTGTGGTCTTAACAAACCTTGCAAAACAAGCCTTGAGTTAGATTAGAGTAGTTAAGACTGGGTTTATTCCATGTCTGGAAAAGTGGACCGCAGACAGCAGTTCAATGGGCTGATTCATCTATGTTACATCATAGCGGACAGGTACTTTTAGCCATTTTGTGGTGTCTCAATACAGTAGAAGCTGATTCAATCTCTGTCATATGAATGGTTAAATCATTCTAAAGTGTGTTTTACTTGACCTACACATACAAAGGGCTCCTCTGAATGTCATCACAAAACAGAGGTACTGACCATTCTCTCTCTCTCTGAGGAAAAAATAAACAAATACGGGAACCATGTTAATAGATTTCTTCATCTGTGCCGTTCATTAAAGAAAGTGCAAGAGAGAAAAACAAAAAGGCAGAGTTTCAGACACGGGGGGAGAATGATGAAGAATACTAAGAATGAGAAAGAGACAGAGGGGCTGATAAACAGACAGAGCAGGTTTCCACAGATATGGATGGTTTGAGGGGTCGATCGTTACCCAGACACCGCATACATGCCTGCCTGCTTTCGCTGTCTGATTGGCTGGCACACATTTGAATTAGAGTTGAGAGGAGCCATGCAGAAGAGCACAGCCAGAGAAGTCTTTGATCTCTCAGCCTCTGTCTCTTTGATGCACCATGTGGAAATACACTAGCAGATTTGGAAACCAGGAGATGATGTTGGGTGTTAAGTGGATGTGTGTGCGTGCGTGCGTGCATGTGTGATCTTTGCGACACTGCAAATCTGTCAAGACATTGATTGCAGTCCAAATGAGCACACACACACACACATGCCAGCATGGGTTGCCCTATTTTATTAAAGTCAAGTGCATTCAAGCAGGAGGGGATGAAAAAGCCCCCCTCCCATTTCACTCTTGCCATTTTTCAGGATTATCAAACATCAGATTTACGCCCAAGCCCACCATCCCATGCTTTTCTCGGAAAATGTAATTTCACATTTCCGTCTGGGTTCAAATTTGAGGCAGTGCACCAAGATAATCTGTGGATTTTGACTCTGTGCGTGTATTTACAACACTCTTTGCCTACGTCTCCTCGTCTGTCTCTCTACTATTTTCTCTAACCCTGGCCCACTCACCTCTCCTCCCTCCTGTCTTGCACTCTACACTTCTCCTCTCCCCATCCCTTCCCTCCTCTCACCTCATTCTCATCTCTCCTCTTCCCAACCTGTCAGGATGATTTCAGGCTTGTTGCGTCTAGCCTGACTTAGTGTGCTACGATTGAAGCAGTAATTACAACAGTCTCTGAATAGCTTTTCCTCCCACCTCACTACCTATCATCCACAGGCTTAACCCCGCTCTCCATGCTGACATGCAGGGGCCAGACAACAGTCTTGTGTAGAAAAGTATTAACCCACAATTAAATTGCAATCACCATAACAAAGGACGGGTGACATTTAAATCCACCAATCGAGGAGGGATAAGGAGTAAAGAGCGCTTCTCTTGGGATGCGTTATTGTCTAAATATGACAGTTTGGATAAAGGAAATGAGAATTAATCAAATATTACACAGTATCTATCTACCAGTGTGGCATTTGTTTTAACCACTGGATAGACTTAGCTGCTCTACAAGTTAAACCAAGGTGTAATACAGGGTGTGTCGACGTAAGCACAGTAGGTACAAAAGAAAAAGAAAGTGGTGCTTTCCCTCCTCTTCACCCCTTGATGTGAAACATTGATAATAAGCTACAGTTCATTAGTCGGATCCTCTCATATCACAACTGGAATAGGATTCAGAAGGAGATGAGGCACGGAACAGAGGTGTTGGATTACAAAGCTTACAGCAATTATGTCTGGCACCATTACAGAGAACCAGCTATGGAGAAATAATGACAAAAGATGTAGCTCCTAGGTTACCAAAAATGATGCTTGAGAAGCTGCTGCCTTTAGCCACGTCTGCGCAGCGGGCACCAAGCCAAAAATACATACCTTAAATCATACCTTATCCTCTTTCAGGAACCAATATGGGACTTGTGACAAATTTAACAAGACAACAAGAGTCTACAGTCACGCTAGCAGCTCTTTCTTTGAGCTAAATGCTAACATGTTCCCAATGATAATGCTAAAACGCTGATGTTATGCGGGTGTAATGTTTACCATACTAACTAGGGGTGGAACGTTACATGTATTCGTATTGAACCGAAACGGTATGGGCGTCTTGGTTCAGTACATGAATTTACATGGAGAATACACGGTATAAAAATAAATAAAACTCAAAAAACAAATTAATTAATGTAATGTGGAACTACTGTTACATACGCGTTTCTTAGGGACACCTAATCTGTAGCCCCGCTTTAGCTCTGAAGCTCCCAAGCTCTGCCTACAACATGTCGAGTCGGTCCAGTGTGTCCACAAAAAGCAAACTAGTCACTTACATATACAACCAAACACGGATGTACTGTAGCTGTATCCCTTCTTGCCTCGACCACAAATGGCTTCCAGGCCCATTTGCTTCGCTGTTTGCTCCGCTTTTAGCTATGCCGTTAGCTGTTAGCTCCGCCGTTAGCTTCGCTGTTTGCTGCTAGCTCCACTGTTAGCGTGTGAAGCTAACTCCACAATTCGCCAACTGCTCTGTGTAACCGAAGCTGCTCTTTTAACACCCCTGCTCTGTGCATTCACATATGAGAGCAGCGCTTGTCTCCCATATCACACTACTAGCTGATTGTCTTATTTTGTTTACAAGTTCCTGATGGAGTCTGGAGATGATGTGGGGTACTTACTGTTTACATCTTACTTTATACGCTTCAGGCTGTTGCAGCTAGCTCAGGGGAGAGACTGGATGACACTAGGTGGTACAGTGCCTGAGACATGCACAATAAAAAAAATTGCCTTCTGCATTTTTGTTATGCTTTTCCCTCCATTATATTGAACCGAACCATGATTTACATGACTTCAATGTACCGTTCCACCCCTAATATTAACTATCCCACAGTGATTTAGTATGTTAGCATGCTAACATCTGCTAATTAGTATAGTATACATTACAGCTTGAGCTTGCAGATATTTCGTATGAACAAAGGTAATGGATAAGTTAAGTTTCCACCTAATGATTACACTAGATAAAAAGGATCACCAACGTTATTACAACTAGAGTGATAATAGGGCCCCAAAAAACCCAGACCCAAACCCTACGTGAACCTGTATAGTTTCTGTCTAAGTCTGAGCCTGAACCACTGCAGCAGGTTTGGGCCTGCTTTTTTAATCCATGCAAATGGAAAGAGTTGAAGAGATAACCAGAAGACGGTGATCAAACACAGCTGTGCACACACATACATAATTCATGACATTACCAGGCTATGAGGTCTTTATTTTAAACAATTTAAGTAGGCCTACACACAAAAAACAGCGCAAACCCGACCTGATTCAAGCCATGGATCATTTTGAGAAATGATAGCCTGGCCCAATCAAGTTCGAGCAGAGAATCGAAACTCATCCTGAAGGGGACATGAATGTGTGTAGCAAGTTTTAGCCTGAAGATGTTGAGACATTTAACTCAAAAACCACAACCTCATGGTGGCGCTATATGCAAGGGCAGGGGATCACCAAAGCCACTAAGACTCATCCTCGGGGCACCATAGATATACGTTCCAAATGTCATGGCAATCCATCTAATAGTTGTTGAGATGTTTCAGTCTGGACCAAAGTGGTGGACTGACCGACCAACCAAACAACCAACATGCACAGAGCCACACCGCTAGCATATGACTAAAAGGTTCAACATTGAAACTGTAGAGATAAACAATTAAAAAGTCATGGTTTACAAATTTGGTTTCAACTTCATTGGGTTATGAACACTTCATGCTGTAGCAGACAAGGCAAAATCACATGCTCACAACAAGACAGTGACATTTAGCCAACTAGATGGTTTGACATTATCACAACACAGATAATTGATCAGATGAATCAGTCATAAAACAACACAGCCAGCGTTGCCTGAGGGCTGAGGACCTCAAATATGGCCACTAAAGGACGTGTCGTGTCACCTGAAAGCCCTGCAAGGTGAAATGCCTACTCAACATTTGGCTCTGACACAGCAGAATGATGTCGGCCTTCAGTCGAATATCAAGGTTGTGCTGAAATGAAAGCAATTTGATATAGCCAGAGAGGCGAATGAGGAAATGAGATTGATGTTGTGAGGAGAATGAGTAGGTAGTAGGATGAAAAAAGGAATTCAGTGGAGGTAAAGAGCTGCATATATTGGTGTTTTATGCTGAAATGGCACTCAAACTTTAACATGATATGAGTTCAAGAGATTGCTTTTCTTAAAGAAGAAGAACAATAGAGCTAGCGGGAACTATTTTTTTTTTCAAACACATACAATACTTACTTCATGGGTTTAAAGAGAGCCTGGCCGTAGTTCTGGAAGGTCATGATGAGCTTGAGCTGAGTGCCTCCAGACTTCATTGCTGTTAAAGTGAAACAGACAACACTGCCGTTAACAATACATTAACCGAAGGCCAAATTAAGTAATAAGCACATATATTAACCGACTAGAAGTGTGTTGACCAGTAGACTGTGTCACATGAGTAGAACACAATGCATAAAGCTCAGAGATAAGAGCCTAGCCATAAGTCCATATTAACCATAATGTAATATTGACTGACACTGATTTGATTTCACATTTTAGAGACATGTCATGTTGGTGAAGCATTGTTTGTGTGTGTGTGTGTGTGTGTGTGTGTGTGTGTGTGTGTGTGTGTGTGTGTGTGTGTGTGTGTGTGAGACTGAAAAGGCAGAGCGCTGATGTCACAGTGTTTGTTTGATGGGAAGGGAGAGTGAGGGGGTGAAGGACCGTTCCTCCCCTGTTTACTCTTTCTTTGTATTCTCTGGAGGGTCCATGTCTCACTGTGTTTGTATTCATCCTTCTATCCTTCATGTTTTTCCCCTTTTTGTACATGATAATGCAGTCTAAAGGCACTCGTGGGACTGGGCCAGGCACTGTGACGAGGACTATTCAGGGCTGAAAAACAGCGAAACTCGCAAAAAAAACAAAACAGAGCAGAGCAGTTCTTTCTTCAGCTGATCGATCGAAAGCAATGTTTCAGTGGCCTTTTGCCAAAGAACAACCTTCTCAATCAATGCTCTCATTAATTTTACATATGGGAATCACGAGGACAAGAAAAATGTTTACAGAGAAAGAAATTACAAGTGAAAAGATCAATGTCCGCCTGGTCTCACTTTCTTCTGTGTCAAAAGAGTTTTCCTGAAGATATTTGGGGCCATGTTGGATAAAGGCAAATCCAACTGTAATTGATAGGAACTGTACACAGGGGACCATGAATATACCATTTCATTTCAACCTCCACTCACAGTAAGCAAACCGCAAATGAGCAGACCTCCCGTATCATCTGTAATAACATTTATCATATCTGCTGCATCTGCATGCCATGCCCTTATTGATGAACGTTGCTCAAAAGAGGTTAGAGCGTATAATGCATCCGAGCAGTCCTATCCTTAAGTTTAGATAGTAACCGACTGCTATTGGCTTCAATTGGTATTCTGCCCCAGGCCTGTGTTAAGGCTCTGTAATTACTGAGCCACCATGTATTTAGCTGGCTAGAGATGCTGAGAACTGCTTCCTCTATCCACCCAGCCCGAGAGACAGAAAGCAAGAGGAAGAAAACCAGAGAACATGTTAAGCAGAAAGACAGGAAAGCAAGAAATACATTCTTCCTTTAGTAACCAGGCAGGGATACTAGTTTTATAAACAGTTAATCCTACTCCCAGTTAAGTATGTAATCTTTTGCTAAAGGCCAGTAACAGTTTTGTGATTGGCAGATGAACCACAAATCTGCAATCACTTTTCACAGCGAGCGCAAGATGGGCGACTTTGAGTCGACAAGCACTCTTGGAATGTGGGAGCTGGACTGAGCCAAAAAAGGAAGACAATCCCTTGAAAAAAAGAAAGAAAGAAAAGCAGAAATAGATTCCATATAACTGGCCCACTGTGGATTATCGTCTCTGTCAGGTATCTACTTGCACTTGTGGCTTTCTGCAAAAAAGCTGGATTCCCCAAGCACTCGCCAATCAAATAAAAAAAGCCACAGTGTTTGATTTGAATCACACCATGATGTGTAGCCACATAATTTGCATTGAGACCAGGTGTTCTGATATATTCTGCGGTGACGCTTTGTGGGGATAAATGAGAGGAAATTGTGGTGTTTTTCTTACTATTCCTTCAGCCTCGTAAAGCAGGGAGGATTGAACAGGCCGAGCAGATTTGGCGCTGTCGTGCGATAGCCTGCAGCTGACTTCCATCTTCATGCATACTTGTGTGTGTATTTGAGTGTGGGTTCATGTTGTCAGTGCCTGTGGCATCGATAGGCATTGTTGTCCATTACTTAGCAGCATCTCATCTCAGTCATAACCAGTATGGCGAGTTACATTAGAGGCACACATTACTGTTCGACTGACACTCAGTGTTGCCAGATTGAGCTGTTTTCCACCCAATTGGGCTGGTAAAATTTGTTTTGGGCGGCTTGTGATAATTTGGGCTACTTTTTGTGATTTTTGGGCTGTTTCCCCCGATGGAAACCAGTCGGCCGTTTCTCCTCTCTGTGTATTGTGATTGGGCCTGAAATGTCATTTCAGTTACAACTAGGCGGAGTCTTTTCCTATTCAAACTGTTATTCCGTTACAAAGTCACAACTCTGTGATAGAAGCCCTGTAAGAGCATATGTCTGTTCATAAAAGTGAGTACTTTTTACATGTAATATAACATCCGCTTGGTGAAGTTGATTTTTTAATTACTGCAACCATACTTTTGGGTTTGCCTAATTGAACAAAAGAAACAGAAGACCGTCTTCTCATCGCTATTGCTTTTTCACTTGTCTTCAGCCGCAGAATAAAAAACAAACCAGAGAGGATCTGAGGGAGCAAATTCCTGTTCCACAGGACAAACCCAATATGTCCGTTATCAGTATGTTACAAAGCTATTAAGATAAAATGTTCACTGCTGTCTAGCTGGACCAAGAGCTGTGTGTGTTTGTGTCATTTTATGATAAGATTGTATGAAATGTCATCACACACATTCCCACTCTTGATTGGGCTACTTGGTGTCAGTCAAATCTGGCAACACTGCTGCTGACACAGGTTCTGATATTTGTAAACCGAACTTTGACCTGTGCCGCAAACAGAGACACCCAGCAACTAGACAACCAAAATGGCACAGGTTTAATCCATGAGCCCAACCAATATGTGTGTCCATCAGTATACAAGTGGCCTGTCAAAGTGGCCCTGAGCTTGAGAGGTAGGTCATACAGCAAGCAGCCCCCAACACGAGCACACATTTGTTACACCATCCTTACACCTGAACAACACACGCCAAAAACGCATGTCATGATGACTTTTAAAAAGAACACATTTCCTGCTTTATGAGCTTGGGCTTCAGAGTGAAGTGAAATGTTGACCCCTCTGTCTGTGCAATGAAGCTCTCCTGCTGGCTGCTGTTAAACAGCCAGCCAGTCACCCCCTGTGGTTCTTATGACTCACCAACGCTGGTGATCCTCTGGGTGACCAGGTCCTTCAGGAGGGCGTCGATGACTGGGTTGTGTCTGGAGTACAGCTCGTATCGATTTATTCCAATGTGGAAGCGGAGCCAGTTGGGGTAGGAGTCGGCCGTCAGCTCCCCTGTTGGGCTGAATTCATCCATGTTGCCTTCAGTGTTCCTGGGTGGGGAAAGGAAAGGGTAAAGGAGGAAGTCAGATTTTTTATTTTTTTTTTAAAACAGTGACAGGTGTTGTGCAACAGCCCATGAGCACATGCAGCATTACAATAATGTGATTGCACTGTAAGCCCTCAGATGTGACGTTTTTGGTCTCATTATGAAATGCTTATTTAAAGCTTTTGTTGCATTAGAGTTGAGTGTGATATGCTTTCAAAAGTGACTTTATGAGCCAAATGCTTTACCATGCCTGGTCCTCTGCAGCTTTGGGGTCAAATCTGATGTCCGTGTTGACGTTGAACAGCGTGTCCTCATCTGTCAGAGGTGG
Organism: Zingel zingel; assembly: GCA_023566125.1. Taxonomy (NCBI): domain Eukaryota; kingdom Metazoa; phylum Chordata; class Actinopteri; order Perciformes; family Percidae; genus Zingel; species Zingel zingel. The sequence continues at coordinate 22,376,835 of CM042334.1, forward strand.
CGGGGATCTTTTATATAAGGGGTGGTCATACAGAGCAGACAACCTTGAACCCTTAACCGGCATGTTTTTGGCCACTGTGGCGTCCTGGATGAACTGTCTCTTCCTGTCACCACGTTGCCCCAGATGCTCCAGTCTCCTGAGAGCCTGCGTTTTGTCGCCTGGAACCGGGATCCTTTCCAGGGAGTGGGAGGAAACATTGGAGCTGGGCTCGTTGCTGAAGTCCTGGAGGATCCGCAGTGTGTGCTTGTTAGGCCAGCCCTGCTTCCCCCAGCTCTGAGGCTCCTCGCTCGGCGTGTGGGAGCACGAGCAGCCACTGTTGCCATGCCTCTCCAGCTTTGGTAACAAGTCTATCATTATGTGCATGGAGCATGCGATAAGGAACACCATGAGGATCAAAACCCGGAATTTGCGCAGGAGGATCATCTTCATGGTCTCTCTTTTGAGCAGATGTGAGTATTTACTGCAAATGATGAGCACGCAGATGAACAAGCTGACTACATCGCTGATGATGTTTATTAGACTGGACGCCAATCTAATGAAATATACATTAAATACGTAGGAGCCATCTTCACTTGCCGTCTTGAGTAAAGGATTCAGTGTTCAGCCTTTGTATTTTCAACATCAGAGTCCTAGCTGCTTTATGCGCGCGGGTGTCCAGGAGAGATTTTTCAGAAGCGCAAAATCATCCGCAAGCGTCCAGGTAAAACACGTTGAGTCGGTTCAGACCAACGGTCGATTTGCGCAAGCCACATCTTCTTCCCACTGCCACCACCAAATATTTCAGAAGAGTAGCAGACAAGTGAGTAGGATCCAAAAGCAGCTGTGATACGCGGGGGGAAATGATCCGTTAAACGTGCGTGTCCAAGAGGTTCGAGGGCGCGCATCGGTCTCACCGTCCAACCTCGATCATGTGCGGGGAAGAGCAACCGTGGATCAGCTGGGACTTCGGCCCGGGGAGGGGGAAAAAAGGAATGTACGGGAAGTACAACCTATTCACATTTGAAGTGCTTTATGGGAAAGTCCCCGAAAAGTAATGTGTGCTCTTATCCACTTCGGCGATCCAGGATGCGTAATTCTTTGTCACATTGAGTCCCCGACTAATCACCCGAGGCGAGCCGACGCAATAAACTGAACAGGTAACAGGAGACAGAGATCCTCCCGCAGGACCAGCCAACCTCTAGGAGTAAATGCACCTCCTGTAGCATGTGTGAATCTGGGTGGGTGTGTTAAATATGATGATGAAGCCAAGACTAGATCCAGCCTTTGCTCAGCGTCACTGTGCGCAGATTGGCTGAGAGAGAGAGAGAGAGAGAGAGAGAGAGAGAGAGAGAGAGAGAAGCTGCGACCACGTGAAGCATATAGTTGCTTGTCTGTATTCCTCTTGGAATAAATCCTGCCTGCACATCCCGGCTGCGCAAGAAGAGGGCGTCTTTTCACTGGCCAATATTCAGTCTGGCTTTGTTAAATGCAGCAGCAAAGCAGGTTTTTTTTTTTCTGAAATTCATCTCCTGGAATCCCTCTGAAATTTCTCCTCCGAGACGGCAGTCAATCCATCGATGATACATTAGACAGGCCTATTAGAGCGCTCATCAGTCTGAGGATCCAGTTCCATCCTGCGCTGCTGCCACTCAGCACCAATCACATCTCCAATAATGGCTTTAAGGCTGCATGAAATGAAAACCACAAAGCCCCTTTCAGCGGTGGTGGAATGTAACTTAGTACATTTACTCAAGTAACGTACTTAGGTAGGCTAAAAATGTAAGGTACTTTATTTGAGTGTTTTCTTTTCATGCCACTTTCTACTTTTTACTCCATCTGACAGCTTTAGTTACTAGTCACTTTACAAATTAAGGTTTTTGCACACAACACACATGTAGTTTATAATATACAATGTTTTATTATAAATTAAACTACCCAACAATGTATAGGCCTACTTAGTTGATTGACAGAACTGCTTTGAACGTTTCCAGTTTCTAAAATGTGCATTGAGTACTTTTACTTTTAATATTTTAAGTACATTTTTTTCTGATGATACTTACATTATTTTACTTAACATTTTCAATTCGGGACTTTTACTTGTAAAAGAGTATTTTTACAGTGTGGTATTAGTACTTTTACTTAAGTAGCCTAAAGGATGGAAATACTTCTTCCACCACTGCCTTTCAGCACTGTGCTTTCTAAAAGAAATAAACTGACTCCACGCTTTTCTGCCAGCCTGACCCCTAACCTATATGCCACATGAAGCACCTACAGTACAGTACACCAACCTGCCATGAAAGGCAAATGAGAGCCAGCACTCTCCAATATCCAGTCAGTGCACTAATGTTTCTTTTTTTACGACTAATTGGCACAGCATTATGGCTGCATCCATGCTTCCTGGGGGCTGTAAATAGGCAGGAGAGACAGGGTAATAAACTGCTTGCATTTCATAGTATGGCATATACGCATGAGTAAGTGATCATGCTGTCTGTGATTACCTCCCTAGATTAGTTTATAATTAAAAAGAGGAGCAGAGAGAGAGAGAGAGAGAGAGAGAGAGAGAGAGAGAGAGAGAGAGAGAGAGAAGGGAGGGATATGGCAGCAGTGGCTGTTGTACTAACACAGAATAGATTTCTAACAGAGAAGAGTAGAGGTGGATTAAGATAGGCTCTGTGGGGAGATTTACCCAGTGGAACAAAACATTAGTTGTGAATGTTAATGACACTGATATAGAGGAAAAATTAAAACAGCAGCACAGAGGTCTTTGCTAATCTGAAGCTCTGTGTGTGTGTGTGTGTGTGTGTGTGTGTGTGTGTGTGTGTGTGTGTGTGTGTGTGTGTGTGTGTGTGTGTGTGTGTGTGTGTGTGTGTGTGTTGGGACAGTAAGTGAGAGGTGATTGGTTTACTCCAGGAAAAAGCATCGGGTGTCAAGCGACTAACAATGGATTCAGCTCCACTGCATTGACTATTGTGTTGGACATAGAGAAGACTTTGTTGTAAGAAAGTATTCCCCTAAATTACTATTTAATGGAGGGTTTACATAAATCAGATACACTGACCACTGACATTTCAAGGCCCTTTAACAGTGACTAATTCCCAACAAAGCAAAAGGTCCATCAGATCGCCTCCCCTGGTGTTTGATGTCAGTGATAGTGCGAGCGTGGAAGACAAAGTGATGCTTGTTGCCTGTCCGGATCTTATGCCAGCCGCTGTAGCCTGTGGCCTACTAGCCTGAGGTGAAACAAGTAGAGATGAATGTGTATTGATGTCAGTCAGACATGGATCACAGCAGTCGATGGGTCAATGGTTACTCACAAGGCCTGTCTTGTGCAATCGTATAGCCCAGCTTTTCAGCATCAACGAGATTCTCTCGCCGATACGTCGACACATTAAAAAAAAAAAAAAAATACTCTCATTTTATATGCTGTCAAATGACATTAGCACTTCAGATCTGGTAATGGAAGTGGACTGTTGTGAGATGACAATTTGCGAACTCCAAATGAGTAATCTCACTCTATTACTGGATAGAAATGCAAGCTATCATGACAAAGCGTAATACAAGAAAAAAATAAATAATCCGCACACAAAAGGACCCAACTCTAGGATTACCAGTGTCGAGTTCCACCCTTTGTTCCCTCGCAACATTTATATTTTCTATGACCAAGCCTTTTTTTTTTTTTAAAGAACCTTCTGATCGCAATCTGTGACACAACAGGCTGATTGAGAAACACCATCCTTTGATATCCTATTTGACAACAGTAGGCTATTGAAAGCACCTAGACGTTGCACAGACAAGATCAGGAAGAGAAGGAGGGGGAGGAGGGCAGGGCATCCTAAAGCTGACTATAGCATGGGTTGTAAATACACAAGATTTATGTCCTCTACACTTCAGTGTCTCTCAGTGAGATAGCACTATCTGTGTTCCTATCTGCACTATTACGGTGAAGGGTGAGCTTTGCTACTGTACAAAGTCTTCCAAATAAATAGATTCAGGCAAGATTTTATTTAAGTCAAAATGAAAAATTACATTTTTATTATGTTATAATGTTCTGTATCATAACACACCTCTATTTAGTGTAAATAATGAATGGCAAACTTTTTTATAGTTCCATATTAAAATTAAATTAAAAATGTTTAATCTCAAAGAACACCGGTTTGGTTGCATCCCAGTGGTGTAGGTTTATCCATTTGAAAGACTTAGCAAGAGACAGCTCAATGCATTTAAAAAATAAAATATAATCCTTGATGGATAATGGCTCACTGAAAACTTACTGTTTCAAGCAGAACACGTCATATCAAGGCCAGGGCACCACAAGAAGTTACATTTATTTGTGTTCTTTTTTCCCCCCAGTTGTAACCATGGCAGCATTGGGCAAAGGATTTAGGAATGCAATGAGGTTAACATGAAATAGGAAAGTCTCCCTGAATCTGCATGGACATAAAATGCTGACAGTTGTTTAGTATTGTAAGAGAAGAAGGTCAGGGCAGGTTGGTTTTACATACTGAGGCATGGACCTCTCCGCTTCACACACCTCCAATGTTTCTGCCATCCTCTGCCATTCATACATCCCTCTGTATCGCCAGGGTTCCATATGTATTGTCTGAGTAAATTAATTTGTTTGAATTTGCCCTTGGTGTGACCAGGGCTGAGTGGGGGAACAAGACTAATTTCCATCCTCAAGCAGCGCCGCACTCACTGCATCTGATACGGCACATTTGAATGGATATTACAGATAACAATGTCCTCTGTTGGCCCCAATAAGCCTCACGCCGCTCTCGCTGCTCCTACGTCTCTTCCTCTTTCAGACCCTCCTCACACCCATTTACAGTTGCTCGGTTCAGAAGCCAGATGTGGAAACACAGACACATTTAAACTAGCATGATAATCACTTCTGGGAAAACATCCAAGATCACAGAAGACCATGGTGACATTTTGAAATGTTTGGTTCTGAATTGCTCTCACCCACAAAGTGGCCCTTCTTTTATTTTCACTGTGTGGCTCTTCTTGATACAGTTTTTATTTTTTGTTATGCCTTTCCATCTATTTTCTTATGTTTGAATGATTGCTGCGTCTTTTGTTTACACAATTATCACTTGTGGGTGTCAGCACAAAGCAAGGTTGACATTCTGCTTGATTGCATATTAGGGGCGTGTGAGAGAGATGTGTGTTCTCTTTGTGATCATTACTTGGCTCTTACTTACAGAAGGATGGACGTTGTTGATAAAAAATAATTGGCATCTCATTTAGAAGAAAATGTAATATTCATAGAGAATTCGTTGTTCCTCAAGATGATGCCCGACGGCTTAAAAAACACATCTTGGCAGCTCTTTACAGATCAGTAGCTTTACTTCCAGTAATAGTGTATCTACAAACTGTACAATGTGTTCCTTCATGAATAATTATGACAAAACACTAAATTGAAGTGGGCTGTTTTGTTATTATTAGTATAATCACACTCAGTGAGTTGAAGCTACCTGTAGCCCATATTTCATGCCAGTACAATGTATATGGCGCACAATTTTACAAAACAATACATTAAAAAAACTGAAATAAAATGTAAAAAATCTAGTGAAATAAAATTAAAATGTCAAGAACTTAGTGTTTCCCCCAAATATCTTTTCTTGCAAGGTGGAAAACACCTGTGAATCATCATGAAACCCACTATTAACAAGACTACAGAACAGCCATGCTCACTGCACAAGTCTGAGCTTGGGCACAGTGGTGCATACTGTTTACCATGTTCACCATCATAGTTTAGCATGTTAGCATGCTAACATGACCTAAATAGCACTAAACACAAAGTACAGCTGAGGCTGATGGGAATGTTATTAGTTATAGGCATAGAGTGTTGCAGGGATGACGTATTTTTGTAGGCCAACCCAGTCGTTAGTATCGCCCTAGTTCCCTTGACAAAAAGCCAATGGGATTTTTCCAGTGGATTTGAGATTGTTGGAGAAAATAAGCTCTGTGGCAAACAAAAGGTTATGATACTCACACGTTTTGTAAAAGTAGAAGTAAAAAGCTAACGATAGTCTATAAACAAACTACTGTACACCACAGTCACACCACCACTAGCTTCCAACTGATTTCACGTGTTCGGTGTGATAACATTAAGTAGTCTCATTTAGCCACTTGTCAGCAAATGCCTTTTTTAAGACACATACAAGCTTAAAAATTCACAAGTGAGGTAATTACTGACATATTTTAGGTTATAGAAAAAAAACGTGAAAATCTCTTAAGCTTGTGTTAACCACAGACCTTATTTCAGGCATCTAACCAAAAACCCATTGACTTCAAGACAAGGGACCATGAATATCTGTACCAAATTTTATGGAAATCCAGTAGTCCATCTAAAAGTTGAGACATTTCACCAAAATAAATGTGTACCTCATAGTGGAGCTAAAGAAAAAGTCAAGGGCTCACCAAAGTTAGTAGGATTCATCTTCAGAGAACCATGAATGTATACAAAATTGCTTGCCAATCCATTGAGTAGATGTTAGAATATTTTGCAGCGTAAGTGAACATGTTCCATTGTGGCTGGTGGCGCTATAGGAAAATGGGATCACCAAAGTCAGATGGATTCATACTCGGATGACCATTAATATCTGTACAAAATTTTGAATGGCAAATAATTCAATAGTTGTGATATTGCGGCCTGGACCAAAACGGTGGACCGACCAACATTCCTAGAGCGTGCCTAAAATCCCAGGTAAATTGGGATGGAGATAACAGGTCCGAAGAGTTTGACTTTCAATTCTACAGCGTTCCAAACCTTGACATCGGCAGACACAATCGTGTCCTCATTTCGGTCATATCAGCAACCAGCAAACTGATTTACTGATCTAACCCCAGACTGAATGAATGAAGGATCGCAAAGAATGAAGGGACTAAAACTGAAGGAGGCCCTGAGCTTCCTACAGATTACCAAATATCTAGTGCGAAGGAAAGGGAGGAAAGGATGCATGCCCCTCGAATCAGGATTCTTAAGTGGTGATACAGGCTCCCCAGGGTCATCTCTTAAAACATCTTAAAAGCCCAGACTGTCTGTGGCTATAATAAGGTGTTATTGAGAAGAGTTCTCCTGACCATGTCTGCCTCACTCTGCTATCAGACTGCGGGGCTGACTTTCCTTGCCACTCCACCTTGGGGTTATTTTTAAGTCTGTTTGGGAGGCACACGATCAGCACTATACTTACCCAGGTAAATGTCTTGTTTGGCTTGCGTGTGTTAGTTCAAACTGAGTGTGTACAGCGTCCTGTGGAGAGGGAGAGAAAGACGAGCACTGTGTAAATTAGTGTTTGGGGTTTGTGCAGGAGTGTGTGTGTATGCCTGTGGGTGGATACCTGGGTCACTAGGTACAGTGATCAGTGTGTTTTGGGGCAGCTGCATCCAACCATAGGCCCTTGCTGTGTTTGTCCTGCTGGCTACCATGTAATCCTATAATTAGAGCTTGGGCGGACCACTTTAATGAAGGCGGGCTTGGATGGATGAGTGTTCCTGTTTGGATCATTTCAGTACCAGTGTGTGTTTATTTTAGAGTGCGGCTCCGTCGATCGGCAGGCCTCCCCAGCATGGGGCTCGCTGCTCAGGTCCAGATATAGCAGTGACCCTCAGCATCCTTCCCGATCCTAGACAAATAACAGTCATCTGTGGTCAATTTGTTTGTTAACTTTTACTCTGATTGCCTGAGATGCTCCTTGACCTGTAGGCTCACCTTTGACATTATGCTGCACTGTGAAGAGACCAGTGTGTTTTTAAAGAATAATTCAACATTATGCTTATTTGTTATCTTGCTGAGAGTTAGATGAGAAGATTTCTAGCTACCACTCTTTTCATATTTTTGAACATGAGTGCATTTAAATGTGGAATTTCGTACTTTTCCCGAAGCCGAATTTTGCACCAATTGTATTAAATCTAATTTAAAGTTATATCAAATGATAAGTATTACTGCATTTCATTTGGAGGATATGGTACGTTTTTTTTTTTTTTCCCCCAATCGGGGCTAAACTGCTTAACTCTCACTCTTATATCTGTACTCTTTATTCTGAACGATATTCTTCCACATTCTCACATATTCAATTTCATGCAGATATTTGAATTCATCACTGTTACCACCATTTGAATTTAAAACATTCTTATCTTGTGACATGCTCCTTTTGCTAAACAAATTTTTGCTTCCTCTACGCTTTTACATGACCTCTTTTACAGATAGCATCTCACAAAATCAACATTTATATTAGAACATTTCATGGGTTTAGTGCAGACCGCCTTCACAAGTAGAGGTTGAGCTGCAAAAGCAAAGCCTCGTGTTGGGACCTGAAAATGATATTAACATCCTGATGGCTTGAAAACACTGAAATCTCACTATTAATCCAGCCGTCTGCTTGGCCATGACATGTTTGGGTTGCTAAATGCAGTGGGAGTGGAGGAGTAGCTCTGCAGTAAATCTCAACAGTTATGACAGCCCAGCTAAAACAGAGCTAAATGGAGACAGATCCTGAAGTCGTTAAGGCATAATGAGAGAGAAAGGGAGATATCTCAAAGATTTGACTCGGGGCCAACACCATTAGGAGAATGATATATGAACCTATTCCATCTGGGATCCTAACTCATAGTGGACAACACACACACACACACACACACACACACACACACACACACACACACACACACACACACACACACATGCCTATACCAGTGGTTCTCACCTAGGAACTCCCACCCACACACACACACACACACACACACACCCACACACACACACACACACACACACACACACACTGGTCTCCTGACTGCTGACTTTGCAACTCATGCCTCCCTCTTCTTAAGTTTTGCTTCTTCTCTTTTTAAAACACTCCCAACTGTAGACCTGTCATGGAGCCCCTATCCTCTCATTATGTTCTCATTCTTCTTCCACATATTATCTCATGCCTGCTTTTCTCTTCCTTTTGCTCATCACTGCTGCTGCGGCGTGTCAACAAAGTCCCATCACTGTCAGCCAGAAACACACAAAATGTTTGCATAAACATGAGGTTTGTAAGAGGTAGCGGGCTCTACTTGGCAACACTGCCCTGGCTTCTCAGTTGCTTACATACGTGCGTGTGTGCATGCGTGCACACTCACATGTCCATGAGTGTGTGGGAGGATAGCCAGTCTACGGTGACACAGTGAAAGAGTCACTTGTCTTTGTTTTTCTGCTGGAGGTACAAGTCTGGCTTTACACACACATGCAGTGTGGAACCACAAACCTTCCACAAAGCCACAAGAGGGATTGCAATGGATTAAGTGTATTTTGGGGATATTGTTTCAGCAGGTTATTGTGCTTCTGGGTCATAAAGCCATACAAAAACACTTAACAAAATGTTATATATTGTAGCTCCTTTTATGATCCCTTTTATACACCAGTGGAATGAAACAGGCACTATATGATCAATGATGAATTGATCAACAATGCACCATTCATTCAAGGCTCCGTTTCACTGCCAACATTTTATCTGAGTACTTGCTGGCTTGCAGTTGTATCAAGATAAACTTTGTGTTAGAGTGCCTTGTTACAGGGAACACTAGTATGTGAGTAAAGGGAGATTTACCTTCATTGTGACTGTAATGCACAAAGGCCAGCAGACCAGTGGTGTGTATAGTACGTGGGGAGTGATTTAGCAACAAATCTGACCCCAGTCCAACAATCAGGTGTAAAGCTGCCAGTATTCTCCAAGAAGCTTTGGAAACCCCCCACACCTTTCCGGCGTTTGAACTCCTCGCTAGCCCTCTTTTTTTATTCTTAAAACACTTGTTTCTGTTACTTTTTACCCCCCGTTGGATAAAATAACTATATCACTTCTCCCCCCTCTCGATGATGCCGATTTCTGGCATCGTCAGACAACACATCGTACACACTACCTCTTTTTGAGGAAAACACAAGGCTCGTTCAAGATGAGCCAGGTCTGCGCAGAATCGATCACCGGCCAATTTGTGCCGGTTATATTTATGTCTGACTCAATCCTGACTTGCTCTGACATCATGCACACGTGGGCAACGATAACCTCATGAGATCAAGGCTGCTGCAGGCTTTAGAGCCAGGCGCCGCAGTTGCTTTCCACCAACTGCAAGGCCCAGGGCATGACGGAAACGCCTGGCTCTCAGCTGATTGGTCCAGAATCGACTCAACATAACGTTTTATATAAACTTTTTATTGTTTTTAAAGTGGAGGGATTTTAATTGCTATTTGTCTGATTTAAAGGCTTATTCTGTACAGAACACACGTTGCGTGGTTGATGGTGACGTTTAATAATCCGTTCAGATTACGGATCATCTACAGGCTGTTGTATATTAACATCAGCAACAGATTGCATGTAGCACATTTTAACAGCTGTCATAATAAAAATAACTGGAGAGTGCATACAAGCTGATATATGGGTCTGATAACATTTTAATAAATCCGAGAGTTTCTGTGACTTGGAAACTGACTTTTGTCACCGCCGTTCTTCAGTTCTGAGTGTGAATAATTATAATGTAGGCCTATGTCTGTGGAACATGTAGTTGTAAATGTGCACACTTCACTGTTGTTATGTGTCTCTTCTGTAATCTCGGGCCAAATAGGTTAAATTTGTACCTGTTGGTTATGCCTGCCTGTCACTTCCATGTAGTACACTGTGTACACATGTACTTACTTGTGTAGTGAATTTCAACAGGGTAGTGCTGCCTCAAATGGCACATGGCTGATATGCACTTACCGGAAGTGGCGATTGCATCATTTGACCACATCTTCTTTTTAATTTCAACTAGGCGGAGATTTTCTGCCATCTATTGTCGCCCCCCCCCAAAATATCTGTGGGCTTGTTTTCTATTTTCAAATGTATTAAAAATGAACTTGCTTTTACCGTTTCTTGCTTGTGTGTGCCAACTAGTTCACACAAGGTGGAAATTACGCCACTGGCATATAGTTTGGTGTTTGCCGGAGCAACCACAACCGCTGCAGCTTCCTCGGTCGCTATTTTCACAAGTTTGGTGGCGGCCCCTTCCCTATTGCTACGTAGACAAGATGGCGACCACAGAGGGTGAAGAGTGTCCAGCGTTCCACATTCAACTTTGTGACAGCTATGAGTGCAGCACCCAGGTACTCAGGTGCACTGCATTTTTGTCAACCTCATGGTGTCAGGAGATCACAAAGTCATTAGTAGACATCCTATGGGGACCATGAATGTCTGTACAAAATATTTTTGTAAAGCACTTTGTAACCATTTTAGAAAGGTACTATATAAATATGCTTAAATGTTCAAGTTGTGTGTGTTAAAGAAAGACACACACAGAGCAGTGACAGAGCGAAAGGGCACTGTAAATGCGAAAGACACAGGTTGCATTTCTGACATCAACAGAGTGTTGGATGCCCATCTATATTCACACCGATCAAAAGGTCAAAACGTTGTTCTGACATTCTCTACACCTCTGGAGCTCATATCCCCCTACCGGGCCACGGAAATGTTATTGTACAAGAGATGATAGCTGGACGGAGCCCAGTATGGCACGGGAAGTGGGTATCCTGAATGGAATTTCCATGAGATTCGGAGAGGCTTGACCTTTTAGTGAGGCTATCGATGTGAGGTACTTTCCCCTCAGGGTAAAAAGAAAAGGCGCGTCTGCTGTTCTCCTCCCCTCAATGGGAGCTTTATTGAACGGGGGAGTGAGAGAAAGAAAGGCGGCTGTTTCTCCTCCACTTTCCTTATCTAATGTCAGGCAAAACTGCGATAAAGTTGGACCCTCAATCATTTCTCAACCTAGGAGAGCCAACTGATTTGTTTTTGTGTCTTTTACAGAAATAGTCTCACCCTGCAAATGCATTAGGGACGGAAAGTGTATTAAGAATTGAAATCATTCAGGGTATGAATGTACAATGTACTCCCTGATTCTGGGTGATATGAGCCATGGAACATGCATGCCTTTATGTTTGTGCATCCATAATTGTATTGTTTTTGTGATTTTATACTGCAGCTTACGGAATTTTGCTTTATGACAACTACTGAAATATAGGAAGGGGGGATATGATCAGATGGAATAGAATATGACAAAGCAATACGTATTATTACCTCTTAAACCATATACATCAGACTCTATTATTGCTAAAACTCTCAAATGGACAGTGGATACAAGATCTCTGCCGTCTGTGTTTTTGCAATTCAAATATTGATTTAGCTTTACACACAACTGTTCCTGTCTTATTTCCCTCAAGACTACACTGACTAAAGCCCCTTGTGCTCGTATTGTAGATACTGAACTGTTACTTTTAATAGATCAACACGCACCTTTGGCTCCCTCCTCTCAAGACCATAACCCACAGGACACGTCATCAGTGGAATGGAACTTCACGTGTAAAAAATGTTAATTTCTCAGCCTGATAGCAGTTATTTTCTCTTTGAAATGGTTGTATATGCTGGAGGGTATTGAATTATCTAAACCAATAAAGAGCCATGTAATCCTTCAATTGAATTTAAAACATTAGAAGGGTTTTCACATGATAGCGAAATGTAAAAGAGCTTTGAAATAAAACGCTGGTGAATTGGTTGTGCTCATAATGTGTGTTTGACTACTTTTACATTTAGTTCAATAAAAAAAAAAAAATTAAAAAAACTGCACAAACCTGCTCCTGTCACTCTACATTCCTTCCAATCTCTCATTGCTTCATTCTACTTTCCAGTATTTCTTAAAACAGAGGCTCTGTGTCTTTGTGCGTGTAAAGACAAAAGCGCTGTTGTAATAGGTGGTGGTTTGCGGTGGCCGCGGCAGGTGGCCCACATTGATTGCATTAGACGGATGACGAACATGAAATGCCAGAGGAGAAGATAAAAAGCACAGGGTTCATATCCTGCCACCTGCCAGCGGTTTTCCAGAAGAAGAAAAAAGGAAAAAACTCTGAAAAGTATGTGAGATACAGAATGGTATGAGGGAGGGGATAGAGGTGGGATCACAAGGTGCAGCCAGATGAAGCCGAGATAGACATGATGATGGGAATATCAGCACTTGAGAGAACCTGATGCTTTATTCTGGCATCAAATGGCAACACATTCCAACGCTAATTTCCAACACAAAATAAACAATAAAGCCTAACTTGTTTGTGTATTCCCTATATTACCGTGCGTCAGTGTATCTCAGTGATCTGTTGTCTGAGCGCCCACGTGCCTGCCTGGGCGTCTTTTGCCGGAGCTTTGTTGTCGGGCCCTGCAAGCAGCTTAATACCTGTGGCTGATCTTAAACCAGTAAAAGCCTATCTCTTAGGCCTCCTGCTGCATGTCATTTTCTTCCGCCGACGGTTCTTCACAGACAAGACGCAACCGGAACACTAAAAGGTGAAGGATGAATACAGGGTATTAACAAAAGGTGGATTATTGTGAGCCACCAAGGTCTCGAAGTCGGTGTAGTGCTAGGATGAACAGATTTAGGTCTTCTTTTGAATCCCAAGTGGTCCAAGAAGGTCTGTCCGACTGGATGATCGCGTGTCCATCTACAGTAAATATCCCATAACAATGGCTGCATAGCTCCTTGCTCTCTATCAGCGCAGTTATTGACGCCTCTAGCGATCACCTAGGTTGAAATGGTTCTCGGCAGGCAGGGCTAATATTTGCTGCTTGGTTGTTAAAAATGATAGATTCAGGGGCCTGTTGTGTTCCATGTCCCAGACTTTCAAATGGCCTTGAATTCAAAAGAAGTGCCTACAGCGTCCAGCATATGTCAGAGCAATGGATGCTGTGCCAACGTAAATATGCTGGAAAGACAGCTTGTTTATAACAGCATTCACCTAGCCTACACTAAATGGATAACGCTAAAAAGCAGAGTCTGTGTACAATGACAAATTCGTAGAGGTACTCTGTGGCCAGTGATCACAATCAAGCCCAAAGACACTAATACCCTCTGTCTCTATCTGCCATTTAGCCCACTTTAAATTAAAAAAGCAAGGGAAAACAATTCAGGGCCTCTGAATAGATTGCGGTCAAATGGGAGGGAAAAAGTAAATTGGATTAGTAGTCTTCAATCATTCAATCCCACTATTGATCCCCAGCCAGATGAAATATCTGGAGGGCTGCTACAGGATCCAAAGTGGGATTGATTGGGAAAATGGGACAGGACAGAAGCTGATTTAGTTGATGAATCCAATCACTTCCACAAAAAGTTCCACAAACACAAAGTGGTCTCCGAACTCTGTTCACCCCTGAAATACACACACACACACACACACACACACACACACACACACACACACACACACACACTTAAAATAAGACATTTGAAACTAGAAATAGCACATTCCCGTTCTTACAAATGAAATGAAGTGTTGAGTGAGAGGGGAGTTTTTGCTGTAGAGTAATTATTATTCCTGTTGTTCCTAACATTGACAGCGGTGTTGCCCCCCACCCACACCAACACCACCATTGACTGAGATATCACCACTCAACAGACCGGTCTACCCAGAGTCCTGCCTTTAGCATGAAATGCAACACTGCAGAGATCAATAAAACACTCACATGCTGAAAGATATGTCGATTTCATAGCATCTCGCAGAATATGCGAATATAGCAGTATGATCCACAGATGCAAGTTCAGAAAGATACAGGAGAGCTATGTGTGCTTGTGAGCATGCACCCCCACACATGCAGATACACTTGGAAATTAGTGACATTAAATGAATTTGATGGCAAAGACTTCACATTACTAAACCCTGAATGCCGGCTACAGAAACTCATATAATTCAAACAAGAAAAAGCCACTAAATGCAGGCTTTCCTGCTTCAATGCTGCAAACTGGCCTGATTGGACTGATTCTTAGAGATTGTGTGGTGTGTGTGTGTGTGTGTGTGTGTGTGTGTGTGTGTGTGGGGGGGGGGGGGGGGGGGGGGGGGTTGGGACAGAAGTCTTTACAGTAATTCAAATGCACCCATCCAAACTAAACCAATTCAATTGCCTTCATCAAACATCTTTGATCATATAAATGCAGCTACAGCGGAATGAACACTTATTTTATACAAGCACATATTGTTTAGGTTTTTTTCAAAAATAAGTTGGATACACAAACAAAAACCATAATACTATTTTTTGTACAACACTGTTATAAACTTAAAATACACACAATATAAATTCAAACATAAAACCGATAGCATAACTTTCATTATTTTCCTTCAATTGCGGTTAGATAATAATAGTGGACAGCTTGAACTATGCCAAGACAGTATTTTCCTCCACCACTAAAACTGTCATCAAGACATTAAAATTATAGTATTTACAGCAATATGGCAGAACAATCCATAATCCTCAAATGCTAATAATGGTGCAGCATCCTATTATAAGTTGGATCTCTTTCATTTCATTAGCCACCTAGAGAAGTACGACATTAGAAGTTAAAGGGGTGATCTACAGTGCTCAGCATAAATGCTAAATTTGACTAAAAAGAGGAATAAAAAAATCTTCGTTTGGAAATTGATCTTAATGCCTTAATTAAAAAAATGAGGAAAAATCCTTTAAGGACAC
This sequence comes from Zingel zingel, assembly GCA_023566125.1. NCBI lineage: Eukaryota > Metazoa > Chordata > Actinopteri > Perciformes > Percidae > Zingel > Zingel zingel. Next base: position 22,392,329 of record CM042334.1, read on the forward strand.
TAATTTTCTTTGTAAATGAATAATGTATTGTGAATAAATACATGTTCTTCCTTAAAATACAGTGGGCAAGTACACCCCTATGTTAAATTCCCATAGAGGCAGGCAGATTTTTATTTTTAAAGGCCAGTTATTTCATGGATCCAGGATACTATGCATCCTGATAAAGTTCCCTTGGCCTTTGGAATTAAAATAGCCCCACATCATCACATCCCCTTCACCATACCTAGAGACTGGCATGGGGTACTTTCCATAAAATCATCTCTCAATGCAAATCAAACCAGCTATTAGGCTAACCGAAAACATGCCAATCTCTAGGTATGGTGAAGGGTATGTGATGATGTGGGGCTATTTTAATTCCAAAGGCCAAGGGAACTTTATCAGGTTGCATAGTATTCTGGATACTATGTATCCTGATAAAGAGATGATAGAGAGGTGATTTTATGGAAGAACATTTATTTATTTACGATACATTATTCATTCACAAAGAAAATTGGTGTCCTTAAAGGTTGGATTTTTCCTCATTTCGTTAAGGCATTAAGTTAAATTTCCAAAAGATGATTTTTTTTATTCCTCATTTTAGTCAAATTTAGCATGGGTGTATTCATTTATGCTGTGCACTAGTACTTCTTCCCCCAAACACCAGAAGGAATTCCAGCAAAATCAACAGAAGCCGCATAAAAAAAAAGGGGGGGTACGATTATTAAAGCCGGAACTCAACAGAAATGTTAAGTCAGGGGGTGCACAATAACAACACTGTTCTGCTTTGCCTTTTGGCTGGAGAAAAAGTCTTTTTAGCCTACAGAGTTGAGCAGTCATTGAGTCACTGGTATTGATCAACAACTCTTATTGACTTCCATCAGTCATTTTGTTCTATGAGGCAATACAAGTCTCACTCATTGGTCCTTTTAAGTAGAGTTAAATGATCTTACACTATAACAGATCTGCCAGTTTCTATTACTTTTTGCTTGATTTGTTAAGTGTTTCCTGTTCATTGCCGTGTAATCATATCTATATTATTCACAGGGCTGGGTTGTCAAGAGTCCAGCCCAGCACATTCATAGTTGTTAATTCTCCTCTGCTCCACATCCCACCCTGTCTCTCTCTCTCTCTCTCTCTCTCTTTGCCGTTTATGACAGGCCTCCTCTCCGTCTTCACAATTACGATGGTGTGATCTGGCGTTGAAAGGGGGAAGAGACTCGATAACTCATTTGATCTGACAGTCAACATGTTTTCCCCAACTGCTGTGGGTGGGGATGCTGTACATGAACGTGCCTCTTGGCGTAACAGTCACCGGATGAAATGACCATGTATGACATTTACAGCAGCACCTTAATGCACAAATCAGGCACCGCATTCATGGATTCAGTGAAATCAAACTTTAAGGCCGTTGTTTTTGTCATGATCTTGTCAAGTGGAGATATTCCAGTGAAAAATAAATAAAGATATTTCTGGAAAAATCCATTCTATGGTTTTACTCTCAGGATGTGGATTATTGATCCTCGGATGGAAAGAATTCCAGAGAGCTGACGTGCATTGCTGAATTAATTCATGTCAATTTCCACCTTAACTTTAAAGCAGTGATTGCTCAATTTATCTTTTGAATTTGCATCAACAAAAAAATCTGTTTTCCAAATCTCAAGACCTGTGGTAACCAATGCTATCATTCAGCATGTGGCATCTGTTATTTGAAAGATAGACGCATGGAGATTGTGATAACATACATGAAATATCACCGTCATTATTAGCCACCCAGCACATCTGACAGACGGCGCCCATCTTAAAATGGCCGTCGTCGTCTTATCTGGGCAGCTGCAGATTGAAATGTAAATGAGGCCTTTAGACTGATCGGTTTGTTTGTCCAGAGGATGAAAAATCAAACTCCCAGTGCCCGTTTCAGGAGAGAGGTTTAACAAACTCTGAGTCTAACCCTGATCTCTGAGTTAATTTACCCTGAGATGGAAACTCTGAGTTTTCGGTTTCAGAACAGCTGAATTGAGTTGGTTCAATCAACTCAGAGTAGGTTCACTCAGAGTTAAGCGTGTGCACCACCACAATAAAAAGGCAGCATGAATGGAGCCATGATACTACGATTCACCATGGCAACAACCACATACTCATGCGCACATACAGTGAGTTTGAAGTGAGTGGCTGCTGCAAAAGAGAGAGAATTTGCGTGGGAGAAAATTGCTGCTAGAGTAAATGCGTAAGTTCCAATATTGTGTATTAATTTCATATTTAATCATAAGTATAATATCACTGGTGAAATGGTATTGAACCTATAATCTATTTCATTTAGGTGCAATCCTGCGGGCAAAAAAGTACTAGTCCTATTCTGAGGCTGCAGCACCATCATTAACAGAATTATAATTCATAATCTTTTATTTCAAAGGGTTTACATGAATCTGCAATACCCTAGAACTCCTTTTTAATGGCTTTTACTCGTTTGTGTCCAGGGAACACTACAAAAACGTTTAAAACACGTTTCAGGGCGAGTCACATTCTTCTGATGGCACTTTGCTATACAGCTTTACTAATATGCTACGCATCACCAATGTTGTAAAGAAAACTGCCGTTTGCAAAAAAATGTAATGTGACACAAATAATCTGCTGGGATGTAGAGCATGTCCATGATGGGTGACGTTAGTGATATGAGGACGGATAAGGTTATGTAGGCTACATAACTGATAGACTGGGAAGAAAAACGATACAGCTCAAATAGGTAGGCTAGTATCTGGAGATGAAAATGCATCTATAGTCGGGGCCTCAATATCATCTCCCGACGTATGTTTAACTCCTTGTGAAGTAATACAGCTTCTTCATCAACAGGATCGTTGACAAAAGGAAATGCCATGTTTTGAGAAAAAAAAACATTTTATTATCTGCCTAACAAAGTTAATAAACCAACCCAGTTTTTTTATTCATGCAGATAACAAACTGCGCTAAAATGCGCCTGATACAGACTGAATGAATGAATGAGGAAATGAAAGAGCGCTGTGTCAGAGGGAGGAGACTGAGAGAAGAAAACCTGCTCCCGACCAGGTTAGGTTCACAGGCTCAGTTACCATAGTAACTGACTCTGAGGCGAAGTTACCTCTCTTTCTGAAACATAAAACCCAGAGTTTCCCTCATCTCAGGGTTAACAAACTCAGAGTTTTCACTAAACCTGCTTTCTGAAACGGACCCCGCGGTCTAATGACCTCTTAGAAGAATTTAGAGATACAAATAGTTCTCTGTTGCTGCCTGTGGTTGGTTCCTCACCTCCTGCAGTGTGCATGTTTTGATTTAGCCTTGAAAAGAAAGACGGAAGAAGAAGGTCCTTGATGGGAAAGAGGGATTTGTTCAAGAAATCCCAAATGGAGATGAGTTTCAGAGAAAATAAAACTGGCAACATCAGTGAGCAGCAAAGAGATTTAAGCCTAAAAGAGAAGCAGAACTGCCAAGCGAGAAAAGAAGGAGAGTGAGAGGGAAGGCTTGAATATATTCATCCAGAGTTGAGAAGGAACAAAGAGTAGATCTTTGAGGTTTCTCAACCTCCATGGTTACAATGACTTCATTATGACTGACAATAGAGACAGGGATGAATGGCTCTAGCATGTGGCTATCATCACCGACACCACTGAGAGTGTGTGTTAATACGAGTGCTCATTTCAAATTGGTCCCCAAAGAGTAATTTGTCAGACAATTTCCCACATATGCAGAAATCCTGTTAAACATATCCATACCTTCTACTGTATACATCCAACAGTTTGCAAGTGCATATATGCTGACATTTCAATGGACATATTTAAGTCACATCTCCTCAAGCATAATGCGTTTCCTCATTTCATGTGCAGTTGGTGTTGTATGTCTGCACTGTACGTGCTGCCATCCTTCACTTAACAGGTTGTGAAAGCCATAGCGATTCCCAGATGAAAAGACACATCTGCCTTGTTTAGAAAATAAGCGCTCATTTTCTCCCATCTCACCAATGGCAAACACTGTGCTGACAGGAATGTATGAGGTACTGTGACAGAGGAACAACAACATGTATACCTTGGGAACTGTAATCGTAGATGAAAGAAGAGAGAGCGGCGTCAGTGAGAACAAAGCCATGAATGAGAGGAATAAAAGGTTAATTTCTGATTGTTTCACGGGGGTCATGTTCTAAGGGTGCGTTCAGACCAAAGAAAAGCAAACCTGCGATTCGACCGCAGGGTTGTGCAGCGGTGGAAGTGTCACTTAAATGGCCCATTTGTGTGACGTCCTGTTGGGTTCTTTAACACCCCAAATGTACTGTGGCACAAGTGGACTTTATATTTCACAATTATTGTTTTCTGTCAGATGGTTTATAGATCTCGACATTGCCAACCTCCCATTTCACGAAGAACAGAGACAGAGGGACTTTTGTTGTTGTTGTTGCAGGAAACAGTCAGCTGTTACACAAACTCCTGTGCAGTAAAGTGCTCGTGTTATGTTTTTTTAACCCTCATTTTTTACATATTATACCTTTAATAAGCTTTCAATTTTTTGTTAGAGATAAAAGTATATAGCACTTCACAGGATATTTGTGTGCTCCTACTGTATTTAGTTGTTTGGATGCTCAATGGAAGGATCAGGTGCATATGTCACAGGATTATCAAACTGGCACTGTGTACAATTGAATTTAAACCAAAGACAGCACCCGAGGGCTCAACTGTACATTCTGCTACCACAGAGCCACCACTGTCCCTGCTTATTAGACCTATCCCTGTCCACACACCTACACTACCCCTGACACACTGCACCTATACATAGTCTACCACGTGTTCACACACAGTGAGCAACATGATCACCCTGTCACTGAAAGTCCTTTTTTTTCCTGTAGAGCTGTAGAAAAACCCATCAAAGGTCATTCTTCATTTGGTGAGGCTCATATTGTTGCTGCTTGGGGAAAAACTTGGGTAGTTTTTCATTTTCACTTAAACTGAAGGATCCTTTGCTGCTTTGTGATTTGAGAAATATTCGGTTTAACAACTCTTTCAAACCCCACTAAATAAACTCAAAATGTCTTACATTCAACTCAAGGTTAAAAAAATAAATTAACAAAAACTTAGTTACTATCTTTACTGCCAGAAATGGATCATTTTCTTTTCACCTGACAGTGAGACTACCTCATCATTAATCGAAGGACAATACACTCACCTGTGGGTTCAGCAATTTATACAGCACTTGGCTTATGAAACCAAAAAAGACAGTGGATGGCCAAGCTGTAAATAATGGCTGGTTATATTATATTCCATAGCTGTGCATGGATATACGCAGGAGATAAAAAAAAAAAATCTGAGCAATCTCTCGGACAAAGATCTAATCAGCGGCCCAAATAAATATATAATAACCTTAATTAATGCCATTCAAAAATATTTAAGTAGTACCACTTCAATGCTGTTGGGGACAAGGGTTACAAGAAAAATAACGGCTCCAAGTGCCCCTCGACTGCACATCTAACGTCGCTCCATCATTGTTCCAACATGAGATATACAATGTCTCATTTATCTCACTGTGCTCTCCTCATTAACCATGCTACACTCTGAGACCGTCTCTGGAGGCCTAATAGCAGCAATTAGCAAAAGAGCTGCTCTGTAGCGCGAGTATCATGGCACCCATGACACACACACACACACACACACACACACACGACACATACGTTTGTTTCACTATCTTTGTGGGGACCCGTCATTGACATAATGCATTCCCTAGCCCCTTACCCTAACCATCAAAACTAAATGCCTAACCTTAACCCTACTATACCCTATACTGTGCAGACCCCACAAGTATACTGTATTCCCTGGTTTTTGGACCCCACGAATATAGTAACACACACACACACACACACACACACACACACACACACACACACACACACACACACACACACACACACACACACACACACACACACAGACACACAGACCCAGCAGGCAAAGGCAGGGTTTCTTGTGCATTTGCTAACAATGTTGGGCTGTGGGTGCCAGGCTTGATTTCATTGGCTGTCAAGTTGAGGACCACTGGGCCCAGATTAGCACTGGGGGTAGAGGAAGGAAAAAAAAAAAAAAAAAGACTCACTGAGTTTTAATAAAGCCTGTTTTTTTTTCTTTCAATAATAGTACCTCCATTAGCTGTGTTTAAACCACTTAATCCGTTTAAATGTAATCTCAGCCCTAGTGGATAAACAATTAACATTGTGAAGGCCTCTGGCACAGATTTTCCCTCATTTGTTTCATTAGTTAATCCTCATTTCACTAAGTGTTTCTAATATAGAGTAAAGGAAATGTACAGGTCTGAGTGGGAGCAGGGATGTAATGTATTCAGATTATCCGTAGCCTGTGTTTTTTAGTGATCAGTACTGTTAATTCCACTTTTTTATGGATGATCGATGTGTCGATCCATCATTTAGGCTAATCAATTGATTTGTTCTCACATTGCTATTTTGTTTGTTCAGTTGTGCATGTATGTGTTGTGTACATTAGTTCATGTATGCATGTATTTATTTGTGTATTTATTCAGTAAATAATTTATTTATTAATTATATGACCCGTCAGCTTGTGCATGTGACATGTACCCCCCCAACCCCCCGACTGTAACACTGCACAGAGAAGAGCGGAAAATGTCTTAAGGACTGTATTTAAGATGAACAGAGGTTATGTTGAAGTGGCAATTAGTTTCAACTTGAGGGATTTGTAGTTATAGTGAGTGTTTACCCAAAGGGATACTTTCAATCTAGCTCTGTGTCATCTTTGTGTGTACAATGTGTTTAACAGCATGTGGCTTTCCTTCGTGGCCACAGTGCACAGAGTTCGGAGCTGCTGAGGTCTACTCAAAGTACGGAGGTCCACTGAGATCCGCCAGATGACCCAAATCCGCCGGATCTCAGCGGACCTCTGTGACGCGTTTCGAGTCATTCGGATGGGAGTTGTGTTTCTGGTCACTCTCCTTTTAGCTCTGTTTTTTTTATCTCTACCAACTCTTGAGGAAAATATCTGTCTTTTGCTGCTAAATGCTCCACTATGTTCTCGACTAATTGCTACTAACTTTGTCAATTGGTTTTTAAGCTGGTCACGTACAGTATACTCTGTCTTTATGAAATGCTAGTTTTATTATTAGTTATTAGTTTCTTGAAGTTTATTATTTTATTGTTACATACATGTATGCACATCACAACGTAGTGAGATTGGTGGGCAGCCACTGTTACAGCGTCTAACATAAAAAATGTTGGTGGTGGGAGGAAACCCACGCAAACCCTCAGAGAACATGGAAACTCCACAAAGTTTCAGGGATCAAAGCCAGAAACAGAACAGAAACAAGGTCAGCTGATCAACATAATTTACACTCAAATAAAGGGATTGTGTATCAGGCCTTCTGTGAAGTAAGTCTTTGCCACAAAATGCATCACTGGACTGGACAGAATCTGTATTTGTATCAGTGCGAGCTGCAGCTCTCTCTATGAGGACAGCTGTCAAGGTCTTACGTAAAGGAGAAGGATATGGTGATATTGGAGAGAGGAAACGATGATAAGGAAGGAATGAGGAGAGTGACAAGGATGAGTGGCTGATGTCCAATTTCTCTCTTCCTGAAACTTTGCAACACTCTATATACAGTACTTGAAAAAGGGAAGTAGGAGGAGAAGATGAGGAGACGGATGGAGAGTGAAAAAGGAAAACATATAAATAAAGAAGGTGACGGGGACTGTGACAGAGAGGGAGTCGGTTTAATTGCTTGGACAACTTTACCAGCCAGGTTTAAAACAGGAGCTGGGAGGAGAGGAGAGACAGAGGCTGATGGGGATAGAACTAGGCCCAGTAATCTAGCGGAGAAGCTCCTATTATCTGCTGTGCTGTCTCCGAGCCGAGAGCCTGATCCCTGGGGTACAAGCTCATGCCTCTCGTCAGACACACACACACACACAGGTAAACCCACAGCTACACGCAGGAGAACGACAACAGACAGATAATCTGACAAGCAGAGAGACACACATACAACCATGCAGACAGACAGACAGACAGACAGGTGGAGGCAGGCAGGCAGACAGGCAGGAGGGCAGGTCGGCTACGCTCAGGCACCCAATGTCCCCGAGCAGCTAGAGATATTGCTGCTCCACTGAACAGCATAATGACAGTCTCTTCTACTTCATATGGGCCGGCCGATGAGAAAATCTACTCATGGCCGTTCTTTGCTTCAATTTCATCAGGAGAATACACTGTGAGGAGCAAACATGTGAGTAAATGGCTGCAGGGCTTGAGGAGGGGAAGTTGTTTTTGGCTAAGTAAATGGATTCAAGGGCAGGCTACTTTGGATGGTGTCTATGTGAAGGCAAATGAACAGAAATGTGCAGTTCCTCTGTTTGAGTTGGCTGCAGTGTGTCTGAGGGTTTGTGCAGTGCAGAGGTGCAGATCTACATATCTTCAGACAAGACTCTCACTACACTCCGTGGAGCTTATAGAAATATGTACAGTAGTGAACGGCGAGAGACAAAAAAATAATTTGATCCGGTTTGAATTGTGCCATGAGTTACACATATGTTTGTCAATTTAAAAAGATAATTTTGCAAGTCAAGAAAGTCTCAGTGTGTCGTAGTACTACTTAGTTATTATGTGTGAAACCGCTCAGTGAACTATACTTATCTCTTCTCGCACAATATACGTCATCTTGTTGCTCTTCTTGCTTGCTAGCTAGCTAGCTTAGCTATGTTTCATAACACATGTAACGTTATCTTTCACAGTCTTATACTTAACAGTTTTACGACAGACTTTCTTCTTGGCAAAATTATCTTTTATATTGACGAAGATCCTATGTAAATTATGTGTAATTCACGGATCAACTCGACTGGATCAAATAAATATTTGTCTCTTCCTATTTACTCATTGTCACTCATATTTGTAAGGTCCCATGGAAAGTAAAGGGACTTCACCTCTCTGTAAGGGAGTGTGGTGAAGGCACACATGACCAATCCTCAATTAAGACAGATTATTAGCGGCTGCTATGGCTACTTTGTCAAACCAGCTCAAATGTTTGAATTATAGCTCTGGATTCCCTCTGTATTCCATCTTATCTTATATATATATATATATATATATATATATATATATATATATATATATATATATATATATATATATATATATATATATATATATATATATATTTAAATAACCACACACACACACACACACACACTCACATTTAGTCCCCGTCCCCCCCACCACTCGGTCAGTCACTCTTCATTTCATCATCCAGATGATTCACAAGGAAATTATATCATTTGGCGCAATGATGCAGACTCCGGAGTGTGATAGCGTGTTTTATTTGGTCTGATAGGATGGCAATTAGCCACGTAATGGATGGGCAGCCTATCATACAAGGCTAATTAAACAAGCATTCATGCTACAGTAATACAGTAATTCATGCAACCAGTTTTGGTTCGAGGTGCAGAAAATCTTGGACTGTACAGGGTGCCACATTTGTTTTTTGTCATGTTTTCACTTTTTATTTATTTTTACCCAGATTCAACACCCAGTTTCGTTTGAATTATTTGCCTCTCTTCCTTAAGGTAATCTCTGTGTTTACTGAATGTACTATATTTGCTTACAGGGTGCGTTTTCTCAGAAGGACCTGAAATAACAGAGCAGTGAAATGAATCAATTAGGCTGAAACCACAGATAGGTGAATGTGACTTTTTCTTTGTTTGAATAAAAAGAAATTCTGTGCACAATGCCTGAAGGCCTTTATTTTTCATTTTCAAGATTACATAGTGGCTATTGTGGTTTTTAAAATACAGTAGTTGCGGCATAGTGTTTCTTTTTTGCAGCAGCAGCACAGACTCCAACTTTTAATGCACTATTCATTAATGTGCTTCTTCAGCAGATAATGCGATGAAGATAACCTCAGTCACTCACAGCTATGCCTCCTCTCATTTTGTGAGGGAACCGAAAAAGACAAGAAAGCAATTATATCTCTACCACCACACTCATTTTCAGGTACTTCCTCTCTCTCTCTCTCCTGATGACAAATGGAGGAAGAGGAGCAGAGCTGCAGGTGTTGATGGTGTGGGATGGTGGTGGTGGTGGGTAGGAGGGAGGGAGATCATGCTTCATTTAAGCTCATGTTATGGTGGAGAAGCAACGCTGACCACAAGCACTGACAGTTTTTAGGGCTTTTAGCTGCCACTCTTCACTCCTAAAATCAAACTTAATGGCTACATTTGAGAGCGATGCAGCCAGCGGCCAGTCACACTCTGCTTCCTGAGATCTTTTCCTGGTTGAGCTGTGCACCCATGCCCCACAACTGACCATGTAACTGAGTGTCTAAAGCCCAATGTATGGTCCTGTGTTAAATCCACACCGCAGGCACGTGTAGAAACGGACCCTACGCCGTTGCCTGACATGCACCTCTCAAAAAAATATAACTACACGTCGCGGTAACGCAGACTGCAACAACTGTGATTGGTCCGCTTGGCCGTGGCTACCGTTGCATTTCCCCCTACTCATTTCCCAGGTCCTCCTTCTCCGTAAACAACATGAAATCAAGGAGAGGGTTAACTTTTCCTGCTACAGCTTCCCCACTGTGGTCAGAAAGCACAGGGGAGACACTTTGTTTCTCTCACTATGACTCTAGAGTCGCTACTCGCTCAGAAGCTAATCCCGTCACACCAGCGCACAAGTATAAACCTTAGGCCACTTATGTAGGCTTCGACGTAAGCTCTGCGTAGAGTCCCCACAGAACTATAAATCCCGCTTTAACGTTGCTAACAGTACATAATCAACACTGTGGGCTTGATGAAAAAAGGGTGGTTCCATGTAAAATGGAATGTAAAAAAAAAAAAGGTATAAACATTGTCAAGCTGTCAGCTCTATTTAACAGAATAGATTAATCACTTACAGGGAAATTAGTTATGTTGTCAATAGTAATAGCAATAGCATTGGTAATAGTGGTATATGTCGGTAATTATGTCTTATAACAACAGTTCAAAGTCATAAATATGATTATAATACCTTTTCTGCTCAAGTTACCCAGTTGGTCAAATTTTGCATATAAGGTCTTATGAACATCAGCATGCTCTCTGTGAGCGTAATGGCTGGAGAGTGGGGTTATGTTTGTCGTTATGTCTCCATGGCAGCTCATTGTCTGCGTCAAGTAAGGATGTATTGTTATAAACTGACTGTTTCTCTCAGACAGAGGCAGGATACGACTATCATACTGCTGATCCTCACAACACGTTCAAAACCTTAGGAGAGTGTGTGACAGACATTTAGAGCGGAGGTATGGCAGCACAGAGGACCACACTCCTGAAAACCCAATAGTGCATGTGGTTGTAGTGATTCTGAGCAACTGTGACACTTGACCTATGATTGTTGTTTTAAGACGTTATAAAGAACTTGAATGGGGATTATATGATTTAATCATGCAGCTCTTCTAGACTTTCCAAATGTTATCAGACCAGACGGTCATTTTGTGGGGGTTGTGACCCTGAAAAAAAATGTATCCACCAATTTACAGACGTCTCCTTTTGTAAGTCTACAGGGAAAACTATTTCTGGGTTCCATAGCATCATGTGATGAATACAGAAGTTGTAACTGTACCATTTGTCCACTATGTCAAATTGGCTTCAAAGCCCGGTGCACTTCCTGGGGGCTTGGTCACTACTAATTCACCCCACACTCTATACTTTAACCACGCCCCTTTTAATTCTCATTAACCATTTGTCTTACACTCTTGTGCGATTTTTTTTGTTTTAAAAACTAATTGAAAAGTCAGCTTGAAACAGAGTTTCAAACCAACTTTTTTGGCGTTCGCATTAGCTTAATCTAGCTAGCTACAGCTGGTAGAATTTGCCAGTGGTCATTTCAGCTGACAAACTCCATGTTGTCTGCTAAAAATGCAAAGCAATTGTTCAATTCTGCATGAAAAACAAAGACCAATTGTTTAAAAAGATGAATTTTAAATGGTAAATCTGCTGCCATTGTTATTGTATCATCAATCCAGAAACGTATTGTACTTGTGACTCTTTGTGAGTCCTGTACACACGTACAAATGACTGAGTTAACAATGTGACTTAGTCGGTGAATAATTATAATAATCATGAAAGATGTTTTCTGGCAGCTTTTCAAGCATGAGAGGATGCTTGCTGAGCTGCTGAAGATTCAATACATTTTATTCAGCAGATACTCTATTCCAATACGGTAGAATACAAACCATTTATCCGACAGCAGCCCTGCGTTATTAGGAACATAAAGAAGATACAAAATATCAAACACTGTTACATTTAACAGGAGCCGATAGCTTTTCATATCTGCTTTGACAGTGCAGTGATATTCTGCTGCTGGATGGAAGACTGCCTTTCTTTCTCGAAAAGATTTAGGAAAGATGAAACAATGACTAAATTAAAGCGATGTTGTCTCTCTCTGGCTTTTCGACTCACTCCTTTCTCAACTCTCTCTTTCCCTCTATCATCTTTCAATCTCTGTCTCTGTTTTTCTGATTGATACACCCATTTCACGAAGATTTCACGCTTGAGAAATCCCAAATGGGTCTCCTCTCATGACAAACAGATCAATTTTTATAGACTTGAAAGTTGCTGGTCTTGAAAATTGTTTGACTATCTTCAAGACACCAGAGTTTCGTTGCAGCACTCTCCCTCGTGGAGATACGGGCTTCATATACTGTTGTTGTGTCTGTGTCATAAACCATTCATAAAGTTGCTAATACCGCTCGTTGCCTGGATATTTTCCACACACTTTCGTTCACACTTCGATGAATTTGCAAAGGTGATCTACAAAATTTGTCAAAAGGGCCAAATTGCTGCATTTTGAGTCTGAAACATTGCTAAATATGCAAAGGCCTGCATGATATGCTTTATGCTCTGGAGGCTTGTAATGTAAACAGCAGATGGCTGAGCCCATGGGCGATTTTAGACCACTTTTAGGAGGGGCTCAAGCCGTTAGCTGACGTTGTTGTTCACTAGCTAGCTCAGAGATTATCAGCTAATGAATTTACTGATTTAGCAGAGGTGGTGGTGGGGGGGGTTAACACTTTTGGAAGGCACTGTATCACATTCTCAATAGGGGCTGAGCCCCCCTAGAGATCTGATCCTAGAATCACCCCTGGCTGAGCCACTGAGCACCGTGGCTGCAACTTCCAAAAAAAAACAAAAAAAAATTGCTGCTTCTAAGAGATCCACCTGCCTCTTTGAGATACCATTGTCAGCCTGGTCACACTTTAGCTTGCCAGCATATGCACATACATGCACACAGAACCAAACCCACATGCACTGCACGGAAACACACACAAGAAATGCTTGAATGCAAACACATGAAATATGAACACAAAATACATGCATTCACATCTGCGAGTGCACACAAAGGAACAATGTAATTCAAATGCCTGTGTCTCCACCTGCAGCAATATTCTTCATAGCAGACTTTCACAGTGAGTAGAGCAGTCATGTCTCTAAAAAACACTTTGATCAGTGGGATTTTGCGGGAGCAAGGTGAGCAGCACATTTACATCTCATTCACAGAGTACACAGCAAGGTGAGCCTGCTTGCCTCACTGCGTCTTTCTGTGTGTGTTCATTCTCTATACATCTCCTCTCTTTTGTGTGTATACAAATGTGTCTGCACCAATGCCAGCAGGTTTTTAGGAGCCATTTGTTTCGCAATATTTTTTTATGCATATGCATTGGCAGATAAAAGTTCCTCTCCCAGCAGGCCTTATAGATTAGGATGCTGTTGTTTTTCTCTGCCATCAACTATCTTCCTTAAGTTTTAAAACCATATCGGTTGGTTTCTTTTGTGTGGAGTTAGCACTTTCTTCTACTGCAATGGTGCCAACATTTCCTTCCACTTCAGACTGCATACTCAGTTGTTTTCTGATCAAAAAAGTGTCCTGTAGAAAAAAGCACCGGATTATAAGTCTTCAATAATGACTTATCGGATGTAAATATTAACAGCTTAATGAATAATATATGAACAAGGTGTAATGGAAAAGAGCTAATTTATAATATTACATTTTACAATATTTTACTTAAGGGCATTTTTGTGCCCTTGTAATTTCTCGCCCTGTGTTTAACTCCATGCATTTCACACAAAAAAATCTTAATCTGATTCCACCTGTGTGCACGAGACCGAGTCGAAGTGTGCTATCGAGCGCGACTGCAGAATGTGAGCAAACCACAATCTTCCGCGCTGTAATTCTCCATCTGTCTGCCTAACAGGAATCTTCAACACGAGGGACGGCAGAGGCCTTGAGTGTGTACTTCGAATGACATCATTTACAAGTCTACTAAACTCAGAGCAGGCAGCCACATAAGCAGCCGAGAATGGTTGATTGTGCCTCGGAGAGCAATGACTCGTAACACCTGATGGGGGGACAGTAGGTGGAAGGACAAGTAGAGCTTGATTTACTTTTCGGCTAACAGCGGAGACACTCCCTCTGCTGTTGACGTCGGTCTCCAGTTCACGCTTTGGTCTTGTTCGCATCTAAACAATTATTTTGCATTCATTTCAGGAAAATGCACACATTTGGAGGGAAAAAAGGGGGGAAAAAAAGAGGTGAAATGATTTGAAGCTTAAAAGAGGGAAAGAAAGATTGACAAACCAATCAGCTAACTAGCTAAATGAAAGTAAAAGTGCAGTTTCACCTGGCAGGAGAAGCAGGTGCAGAGCCCTGTGGTGGCCGTCTGCAGCCATCCAGGTCTAATCAGACCAGGTAATGATGCACTGCTCAGTTTGTCCAGTCCCAGATGGGGCCGAAAACAGGTGAGTCTGATTAATCAGGAAGCAGCTACACTGCTCTAATAAACACCAAACAGACACAATTCATATATCACTGCATGATTGTTCTCAGCTGGACCGGATGGAGCTCATTCACCCCTAATCATTTCTGAAATATGCCCCTGTTAGCATGCTAAGATTCATTACAGAAAAATACATATCTACAATGTGAGACAGGTGTGTCGGAGAGGGACAAGCAGGTCAAAAGTTGCAAAGAACTCCCGCACAGTGTCGAACTTGCAAAAACATAAAGTTTAATATTAGGCAACGTTTCGGTACTAGACTATCTTCAGGCAAATTGCCTTTCTTCGCAGTGTGCTAATATTAAAATCCCTTCAAAGATTTTTATGGTTGTGGAGAGGGATTTTGTCTTTTGTTTTGAAGCGTTGCTTTCAAAGCGTAACTTTGGAACATTTCTGATAATATTTTCCCATCATGCAAGTTGGTTCTCACAAAAATCCCATCAACTGCTTCACAAGCCACTGACATCCGATACTGTCCCTGAAGGCCAAAGGCACTGAAAAAGTCAGACACATTTTTACTTTTCCTCACAATTCTTCTCATAATGTAATGAAATACGGACTGAATCAAGCCAAGGTTATTGTTTTTTTATATAAAAGAACGTCTCCAAGGGTGACAGCCTACATAGCATATCAACAGTGTTTCATTTTTAAAATCTTTCTCGGTTTATCCATGAGCTGACAAGAGCCGAGCCTGTGGTCAATGGTCAAAGCCATATCTCATTACAGAGAATAACATTGATATGTTTAGGAGACATGCTTTCTGATTAATTTTGCGCTGCATAGGAGAAAAGTGCACACAGGCAGGCCATTCTACAGTCAAATGACTGACTTGGACAGAATCGATTGGTGTGACAGAGAAAGGTGAGAAAATAAGGAATAGGTCGAAAATGACTGTTGGGCCAGCTCAGTATCACTCCATTTTCCAAGTGTGACTTTTTTATGTCAAGAATAAGATCGTTGAAGATTAGACACAGGAGAGTACAGTAAGCAACATGTCACACATCTCATTTCATGGTGATGTACTGTGTCTGTTCATTTGGAAAAAGGCTGAAAATGTGCATCATTTCATTTTCTGGTACAGTACTAATGACTCATTTTTTTTAATAAGAGGCATTTTACCATAGAAAGATCACATACACTGATTCTGCAAAGCTCCATCTCTTCATATTGACTACCTTGTAAAGATATGTTGGCACACATCTTACAAACCCCATGGGCAAATGAGACACACTTAATCTTCTTATAAAGGGTACCCTGTGGAGTTTTTGATCCCTAGTAGTGCAATGGAGTAACGTTTTTCACAAATGGACCCGTTTTGTTGGATAATGGACCCATATATATATATATATATATATACACACACACACACACAGTATCTCTCCGTACCTTTTCCTCCATGTGTGATAACTATGCTGTGATGCTTGGTGGTAGGGTCGGTCAAGTGCTGACAGCAGCTGAAGGAAGACGAGGAGCAGCAGCCCCTGAACCCATCACCTCTCTCTGGATGCAAAGCATATTTGTCTGGTTTGTATCCGTAGGTGCAGAGGCCTGAAAAGAAAACTGCAGGTTGTGACACAGGTAAGATAGAAAATATGAATAGTGCTGTTTGGGAATTTATTTTTTGTTGTTTTTTACAAGTCCCAGTTTCTTTCAAAAAAAGAAACCGTTTTTATATGTTGCATCATCGGCGGCAAGTGTATTCCTTAACTACAGTGGAAGTAAAATCTCTACATTACAGGATACTATATATGGATCACTGTACGAGCTCTGAGAACAATGCACCGGCTTTAGATGAAAGTGTCAAATGGCAAGTCAAAAAATCGCATGAAAGTAGGATTTCGGGAAAAAGAAATTGCCATATAAGCTTTCAATGAATCCTCCCCACATTGTCCATACATGGATATTATCCTTGTGCAGAAATGACTGCTCTCCATTTTCCAACGATTTGCTGTCCACATTGGTGCATAACACGGCTTCCATTATCTGCTGAAACTCAAGAGCTCGACCATAAACGACAAATTCACCGATCAATGCGGTAATTTCATACAGGCATATACAAGGGGTTACAAATGGGGTTACAGAGAGGGATGTGTGGGGAGCAATGTCACATTTTATCCCCTAGACATAGGGGATGAAAGCAGACATCAGAGGATCTGTCTGGCGGCGGCCAGTTTTAGTAGGAAAATGGACAACTGGACACTTTTATCTGCTGGCTTTGATGTTGAGGTGAGGAGGCTGATGGAGGTTCAAGGACGACTGCAACGCCATGGGAGAGTGGGGGCCGAGGAGGGGTGGGGCTGATGCATGGGATAGATTAGGGGGGAGGGGGGAGTGGGAATGTGAACATATGCAAGAGAAGGGAGCAAGGACGGGATGAGATGAGATAAGAGAAACATAACAAGAGTGAGAAAGGAAGAGACAGGTGCCTCAAAAGCGACCGGTCTTTAAACATTTACCTGTGCCTGGTATGCTGAGGGGAAAGAATGGCTGTTTGATTCCATTACACTTCTATTACAGCTGTAGTTAATGGCTCTGTCACAGTCTATTAACTGCATTCATCTTTGCCTCTGATATATAACAGGACATCAGCGTTGAACAAAGACAGATGACTCCCTGTTTTGCCCGTTACAACTCATACCTTATTTCCTTGCATGGGATGAGGTGGATACACACACGCACGCAGCACACTGAGCACAAACACACGGGAAACACATGTTGCATACTTTCTAATCTACTGTACAATGTACCAAACAAACACAGTAATCTTTCTGTCTCCACAATAACATAGCAGTGACAGCCAGTACTCTGGTGTGATAAACGGGAACAGAGAGAGATGGTTTAATCTAAATACCTCGGTATCTGTGACATCAGTACGCATGACAGTACGCATATATATTCAGCTGACAGACGACATAAACAGCAGGAAAGATATACACAATGGATTGTGTGATTGTGTGTGTGTGTTGTGCTTGTGTATGTTTGTGTGTGTCAGTACATTGATCAGCAGCTTCATTCAGACTGCTGCTTATATCTGACTGTTCTGAATGACTGATGTATTCAACAACGTAAGCTACCTCATTTATATGTTGAAAATATGTAGGAAAGAGGGGTGCAGTAGATATAACAGGCTTTTACTTTATTCAAGCACTGAAACCTTTTCTATTCTCATGTGCTAATATTGTTGTAGGTAAATGCCAATCCACCAAAATGATCAGGTTAATCATAATTTAATAACAAACAGTAATAGATTAAATATTTAATTTATGTGCTCAGCAATAATTTTGAGAAAGATAGGGAGTCTACCCACCAGTCTAACAACAAAAGAGAGAAACCATCTCTTTACAGACTGAGGATGATGGGTAACTTTTTGACAACTACTAATTTGACTGCAAAGGTTTGAGCTTAGTTACAAATAGGCATGGGCCGGTATGAGATTCTGACGGTATGATAACCTTCAGCAAAAATACAGTATTGCAATTCCAGCTTTAAAATATTATATATTATTATATTATAATTATTTTTTGAAATGTCTGGATAAAAAAATAACTTTTCCCCCCATTGAACACAATGTATTTCATTTTGAAAAACACTGCACACCTGCAGGGAGAGGGATTTCTAAACTGCACTTTCTGTCTTTGAAGACTCATAAAAAAAAAACAGCTCTTACTGCAGGAACGGTATGACGGAAAATGTTAGTGGTTTTAAAACCGTGACAGTAACCGGCCCATGCCTAGTTACAACGTGTCTCTGCAGACATCCAGTTTTCGTAATCACACACTGAGCAACAAAAAGTCCCATGGTGGCAAATTGCTTATTGCTGTTAACACTGCCAAATTTCAGTTTCAGTTATCAAATACACTTGAAATTACTCCATACTTACTTTGTAGTGCACTATATTTACAGTCTGCCATTTTAGTGCCCTAAAAAGAATTCCATAAAAGGTACGAATAAAGTACACAGCATAATACACTACTCTGTCACATTTAATAGATGAGTGATGACGCAAAATGACAATAATCTGTAAATGTCTAAAATCTCATTTTACTGCACAATATAGATATCGGTCTATTGTACAGGGACTATAGTGAATCTGTGAACAGGAGAGGGATTTAGGACACAACATGGAATTGAAAAACTACAACTCTGTGCATCTTTTTTTTCCCTTTTTTACACAGATGCTAAAACATCCAATCTGCAGTAAATCTGAAGGGCAAACAAATATTAGACTGTCAGCAGCAGTGTGCACATATCTGTATTTGTATAAGACAAAGGCAGACATGGATAAAGAGCTCCTTGCACGTTAATTTCATAAAGGGATTATACATTGTCTCAGCAGTGCCTTCAAATGAGCCGCTCTGAGATGAAGCTCTCGTTGCTGCTCTACTCCCTGCTGGCTCTCGCTACCCAGCATTAACCTATTTAGGGCAGCTTTTAGGCCTCTCCATCGCTCCTATACTCTTTCACAATTTATGAAGCCTAATCAATATGGAGTGGAGCACCTACATGAAAAATAGTTCAGGGGAAACTGCACAACAAAGATCCCCTGCGAGAGATACCACTTTCCAAATTCATATAACCTAATACACAATGGGAGAGGCCAGACCCCACAATAAGAGGACAGGGCCCAGAGGCTAATACCCTGTTAGAGCAGATTTATTTTACCCTTCCTCTCTCCTGCCTTTGTCTACACCCCCGTCATAAAGCTTTATCAAAAACTAATTATGCACAAAAACAATGAAATATCTCGTAGGATGGCAGCCTGTACAGAGCTTTTTGTATAAGCCTCTTGGCAAGAGTACCCCACAAAAAATTATATTGTCACTTACCTATTAATGAAGACAAGTTTGCAGGCACTCTTTGGTCCATTTTAATTTATATTAATTCTCTGTCAGCCCTCGTTATGGACATTAATAAACTGCATCCGGAAGCAAAACAAGGCTTTTGACCTGCAGGAGTTGGAATAAATCTCTCTCTATCATTTTTGCGGCAGCTGTGAGCAGGCAAAAAACCTAAAACAACCTGGCAGAGGGAGGTATGTGAGAGGAATTAAGAGGAGCTAACAGAGTTTTGAATATATTTAAGTCTCTGTGCTAAATACTGAATGCCGATTCAATACTGATCCAAAGAACAGACTAAAGTAGAATTCGAAAGACAACTTGGGTTGCATATTGCAGTGCCATTGTACCAACCTAGCCTGATAACAGACCTTTTCACAGGAGACATTTGGACATATCCCATTAGGAAAAACAGGTGTAAATAATACAAATAATTAAGGCTGTATTCCGTTTTGTCACACAGACATGGTTTACTGGGACACTTCAATATACATAGTTAGTGTTATTAGCAACACCTGGGATTTTCCTCAAACAAGTCAAACTGTGCTGTAAAAAAGTCAAGACTAAAATGCTATTTTGTTTCACTTCATTCACTAAAAGGATCGCTTAACAAATTGCACCAGGTTTGCACCGGCTGTTTGTAAATCCATTAAGTTTGTGTGTTAAGCCCTTCTAAAGTTCTGAACACAGATTCTAGCTCAGGGTAGTGATTACCAAATCTGGTTGCAGCATTAGAATTTAAGATAGCATAACGATTTTAGTAGTAAAAAATCGGCATTGCAGCAGCACAAGCTGTAACATAACTGCCGAAAATAACAGTTTAACGGGGGCCAAGCGATAATAAACATAATTGTCAACCCTTTGTAAATGTAGATATGACATATTTACCTACATAACTGAAAGAAATGTGCTTTAAAGTTAGTAGTATTCATGCCGTGAAGAATGCAATTTAAGAAAGTGTTATTTTCCTGACATGCAATTTCAAAATCTCAGTTCGTATCATTATTAAACGGCATTTTGACAGGTCAGATGTGTTGAACATTACAATCTATTTTACTCTTCAGTTAAATCCGTCAAATCTACTAGCAAGCAAACGCTTGTTTTGCCAGTTTACTAATTCAGTTATCTTAACAGTAGTCTCGCTTTTCCAGACCATCCACACACACTGCGAAGCAGAGGAGGGTCTGGCTACTCCACGTAGCATTCCGGGATGGGAGAAAAACATGCTCTGGTCTATTGGCATTTCTCTTAACCAATCACAATCGTCAAGGGCGGCGCTAAGCTCCGCACAGAGCCGCTGCAAAATAGTCTTTCATTACCCTGCAGAGATCTGAGGAGCAGTTAACCATAGTCCTCATAAACCCACCGAGTTTAAAATTCCAACACAAAGAAAGTGGAAGGAAATGGAAAATACATGCATCTAGCGGAATGTCCAGTGGCACCGGTACAATCCCAGAAGTGGAACGTAAGGATATAGACAGGATATAGATCTTAACAGTTACACCGGGCAGTTTCTGGTGCAAAAATTCTGTAACAACTTAATTTAAGTATGCATTTCTACTTATTAAACATTTACGTTATAAAGAGAAGTTAGACCTTATGAGCAGGTGATGCAACAAGCTCCAAGAACTGACCGTGGTTTTACTGAAACATCCACTTTAATGTCTTTGGTGGTACAATGCAAATACCATGGTGTCAGGTTTTACAAAAAGCAACAGATACAAATTCATTACAGAAAAGACAGAGATATCAATTTCTCCACTCACAGTAGCCTTAGTTAAGCACAATGCAGTGCAACCACAGGTCATGTTGAATTTTTCATTAAAGATATAATAACCAGGGGTCTCATTTATAAAACTGTGCGTAGGATCCTTACTATAAGTGTACGTACGTCCAAAAGCCCCAAATACGTCTGATTTATAAAACAGTGTTTACACACACCTGAAAGCAATGTTCCCTTTATAAATCACAGATTACCTACAAGTGTGCGTACGTGAATCAGCCTCTTAACCCGCCCTGTACACGCCCATTTTCAACCATAAATAGTCAATGCAAAGCACCTCGTGAATGTTGATTAGTATATATGAATGACACTGGCAGTTGTTACACTGAATCATGATGACTGGCGGAGAAAAAGCAAAAAACTTTTCAGACGTTCAGGAATTGCTGCAAATTGAATTATAATTTAAGCCTGTTCTTGCACAGTGTAGGGAAACCTGGTCTATAACTACATGTATTAATAATACGTCCAAAACGGCAGGGATTTGGCTACGGCACTCGGGGACAGCTTTGATATACCAGACGTATATAATAAGATAATATAAGATTATATATAATATGTATTTAAAAAAACAAAAACACTTAGTTGTCTGACATTTCCCTCTGGAAACAGCTGGTTGCCCCCAGAGTGGCAAGGACCTGTAGCCTATTTGGACCAGGATGGTTCGGTTCCGGCGCATTGCCCTCTCTACTGGACTGAATCTAAATCAGCATATTAGCAAGTCATGGTCCCTGAAGTCTCTTTCTCCTGATTCTTCTATTAGCGTAGTACTCCTTCCTGCAGGGCCAGCAGTGCCATCATGCAGCATCACGCACGGGTTCACCGCAGTATTTATAGGTTTACAACAATTTGTGATTGTTAACACTTTGCCAAAATCACAGCATCAACTAGTGGTATCCCCCACCCCGAGATACAATTTGAAGACAAAAGAAAGTGTAATAGGCAAACACACTTTTCTTCATGCAAGTTGTTATGTGCTCCCCACCCTGCTTTTTCCTCCTGTCTGTTCATCTCAGGTGTTCCTGATCTGTGATTGAGGGTGGCCCCGCCCCTGGATATAAGAGGCTGGGAGACAGAAATCGCTCGTTGAGAGACTGAAGCAGCACGGATTATTGTTGTCTTCTGTTGTTTTCGGTTATCCTTCTTTTATTTTATTGCTTTGAAGATGGAGGTCTGGTAGTCTAGTTTCTTCGGCTTTGTTTCTATTAGGTAGTTTACTCTTTGGTTTGGGGGGGGGGGGGGGAGTTCTGGGTCCAACGGCCCTTGATGGGTTGGCCCAGGCTTCTTCTCTTCTTTTGTTTATTTTGGCCAGACCTCCAGACTCCCATAGTTTTGATTTAATTAATTGTAGTTAATTTGTGAATAAACTTCTATTTACTTTCACTACCCTTGGGTTTGGTGTTATTAGATGTTGACGGTCTCATTTAAATTGTGTTTATTTGTTGCGGCCGTAACACAGGTTTTGTCACAAACGGTATTAAAGTTTGGACTGATAATGAGGACATTAAGGGTAACGATTGCGCGAGAGCTTAACGGCTGTATTTACAGACTGACATTTGATGATATCCACAGTTTTAAAGACATATTTAGTTATTTACACTGTGTTCTGCAGTTATCTAATGCTAGGGTATTTGATGCTATCCATTCCATGCAGTCGTCCTCCTGCACTCCGTAGCAGACAATGTGACGGTGAGACAGCGCCGATTAAACATTAAGAACACATTTTTATTTAAGATTTGAGTTGGCGGTGTTTATGGAACAATTATCACTGTTGCGGAAATAGCACTGCTGGATTTAATCTTCATGGTAAGGTGGATGATATGAAGTGAAAAAATGTGCGTGAGGCATCAATACTTGAAAATATTAAGAGCAATCGTTATTGCCATTTACTTTCTGCATGGAGGACCGCACATTCTCCCGTCAAGTTTGTTTTTTTATAAATCACAACCTTTGCGTAGGAAGTGGCGTACGCACATTTTCAGCCCCGTTTTGTGCGTACACCACGTTTATAAATGAGACCCCTGCTGTTTTGCTCTTTCTGTGCTGTCACAATTTCCACCTACGCCTACTGCACTAAAGTAATGAGAGATCTATTATAAGAAAGCCCAATCACTAATGTTGTTGAAGAGAAGGTCATGTATAATGTCCACAGCAGAAACTCTGCATCACAACACTGATTCTAATAGAATTAATGGGCAGCGATTGGCTAATGAGGCTGAAACTGCACCATTCCAGTCAATTTAACCAAACAGTCTGCCCTCAGTTGGCACTGTGATCACGTAAAGTACAAAATATACCTCATAGCTCTTCATGTATCCTCCAAAGCTCGAGGTTTTCACTGTGAAGTTCACTGGACAGTAACTGCCATTTTATCAGTAGATCCTGTGCCCCTAACCAAGACAAACCTCGCCATGCTCAATCCTCCAGTGTTCATAGTTGTCTTTCTGGCAGCCATATTGGTCATTATGGCCGCTCCAGGAAGAGGGACCTATTGTTAAATGAGCCATTCATTCTTTGTGGCTCCGTTGGCTCGTCTAGAGCTTCTGGTGAGTGGAGAGCGGCTAATCTGCCATGCTGTCTCGGTGTGTGTAGGGCTGTAACGGCACTTACTGAATGTTAATTGCATTCCCTACACAGCAACCTACCTACTGGTATAACTGTGACTGCTGAACTGACTGACCACCTGATTGTGTCCAACTGGCTGTCTGACTGCATCAATATCGAATTTCCGAAATATATGCCTGTCTGCTTGACTCCCTGAATGCCAGAACATTTGAATACCTGATTGTGCACACCTGTCTCTCTTCCCATCTTCTGTCGATAGCTGTCTTACCTTTGAGAGTGAGTGACTCGCACACAATCGCATCAAGTGACATGAAATGGAAATGAAAGGGACATCCAATATTGACAGCGGTTTTTATTTTTGGAAAAATGATTAACACAACCTGCCATCACCCATCAAATGGTGAAAATGAAACAGTACAAAGTAAAGTAAAATCAGCATCTGGCAGAGCGTCTCTGTAAACAACTTATGTGTGATTCACTGCAAATAATTACTTTCAAACTTATTGTCCTTCCAACTAAAGTTATTAACTACTTTGAGTTGTCTGCGGGAATGACTGGATATTCAAGGTGAAAAGCTCAGTGCCACTGTGATAATCAGAGCGAGGGGAAAAAAATTGCATGTGGTGCATTATTATTATTTTATGTCAAAATGCTTTGTAAAGCATTTATTGCAGCAAGAGGGAATAACAGATATATTTCTCACTGGGATAATGTGCAGCAGAGCTTCTTCCTCTGCATGGCTCTATAAATATTCAGACCCACGGTACAGAGGTCGTGTTGGGCGAAAGGAAAGCAGTGGTTATTCAAACAGTGTTTTTGCTGGCGTGTTGCAAAAGGTTGATACAGGTCATGTTGACTGAATGACCCCACAGCCTGCCTCTTTTCTTCTGTACATAATATTTAAAAGTATCCTCTATTTTACTCTCCCATTTCTCCCTGTATCTAGCTCAACCTTTCCTTTCTCATCATTGTTCCCCATTTACCTGCATTTGTCCTAACCCTAACCCTCCTACCTCTGCATCTCTTTAGGAGACAATACTCGCACAAACCACAACCACATTGAAACGTAAATAATCCCCCTAAACACCGCAACGCTCAGAGCCCCGTTTCCTCACTTTATGCTAAGCTAACCCCCTGCTGGCCTCATGTTTACTATACAGACATGAACATCTAACTCCCGGCAAGAAGGCAAATAAGTCTATTTCCCAAAATGTTAAGATTATCCATCCTGAAATAACCTAAAATATATCCAGAAATGTTAGTAATAATCCATCATTGTAAAGTAAAACTATGTGCGTACACAATTAGACAGTTTTCTTTTTTAAACCTACATTGTGCAATTTTGAGTTGATTCTTTGCAAAAAAAACCTTTGTTCTTTCACAAATATGTGCTCATTCATGTGTAATTACTTCCACCAACTAATCAAACTAATTTCTTGTAAGCGTAGAATCTGACATTCAGAATAATTCAGAATACGTACGAGCGACTCGCTCGAATGACAGCAGCCATGTAGCGCCTCCATCTTTAAAATTCATTAGCCAAAGAGGGACATGCCTCCACATTTCGCCCTCTTACACCTATTGGCACCGTGACGAATGCAAGGGGGAGATTACTCGCCAGGGAAGCGAAAAAGATAATTAAGATTGACAACGCGACAGGCAAAGCAACAAGACCAAAGTTAATATTGCAGTGGCTAGAACAGCTGTGTGTAAACGATGGAAAGAGCTAATTTCGGGTTCGGCCACCGTAGGAGGAAGGGCTAGAAAGTAATATTCAGTTGGTTGTCATTATACAATTTCACTGCTAGATGGGAGAAATTCTTACACAATGTAGCTTTAAAATAAGTTTAGTTAACCTAAGGTGTATTTAAAGGAACAGTTATTAGATTATAGTAAATAGACTTTTTTTTTTTTTTTTTTTTAATACATTTAAAGCTTCTATTGAGGTTATCGAATGTAGCTTTGAATGTCTATCCTCTCCAAGCGGTGAGTTTACTACGTTCCACAAGCTCGATTAGCTTTTTGTAATAATCTCACAACTCTAACTCTGGTTTGGTTCAACTTTACCCATAATTCATTGAATTAGATGTAAAAAAAATATGCTGACTCTCTGCCATTGCTGGGCTTTTTGTGCAGCTCGCTCTTCGGAGGCAGACCATTAAATCAGCATTTGATTGATAAATGTTGAGTAACAATTTGAATGTCAATGTTATGAATTAAGCTTTGAACTATTCGGTACATCCCTAGCGTAGTTTAGCATTTAACTTACAAGTTACTTTTTAAAACGTCATCCAAAACCCGGCAAGAATGCACATTTCACAAAAAATCAATTCCATCTTCCCCACATTTTTACACATTTTCTCTTCCTCCCTGCTTTAATATTCATTTTACTTTCCTCTGTCCTTGTCCACACATTTCGATGTATTCACTCCCTCCCAGCAAGTATTTTTCAGACAGCAATGTGCAAAAAATTAAGGAACTGGAAAGGCCCAAAATCTCCTTCCCACACCAGGTGGCTTAAAGACGTCATGTATCATTTAAAGTTAGAAAAAATAAAATACTCACTCAGAGGAAACGTGGGAGAATTATATTCTACCTGGGGGTCTTTCATGGACTATTTTGATGAGGTTTCTGCAGTAGACTGGGAAGAGGAGTAGTGCTACCTTGAGTATAACTAAATCACTTACTTGTATTTAATTTTTTATCTAACTTTTTCATTTGATTTTTCTATTTTTGTTTTGCTTATGCTTCTTTATGCATCATTTTCTCTGTGTGTAGGGTATACCCTACCTTGTCTTTTTGTTTGTGGGCGGCAAAATGTAGGCTCACTTTTCTCCAACGGATAGGTTATGAAGATGCATGGAGGGTGGGGAGTGGGTAGAAGATATTTGTGTATGTAATTTATATTGTGCTGTATATTTGTGTATTTATGTACATGGCAGCATTATGTACAATTGTATAGACAACGTGTGACTATTTTTAAATGTTTTTTATCCAATATTAAGTCTGATACTAATAGTATTAAACTGATATCAAAAAAGTTTGTAAGTCACAGATCCACAACATGATGCTCAGTTTGGTGCCAAATTCACAGTTTCTCAGAATCTACTGCTGAACTTATATCCCTCCCTCCATTCCTCCCTACCTTTGTACCCTCACATAGCTTTTTTTTTTTTTTCCCATCTCCTCCATCTCCCTTCTGAAAGCCTTTGGCCCGTTCAATTAGCCATCTGCTAGCCTGGCCAACAGCGGCAGAAGCAGTGTGACCAGCCACTTTGGTAGTGCGACCCCGGGGATCAGGACAGGTGAGTGGGCCGCAATCAGCCACTTTGATTACTCCCTTAACCACTGCAGAGCAACCAATTTACCACAAGGTTACCATTGAACCTATTAACCTGTTAGCGTCCACAGGCACCCACAAGGAAATTTGAAGCTGGAGGAAGGATGCAATGTGGGGTTTTCTAATGGAAAATCATGTCATGTGTGCCCTTCAGGTGGAGCAAAATAAGATCTATAAGTGGTGTATGTGTGTGCATGGGACTCCCTGGTTGCCTGTGCTACAGCCCAAGTTTTTAATCAGGAACAGAAGAGAGCGATTACTGTCACTTCAGTCTTTGTCTCAAATCCACATTTAATTTTCTGTTTACTGATAAGTGTTTTTTGTAATCCAAACTCATTAGATGATAGTCTCTTTTCAGCGCAACATAATGGGAAACACATTCAGGCACATGGACTATATCTCAAACATGCATCAGTGTTTACCTCAGAGTGTGTGATAGCACGGTCAGCAAGAACAGGCAGCAATTAGCTGCTAGTATGCCCCACTGATTATGCTGTTAATTGTTTTTTCCCTGCACTCTTTTCCCATACATTTTTTTTTTCACCATTTGGGGGATTATTTGAATGTTCTCAGCTAATTATAATATTGTAAGTCAGTTCACCAGTTTATATTCCTCTCTCCCCTTACAGATGTGTTGCTGTTGCTAGATGCAGCATGTTCAGTGGTTAGTGAACATGACACGATCACGCATGTGAAACAGAAGAAGAGTTGGCTGTTAAGTGGTTGAACAGTGTTCACGGCTCATCGCATGGACAGCTTGCTGTTCTGTGCCTGAGCTAGAGTCCACAACCCAGCATAACTGCCTTCACTGATGTAAATGGCTGTATGTTTAGTACTTACCTGCTGATGTAGAGTTCACAAACGGAAGACGCCTTGTCGCGTGAAGTGATTTCCACCCACGGACATCCAGGCGAAGTAGCCTGGCTTACTTCAGAAGCTGCAAGCACGACAATATTTAAGACTAACATTAACCCAATAGCGTTGCAATGATAATGTAGTTATTACTGTCACCAAAGCTGAAAAGCAGACTGATGTTATAGGAGAATCGTACAGGACAGACTGCTATAGCTTGCATGGTTATAGTAAAATAGTAGCAATATACACCAACCCTGTATAAAATATTCATCAGTCAGAAATAGCACACATTAGGGTGTCAAGCCGACAGCCCTGTAAATCCATGCAATGATGCAAAAAGAAAAGAAAACAAAAAGACTTTTCATGCCACTTTCCTGCTATAATGCTAGGAATTATGGAGCTACTGTGAACAATTTACGCTCTACTTTGGAGTCAATTCCACTAGGCTACACTCCAATGGGATTGATGAGCCCACAGGAGGAAAGGATGTGAGAGTAGGGATGGATGAAAGAAGGTTGCAACAGAGACTTTCCTCAGATCAGTGCAGTGTGAGATTTCTCTATATACCAGATTAGCTAAGAACGTTCACGTCCTGAACAACAAAACCTTGCCTCTACACTGTTCCAACAAGGTCCTGGAGTGATGCAATACATATAGCTGTTCGAGGACTTTAAAATGTTGTGGTGCACATGAAGTTTTCAAAGTAGCAAAAAGTGGTTTGTTTGGAGTAATTATAGGAAGAACTGGAAAGTCTGCGAGCAGTGATGGTCAGAGAGATGGAAAAGACAAACAAAACAGCACCAACCTCAGAAACTCAAACTCACACTTTTGACAAACTGGCAAAGAGTGAAGGAGTGAAAAAGGGTTGATTGAATACCTGCAGGGCTGATGAGGAAAGTGGGAACAGGATTGTGGATGGGCGGGGCTGTCACATGATGGGAAAAGGAGAGAAAGAATGAGGGCATCTGGTGGAAGGAAGTAAAATGGCAATCAATGGGCATGGGGAATAGGGAATGTGGCTGGACAGGAGGGACAGATATAGACAGTTACACTTCAAGTCAAACTAACTCAAATGTAAACTGTAAACTGTTGATGATGGGGTAAGGATGATAGATGTGGGTGTTCCTTAGGCAGATTTGGTCTAATGAAGAGAAAGGGAATTATCTAGGCCTGTACGATTTTGACCATTGTTTTTCAAGGAATAGTCTGACATTTTGCGAAACGCGCTTATTCGCTTGCTGAGAGTTAGATGTAAAGATGAACACCACTCTCATGTCTTAGCATAAAGACTGTAAACGGGGGAACAGCTAGCATTGCTCTGTCTGAAGGTAGCCTGACAAAATCAGCCTACCAGCAATTCTAAAACTCACTGATTAACACTTTCTGTAATCCATACAGTACAAAATTTACATTATGGCTTAATGAGGGGTTATGTGCCTGATTATTCCTTGGCCAAGCACAGTAACTTCCAGTAAGTTACCCAGCACACATAAAGGCACAAATTGTTGTTTTTTTTACTCCGGTTTGATACAGATTAAACAAATGAGAGACATAGTTTTACAATACGTTGTTATTTAGTGAGTTTAAGAGGTGCTGGTAGGTGGATTTTGTTACCTCTGGACATATCAGGCTAGCTCTTTTCTCTTGATTTCAGTCAGCTGCTGATGGAAGCTTCATATTTGCCTTGCAGACATGACAGTGGTATCAATCTTCTCATCTAATTCTCAGAAAAAAAGCAAATAAGTGAAGAATCTTGGACTACTATTTTACAAATCTGTCCTTTAAAAGCCCCTCAACTTTTTGGAAGTGCAATACTAAATGACTAGAGTGCTCCTTTAAGATCTGCATAGGTGCAAAAAAAAAAACCCAGAGCGAGGTCAAATACATGCAAGTGAACTTCAACAACTCTCGAACACAACTTAGGTCTCCTGAGTATAACTCTGTCTGTCTAACCTCTAACCTTCCACATATTGTACAGCACGGAAATAGATCAAGCCCGAGCACTCTGCTTCCTTAACATACTCTCATACATATGCTATGTTGGCGAGTATCACTTATTAACTCTGAGGATATATTGGCATATAATTCCGAGTGACTCTATGCACTGTATGCATGTCATGAATCCATAAGTGTCTCTAATTTGGGATGGAGAAGGGAGAGTTGGAATAAGGTGACCCCAGCTGTGTTCTTAATCATCAGCTGGTCTGGATGAGGTTAAGAATGGAAATTGGTTTGGCTCTGTAGTGAATCTATTATCATATCTCCTCACCTCTCCTTTGTTTCTCATCTCTGTTAGACACCATTTTACATCTTGCTCGTTCTCCTTGTCTATCCGTCTCCTCTTTGTCATTCACTCTTTTTTTCTCACGCTTACTTTTTCTCTCATTCTCTGTGATGTAAAAACTGCCTCAGCATACTGATAATGAGATTTATTCAAATAGCCCTCCTTAAAGCGAAGGACATTCTCTGTGACATATGCAGTTATTATATTGAATCCTGTAGTTGTCTGCATTCTCCCACTGGTCTGTATAATCCTCAGGACACTTACTGATCTAGAATTAGATGCTTGTTCTGTATTTCATTTTTTATCAGCATGGTCTCAATTATCTATAGGCTTTTCACTACAAACACTTGTTGGTTCATTAGGAGCCTGTCGGAGGGACTGACTGACTGACTGACTGACTGACTGTGGCTTGTTAGGCTGATTAAACCATCGTGTCTAATTAGCGGTTGTATCATGGCTCAGTTCACAGCTGCTGTAGCATCAGAAAGATAGAGGATACACTGTAAGCATTACATTTCCTATTACTCTGTCTGCCACCTGAGTACTGAGCCTGGTAGTGGCCATCACGAAAGCAAGTAAGCACCTACAGTGTTGGTAAAAGGTCCCATATCATGCTCATTTTCAGGTCCATATTTGTATTTTGGGTTTCTACTAGAACATGTTTACATGCTTTAATGTACAAATGAAAAAAATGAAAAAAAAAGTCTTATACTGTATGAATGAACCTGTATTCAGCCTCTATCTGAAACGCTCAATTTTAAACTCCTGTCCCGAAAAAGCCCAGTCTTCGCTGATTGGCAGGTCTTCCGCATTTGCGTTCTTGGCATCGCTGCACTGTCATTGCAGCCTTGTTTAAAGGCACAGTTTCTGAATATGTGCTGGGTGCATTTCTCTGTGGATTGAGCATTTTGATACTTTCACAGTATTTATATAGCGCCTGGAAATAAAGCCTTGGCTTCAGCCTATTCCTTTTTCGGTTATATACGGTGGCAAATTGTGGTAAATAATTGTTTCTTTCATGTATGTTAACCTAAATAAAATGATTCCTCATCATCATCAAACTGCTTTATAATTTAAAAAAAGACATGGAAATCTTACTTTTTACAACATGGGACCTTTAAAGTGTGCACACATTTACTGCAACAACACATGTGTAGTTGTGCAAGATAATCACCAATATTCCCTCTAGCATGCTTATTGATGATAGATTATGGTTCAACTCATCCCCCTGAGTTTATCATATCAATGTATCAATTCATTCCACTTTATATGTTAAGGAAACACTGGACAAAGAAAAAAAATCATTAAACCAATGCAATCAAGCAAATGCAACTAATTATAGGGAATGATATAGGGAAATCAGAAAACTGCTGAAGGAACTGAATAAAACACATTGGTTTAGAAAACATTTCTAACCCGTGGGCATTTGTTAATTTGTTCACACTGATTATGACAACAAATGAGAACAAGCACTAACCAAACAAAGCATTATATCCAGCAAATTCAACATCTAATGCATTTGATATTTTAACCTGTGGTTTGCACTAGAGGTTAAGCAGGGCCGCAACTATTATTTTCCTTTTCGACTGATCTGATTGTTTTCCCGATACATCTATCAATCGTATGTCTATGAAACGTCAAACAATTGTGAAAAAAAAAAAATACCCATCACAACTTCCCAGAGCCCAAGGTAACACATTCACAGACACAGCCCAACAATAACAGAAGGACAGAGGATAACGATCCTGAATGTTTCTTTGGCTTATGCTGCATATGTTGACTGAGGAATAGAAAACCTTGAGACTCATTACATTCAAACAGCACAAACAGTGTTTGTGCAGAGCCAGTTGCATCTGTAAGGGAAAGGAACAGCTCTGCCCAAACTGATGTTGTCACATTAAAACACACACATCTCAAACAGCAAAGATATTCTCACATTCTTGAGAAGTTTGTTTTCCCCACAACATCAGAGGCGCCTGCTCCACGAGGACTTATTTAGCAGCTTGGCACTCTTGGAGGTGATATTCGAGGACATTTGATAGGTCTGTAGAGTCCACATCTATCCTGCATCAGCAGTGTGGGGATTTCAAACAGTTTGGCAGTGAAGTAGCAGGGCAGGAAGTGGATGGAGTGCAGAGAAATGTTCAGTGTCAAGAGACCAGAGAAAACATTAACCTTTCATTGCCTTAGGAAAGGAGTTGTGCAAGGTGAAAGAGGTAACATTACAAACTGTAACCTAAATGTAGTTCACACACAGTCAAAAGTGTGGGCGATGTTTCTCTTGGTAAAACCAATCATGTTTTGCTTTATTTTTGTTTAATTTAGGGTCTTCGGGGCTCATGGGCAGTAAGTTCATCTTGCGTTCTCTGAACAACCAAAAACTGCTTACATTGTTCATAGTTCTAGCTGTTTATGCAACACAACTGCTAGAAATGTTTACCTTTCAAATGCAGTAGTGTGATAGCCAGTTAATCAATTACATAACCGGGTGCTAACTGTTACATGAAAGCCTTTCATTTTGGTGGCAGTAACTGATTGTGGTAAAGAACAACAACACATATTGTACATGGAGTAGATGTTTTCACTGAAACTGTATGGAAAATAATAATTGTGCAATATCCCTGTAAGGTAATGCATCACTGTGATATCAATTGAAAAATAAAAGCAGAAACACAGAGACCTTTGCAAATCCGATTATGTTGTCTAAGATGCTGCCATATGTTCCAACTGTGAGCAACGTGATCACTAGAGGCCCATTCATTTCCTACAGAGCCCAGTGAGCAGTGAAACTCAGCCAACACAATGACAGACAACAGGCTTATTGGCCAAAAATTGTTGGCCGCAACGAGGGGAGCAACTCAAAAAAATGTAATGATAAAAACAGATTTGATGAAGATGTAAATTAACTGATACATTTGCTCTTAAAGATCCAGTATTTGATAAAAAAAAATCTTTATCTTATATGGTTCTCAACTTCTTTCTACCCCTTTTGAACATGAACAAAATTATGTGAGTTGCTTATTTGTTGCTTATACAGTATGCTGCTGAGGATCCTGTTTCTTTTTCTTTTTTATTGCTTTTAAGTTTTACTTTATGTTTCATTATGTTTTTAACATGTTCAATAAATTGACAAAAATAAATAAATCTATATCATGGCTCTGTTCTCTATCTTTAAATGTTTGCACTAGTGTGAATGTCTTCAAACACATCGCTGTGCTGACCCATTGACTTCTATTCTATTACTAAACAATGTTAGCGCGCCTATATTTTGGCTAATACATGTTTGGCCTCAATATGGTGACTGCAAGTAATCAAGCATTAAGAAGTAAAGAAATGTAAAGTCACTAACTTTAAAGCTGCGATAATTCATATTTTTTATATTTACAATGGGTCCAAATGACTATTGCTACGTTTACACATAGCCGGATAGACATTTCAACCACTCCGTTTTGAAAAATAACATTGTGCACAGCTGTCAGTACATGTACCTGTGTATATATGCCGTCAATGCCGTCAAGAGCATGCCAAACCTGTAGGTGTCAGTGTAACAACAAACTCAAGCCCACGTTAGCCAATCAGAATCCCGAAAATAGCAACAAATCACTTCCTCTCTCTTCTCTTCCTCACTTCCTTGGCTGCCTAAACTTCCGTTTGTCTCAGTTTACATGCAAACGCGCAAATTAAGTTTTCCAAAATCTCCACTCTGGCCGGAGTTTTCAGAAAGAATCGTTTTCAGAGGCAAAACGAAGGGCACAAACGAAGGGAAATGTCTCAGTTTTTCAAAATGACGTGAGAGGTGGCGCTTGTAGTGACAAACCCACAGAGAATTATTAACTTTGCGGGGCAACTTTGAGCACTTGCTCAAAAAATGCTTGTTGATTCCCACCATTTAAAACTTTCAACTTCACTGCAATCTGAGCAAATACATAAATAATAGATTTAAAATGATGAGGGAATGGTTGCATCACTGGGGATTGGTGTTAACATGTTAAAATAAAGTTATGAAATAAAATCCAACAGTGGTAATAAATACATGATATGGTCCAAACCTGCAGATAGCATGCAATCATAGCTTTTCACAACTCCCATTGTGCATTACATTGTAGCAGCACATTAGAGAAGGAAGTGTGAAGAAGTGTGACTGCACAGTTAGAAATTCTCCCAATTAACCCATTCATGTCTAAACTACATTATAAATACTTCATTAGTGGGTTTTTTTCCTTTGAAGGAATGATTTCCTATTCCACTAGCTTGCTAGCATGATGGCTAACGCGCCCTGCCAATATAGCCATGGTTGGAAAAAAGGCGTGAATACATGTGGTCTCATAATACAAACAGATGCCACAAGAAAGGCGTCACATCCTAAACATCAGTTATACACAATTTACTTGATTTGCTACTCCTCCTGCAATTGAATGAGCTTCGTCAACGAGAAGATATCAATAGCAGGAAATAGCATGATTCACTGCACTGTAATTAGAGATTCAGCGAGATGAAAAGAGAAGATTTGCTCTTTGACACAGGTCACCCGCAGAGAAACACAAATGCTATCTAAATGTCATCAAGCATGCTGTAGCTGCAGAGCCTCTTGTCAGAATGTGCACGGTGAATTCATTATTTTCATCTATTTTCATCTCGGCGCCATTATAACTCTGTCACAGGGAACGTGACTCACAGGAGAAGAGAAATTGGAAAGCAAAGTTAAAAGTCACAGCAAAGGAAAACCCTTTGATTTTTGATTTGATTTGCTCTCCAGAACAACAGAGTCCAATATTAATTTGTTTGAGCGATGATCAAACAGGACAACCTCTTTATTATATGACGAACTGGTAGATTGAAAACTATCTGCTGCTTTATCTCTCCTCATCGGACATGGTGGCTGAAGCTATCAATGCACAGATCAGTAATTACTGCAGGTTGTCAACAATTTATCACGAGGTCCCCTTGGACTCCTGCACACAGGCTGGACGTGATTGCAAACCTCCACGCTCGCGCACGCATGCATGAAAGTATGGACACAAATGTACCAGGTTGGCACGCAAAGTCACACACATGCACAGAGTCTCAAAGACACACAGGTGTCACTGTGATAGTACATCACCACTCTGTCCTCCGTGATAACACTGAGAGACTTTAGGAAGGCTCCTTTAAGACCAACACATGAACACAGGCAGCAACAGCCTTTTATTTATTGAATTGCTTGTGGAACAGCCAGCAAATTAGTTTCTATAAATATAATGTTTTTATTTAATTTTATTAGTTTTCATTTTGCAGGTAAACAAACCTCTCAGTTCTTGGCGCTACTCAACATTAGCATAAAAAACGATTAAACAAATTGTGTTTTACCCAATGATTTTTTTTCCCACAGATGCATATTTATCGAGTGTACTATGGCGAGATTATTCCTGCTGCCATCAGTTCTCAGCAGCATATCAAAATAATTATCTTACGAATGTTTAATAACAATCCATCATCATACAGCTAAGGTCATGTTGTAAGTCATTTCCTGTGCGGTTCACACCTCTCGGCACGCACACACAAACATCAAAGCGCACACTGACGCACGCACACAAACCCTCCATCCCTACACTGTTAAATTTGATTCATGAAAAGTGACAACAGCATCAGTGTTTTTAATTATTAATAGTGGAGAGTCCACGGGAGTCATCTCTCAATCCTCCCACAAAGGTAATAGGGTTATTTGTTGTGGCTGAGACCCTTAAACTTTGATTCATTTGACAACCATCCCTTGTGTCAAGTGGAACAGCAACGGCAGGTAGATAAGAAGGCTATTTCCAGTGATACGGTGACATTGACCCACCTTACTGGAAGGTACATGCATTCACACACAAACACAAGCTGCACACGCACACACGCACACGCACACACACACACACACACACACACACACACACACACACACACACACACACACACACACACACACACACACACACACACACACACACACACACACACACACACACACACATTTAATCTTCCAGCCAGTGTTACAAGTCCTCTTATTGAGATATTGACACTATTACAGGAGCTGTAGGTCAAGTTGTGAACCCTTTTAAATTGCACCTCAGTTGGACTGAATAAAAAAACACATTAAGAGGTTAAATGAAAAAGTTAAGTGATCTCACTCAAACTGTAGTGTAGGGCATATCCTTCCATAAAACCGAATGTCAACACTCTTCATATTTCATGTTTGTTCAGAATTTAAAATGTAACTGTAAATGCATTCTGATTAGGCACTGCACTGTGTTTATCATTCAAGGCATCTGTCACACTTCACAGGGGTAGCTAAGGCACAGCACTTAAATCTGTGCTAATTACAACCCTACTGTGAAGGTACACTGTACTCTGAAACCTTTTGCAGGACTGCAGGAGCCCAGAACAAATGAGTCTAATAGGAGGAAAACACCTTCTAAGCAGCGGCAGAGGTCAACAAGTTGGAAACATGCTCAAGTACGCTGGACAAGGACGAAGCAGAATATGGCTCATGTCATTGACTGCTTGGAACAGTGGCAAATGCAGAATCAGCAAACATATATATATATATATATATATATATATATATATATATATATATATATATATATATATATATATATATATATATATGAGTAACTTTTAAAATTACAACATTGGCAGATTAACCAACACAATTCTTAGTCATTTTTTGACCAATGGGTCCTTGAGTTCAGACACAAAAGCAGACTTCTCATTTCTAGTCCAATATGATCAATTTTGTCACCTGAAATGACAACTGTCATTGGCAGATTTTTATCAGCTAACACTACAGCTAGCTAGCTAGCTAATTAAGCTAACGTTTACTCAGTTGGTTGAAAGGCTATTTGGTTTTTTAAACAAGAATCCTGTAAAAGGTGTCTTAAATATGCACCTAATAACTAGGGCACTTATTAATGTGATATTATGCTAAAAGACTGAGACTAAAGCTAGGCTAGACTTTTTTGTCCCTGACTACTATTTACTCTATTTGCTCACCCATATGTTTCTGAAGAGGCGAAATGAAGCTCAAAGTGGGAGGCTCCCAGTAGCGCCAGCCAGCGCCATTTTGACAGTGCCTGACATTACCTGGCTTCAATTTTAATTTTTTCAGCTCCGGAGATTGGCCACTTGGCCTAAACTCTTATATGACCTTCCATGGTCATATAACATGGTCTTCCACCTAGTGGGGAAATGCAAGCTAGTTGTAAATGTGTTTCTTTTTAATGTACCCTGTACATGTAACACCACAAACTAACGTACTAGTTAGTAATTTTGCTCTTTGGCTTTGGAAATAACAGTTAATGCCCATACTACTGTCAGTAGTAGCAGGACATGCTAAAGATTTTAGCACGTTAGAGCTGGAAAGCACACATTTTAATCCATTCTTTACACTTTTGCCCTCGTGTATTTGGTTTTGGGAAATGCTACAAAAAATACACCACCAAACTGACAGGGCTGCTGTGCCGAGTTATCATAAGCTTTCGCACAATCGTGGGTTTAACTAAATGTCAGTTGACGAACCCTTTTCATCTTCTGCAGGTAGCTAAACTTAATCATACAGAATTGTAACTAACTTCAATTTATTTATGAATATTCCCATCACATTAGCTTTCTTTACCCGTCTTGATATGTACCAGTATGTGAATGTTATTTCAGCTTAAAAATCTCATTACCAATGTGTTACTATATGCTACACAAACAAAGTCAACCGTGAAAAAGTAACCAGGAAATCCATCTCTGCCTGTCGAAGATCATGCCGCTATCTATTTGTTTATCCCTCAGAATGCATCAGCAAACCAAATTAAAACTCATATCTTTGTGCTCCAGGCTTGCCAATGTTATTTCCAATCAGGGAGAGAATTATTCAGCGTTGTATGAGTAGCGATCTGCTATAGTTGTGAATGGTGAAGCTGCATCACCAGCATGTGAGGGTACAGTAAGTACCAGTAAGTAAGTAAGATTAACTATTAATTGCGTAATTATTTATACTGCATATTCATATTTATCTTACCTGCTGAAATGCATGCCCATATTTCTGCAGCTATTAAGCCAATTTAAAAAAGCAATAACATATATATGTCAGTCAAAACTGATAATCATTTCAAAGTTTAAAGCTTAAGTTTAAAGTCTGCTGCTGCTGCTTCTAGTGTTATCATTGTCACATGATTTGAAAGGAGCAGGTGACACATTAAACCAGCTGCCTATTGCACTTGCTGGATATGCATTTAGTGATTGAAGAAGGTCAAATCTTGCTCGTTTGGCACTAAAATGGGTCTTCATTTAGCTGTAGCAGAGAGGTTTGTACTTGGCTCATCAGGTCAGTAATCTAATTTCAAGTTTCTCATGTAAATGTTACCGTAATCCTCCTCTGAGTCCTCTAGAAATGTTCCATTTCATTTGTCAAATCACCTGTTAAAATTTGCTTCGGCCATAGCAACCACTGAGGACACTGAGGTCATGTCCTTGGTAATATTTCTATTAAGTTGGGGTTTTGAGGAGAAGTTTACATTCTAAGATTACCCACATATTATACCTGTTTTTAGGAACACTTCTGATAATTACTTTAGACTAAATACCTTAAAATTTGATCATTTGATAAAAGTATTTAGACTATCATGTATCACTGTTTTGGTCCCCACAAACTCCTGAGGGAAATATCTGGCTCTTTAAACAAAGTAATTTTCAGTTGCACAATGTCTCCTGTTGCATTCATTTGTAGAGGAAACTTTAAGGCAAATTGATACCTTACTTTCCTTTACTTTACTTTTCCTAAATTTGATCACTCTCCACATTCTGGATACATGTTCTTTCAGACAACCTGCCATTTAGCTGCTTTAAGCATCATAGTCAACATACATTAACGTCAACGTACATTTGACTAACAAGCAAATTAGATTTTGGTGTCTGTATTTATTTAGCCAATTCTAGTCCTATATGTAAAACAGACTATTTTTAATAAAGAACTTCAGTTACCTCCTGGCTCAATGGTTTTAGTTTTTGCTATCAACAATAGCAAGTGTCAATGTCCCTCATTTCTACTGCAGGTCCATTAATTCTGGCACTTTCTTATTATTTCCTCCTTTTTTTTCTCACACTCATCTTTCAGTGACTTGAAAGTCAGAAGGTCTCTTTTCATCTGCAAATGCCAACGTGAAGCATATTGTCACTAGCTGTTCTTTTTCTCTGCACTTCTCTTATCACATCTCTTTCTCTGCCTCTCACAGCGCAGCTTCGACAGGCTGCCAAGCCAGAATTATACACCAGGTCAGGACTAATGAGTGAGTTTGGAACATTTTCTCATATTTGTCAAGATGAACCTGCTGATCCACTGTCTCTCCAACCTTCTCTCTTATTCAGTTTGTTGTCTCAAGTTTTAGAGGGATTCATGGCTGCGCTTGCTCTCCCTCAAACTGACTTAGACTCAAATTGACACTCAGCCTTCAGACACAAACTTCAGACTTTACTTTTAATATCACGGGGAATTGACATTTTGGAAGGTTACAAGTAGAGATAATGGGCATCCTGGAGCCTCAGTTCACCTATGACACCTGCTACATCCTGGCTACGAGTTCAGCCTCAGACCTTATTTGACATTTTTTTGTCTCTACTTCGTTTCTACATGCAATTTAGTGATAAATAGTCTATATCCTCGACGTTCCACTTCCGGGATTGCTCCGTTGCCGACGTAAATTCCGCCAGATTTCACTCATTTAGGCCGGATATACGTTGCCTTGGGCTTCCGTTGTGTTGGCATTTTAAACTCTGGTGGATTTCTGAGGACTATGGTTAACTGCTCCTCAGATCTCTGCAGGGTAAATCCAAACAGCTAGCTAGACTATCTGTCCAATCTGAGTTTTCTGTTGCACGACTAAAACAACTTTTGAACGTACACATGTTCCACCAAAACAAGTTAAAAGCTATTTTGCAGAGGCGTTGTTGCTCCGTATGGCGCTTAGCACTGCCCAAGACGATTGTGATTGCTGTAAAGAAATGCTAATAAACCAGAGCACGTTTTTCTCCCATCCCGGAATGCTGTGTGGACTTACCGAACCCTCCTTCTCAGCGCCGCGGTGGAGGAAGGTCTGGCAAAGCGAGACTAAGTGATAAATAATAAATACGATTCAAGCTTCTCAGCCTGCTTTATGACATTTTTTTCTCTCTGCCCCACTTGGGAAAGACCTACAAACCCATTTTTCCCATCAAAGGAATCACACGATTGTCAGCAGGCTTGTAAAAGAGACATTCATTGACTTTCAATTACTAAATATGGGATATAACTGGCCTAACATGAAAATCTTGTAAAACGTTTCACTGGGGGGGCAGCAAAATGGGATTTGTGCTCGAAGTGAACATTGTTTCTTGCAATCTTAAGTTAATGGAGGATATATCCATCCACAACGCAGGCAGACAATGGGATTTGCTTTCCGCCCTTGTTCCAAACCCATTTGAAGGTGTAAATTCACCACGCTTCACTCTCAGAATTTAAATTTACCCCAACTCCCTTGATAATTTCTTCTGATCCATTACCCAGCATGCCGATGTGTTTTGCTGTTTGTAGCTACAGTGCAGCTGCTTCTGCTGCAAAACATACAATCAACCGGAGGCAGACCTAACAGACACAGAAGAATTTATTTGGTAAACAGGCTTTTATTTGATTTCCTGTTGTGCTGCAGCGTACAGTAGTGGGGAGCCGTATTGTGTTCATTAGTTTATGTGCATTAGCAAAGGAATCTAATGGTTTATACATACGAGGCCAACAGCGGAGGGCCTGGATGATTTAGGATGATGATCATTTTATGGAAATCAAAGCAAGAAATAAGAATAGTTCTTGTAATGCACAGACGCTTCCCCTCCTCCTGGTTTTCCGTCCTGCAGTTGTCTCTGGCGAGACAGTTATGTGCCTTGTTCTCCCCACCTTCTCCCTCCCTCGCCCTCTTTTTCCTTCGATTTTTCTCTTTTACCTTCTTCTCATCCCTCTCTCTTGTTGCTGTCAGAACACATTAGGACGTTGCTAACGAGTGACTTAAATTAGGATCCCCCACAGTCCTATCCAGGTGTGGGTAATGAGGTGGGAACACAGGAGATTGGGGCTCCTCCTCCATTCTTTCACTCACTAAACAGGAATGGTAGATCATTTTGTCTGTACGCACAACACATCACAATATTCCCCCGCGTTAAGGTGTAACAAGGTTATATGCTGGAAATATGACAGACAAAATGAGTTTAAAGGAGTGAAAAAGACACATTTATGTACTGTATAAACTATAAACAACACAGGACTGACACTGTTAAATTCATGATAACTGTTATTTGTTATGTATTGCTGTGGATTAATGGGAACTAGCACAGAAGCGCACTGACGCAGACAAGCTTAATGATATGGAAATTGAAGTCGTAAGTTCGTGAAATGCAGTCATGGGCTTTCTTCTCCGTGCCATCAGTTAAATCTGAGCTCCGGCAACTGATGGGCTGTGATCTGTTATCGTCCCTGTGGCCTGGCCTCTCATAGACAGGCTAAATAGGTGGTCTCCCTCCACTGGAGGTGGAAATGAATCTGGCCTCAGATCCCTCCTCCTTTCTGCTCCCTCTAACACCTTGCCTGTCTCCCCATCTACCTATCTAGGCCATCTCACTTTTCGTTTGAGGTGACAGGTGGGAGCAGCGGATATCAGTGTCTGTGTGTGTGTGTGTGTGTGTGTGTGTGTGTGTGTGTGTGTGTGTGTGTGTGTGTGTGTGTATTATCTATATCTGTGAGCCTCAACTTTCCAAATCTACAGAATGATCAATTGCAGCAGGATTTTTAATCCAATTACCTTTGATTCTTTCTCCGGTTGATCCGAGGCTCTGAAGCAGCAGAGTCAGCTAAACACTCAGGGACTTGCATTTTTCCTGCTCTTCATCACTGTCCATCAAGCCTCCAAGACCTATCAGGATCAACAGAGGCCTTGACAGAGTGACAAAGTCACAAATGATGGCCATTTTCTGCCTTGCATGAAAGTTTTGAGAAAACTAATCTGATTACCATCTATCCTCGCTTGCCTCAGCATGTTTCT
Organism: Zingel zingel; assembly: GCA_023566125.1. Classification (NCBI taxonomy): domain Eukaryota; kingdom Metazoa; phylum Chordata; class Actinopteri; order Perciformes; family Percidae; genus Zingel; species Zingel zingel. The sequence goes on from CM042334.1 coordinate 22,434,864, forward strand.
GGTCCAGGAGCTTTTACTGTTCGAGTTACAGTGGAGAAGCAGAGGCACGGACCCGGATTTTCCATATATACATGTAATAGGCTTCACTGGTTGTCTTGTCTGTCTGCCAGGTTGTTAAGCTGTCACTCCAGACACATACATAGCTTCTAGTCTCAGCATCTGCCTTCTTTTATTAAAGCTTTTTTTCAGGAGGGTTGCTGTGTGAGGATAATAATGTTAAGTCAACTTTGGTTGGTATCGCTGACAATAATGCAGATCTGTGGCAGCAGTTGAACAACCCCCGATCTGAGGGGAATCTGCTGAGAATTGAAAAGAAATAAACTGCCATTCAAACACAGGAACGGATAAAGCATTAATTCATTATTATGTGAACTGTGAAGGTAATTGAAGGACTACGTTTCAGATTTTTTTTCACCACTTTTCCCTCAAACTACTTCATCTATTTTTACATTTGGTGACTTTCAATGGTTCCCAGAATGAGTTTCAATAGATATGAACTTGTTACCATCAGTCAAATGTGCATTTACACAAAGCTAGTTAGCCTAGCTACATACCTAGGTTCCTCCTAGAGCCCTGCAAGCCCGTCGGGGCCCAACGGCCGGGCTCGGGCCGTTTTTTTTTTTTTTACAGATCGGGCTCGTGCTTATTTTAGCTTCTCTCCTCATTGTGCCCATAATATAGGTGCAGCAGAGCACACGTCACAAAGTGTGTATGAAATATTGTTATATTGATTATATTATAAATATTATACATCACCTAAGAAAGTAACACAAAAGCAACACGCATACACGCACGCGCAACGCGTGTCACTCACATGCAACGCGAAATCATTTTACATTATACTTATGATGATATATGATACTACTGTTAAATTAAAACATATTTAGGCTATAATATAAATTGCATTAGCCTAAATGTCAACAAATGAAACAAGTCAAACAACATCAGCAACAAGAGCTCTTGTTCACAGGAAATAAGACTACAGATCGATACATGTCATGCTTTAGAGTACTACAAAGAGAGTACCACGAAAAACACATTTTGCCAATAAATAGCAATGTGGATTTTGAGAGGATTTGAAAAATCTGGACATAAAAAAATAAGCAGCTGTCCTGTTCACATATCTGTGATCTCGACAATCAAACGCAGTGTTTGAAGAGCTGAGCTGACAAAACAAATGTGACAAATCACAACGAGATCAATCACGCACTACAGGATGAGCTGTTTTGCAAGAGTCTCCTTGGAAGCTGATTGGACCGATTGAACGAGCTCCAGCACGTTGTTGTGAAGCAGACTGGTCCCCAGTAGCACCTGGTCCTTTGTCTCCACTTTAAACAGCTTCCGTCTACATAGCTGACTCCCATCCTGACACAAAACTCCCTTGTGGAAAAGAGAGAAGTGAATTGCTGTCTGCCTTCCTCTCAGGTACACACACACACACACACACACACACACACACTTCCTCCACTCTCCACTGCAATCCGCTGCCCACTCAAGCAGCTGTCAAGGTGAGTCGGTTTTACATGGTGAGGCTCCAATGCCCTTGTCCAATTTCACTTTGGAGTGAAGCTGGGCTGAACATGCCAATCCTCATATTACCAAACAAATTAAATCACGCGGTTGGGCACAGAGGAGAGGGAGAGTGCTGAGGATGCTGGGATGGATAGGTGGGGGGCAGGGAAGGGGGGGGGGGGGAGAGTGGGGGGGGAACAGTTGTCAGCTTGGCTGAGCTGCTCTCTGCCTGGTCTGATCAGGACATCTTAGGAGGAGAATCATTAATTGGCTCGGGGTGGAGGGGAGCACTGGTGGGAGACAGCTCTGTTGCTGCTGGCCATGTCCATGACAAAGCCATGATGGCAGGCAATTAAAGGCCTTATTAGAGATGAAGTGGCTACAGGAGCTGCAGGCGAAGTAAGAACCCCACCAGTAACGCTGAAAGAAAAACATCCACCAGGTTTAGGTGATGTAACTTTGCATTTGGCATCATTTGTTGTGTATTTTTCTAATTCCCATGGATAAGGCCGAACACAGGTGACTTGACATGCAGCCACGCTAGATGCTAACATGCGCACAATGACAATGTAGGTATTATTTACCTTACTCGCTATCTTAGCATATTAGCATGCTAATATTTGCTAATCAGCACGAAGCACAAAGTACAGATGAGGTTCTGCAGGTATTTGGTCATAAACCAATAAAAAGCTTATTTGAAACTAATGTACTTGCACTTACTACTTGGTGTCTGGAGTTTGTACCTTCAAGGTTGAAAGCACTTAATGGAAAGTCGCTTTGGATCAAAGCGTCAGCTAAATGACATGTAATGTAATGTAAAGTACTGGACATCTGGAAATTGTGACTGATGATGGTGCTAGATGAAAAGCAAAGGATCACCGACACAATTTCAAATGTATCCTCTGAGGAACATGAACGCGTGCACCGAATTCCACGGCAATCCACCCTATAGTTGTTGAAATAATTCAGTCTGGAACAAAATGTGAGTGATTATATTAAATGTATCAGTGGTACAAGGCAACTTTTGGCATTAAAGCCTCATAATTATGTAACATCATTTTATTCTTGCCAACACTCCACTACCCAAGAAACAGAGCTGTGAATTACCCCAGCAACAGAGTCCTCAATCGACCGTACTCCAGTCCTGCTGCTTTTCATTTGACGGGTTTAATAAGGAATGATTTAGATCAGGTAAATGCAGCAACTTATTAGAGGACTAAATGTAACAATGTAACACAGTTACAGTTATTTCCATAACAAATGCAACTTACTTTTTCTTGACTGAACAATATGCTCTTTTGACCAATCACCATTGTTACTGCTTTTGCTGTTTCTAGCTCAATGCAACAAGTTAGGTATGGTGGGTTTGCTTTTCAAAGCGATTCTTGGAAAATCTCTAACTTCAGTAGAAGCAGATAAGGCAGGCTGTGTGAAAACGGGGGCACCATAAAGTATATTAAAACATTTCATCACAGAATAACTCCTGGAATGGATTGATCATAATAGCAAGAGTATTGCTATTGCTATTGTATTCTCTGTATTACTTTTTCACTAACCTCAAAAGGGTGTGAAATTGATCTCATTACCTAGGAAAGACAAACCTAATCATTTTTTTAAAGGATGATGCTTTTTAAATTTTATTAGAACACTGTTCATTGCTATAAAAGCAAACTGGGAAAATATAATATGAATGTGGCCATGAGTCAGATAAGAGTTTATATCCTGGAGACAGACACGTCTCTGGATTTTCACTTTACAAATTGATTTATACTCAATGCAGAGATTATATAATGCTTTTCCATGAATTTTGGTACCCAAAGGATGAATCCTAATGACATCGGTGATCCCTTGACTTTCCTATAGCCCCACCATGAGGTCTACGTTTGTGGTATTAAGTGAAACACCTAGACAATTATGGGATGGGTTGCCATGACATTTGGTGACATCATTCATGGTCCCCTCAGGCTAAATCACTGTGGTGATCGCTTAATATTTTTCATCAAGAGCCATAACTGGATAGAGCTTTGATTCTCGGTCCAAACCTGATTTGTCCGGACCTGACCTAATTTTTTCAGAATTGGGAAATTAATCAGGGTTTAATCGGGTTTGGATTGCGCTAATTTTCCAGTGTTTTTTATTTATGGGTTATGAACAGCTGTGTGTGACTGCAGTGGAAATTTAGTTTTTTTAATCGGGCTCAGGCCCAAAACTTTGGGCTTGGGTCGAGCTTGGACACAGTCTTTGTAGGTTGATGTAGGTTCGGGCCTGATTTTTCAGGCCTGATCATAGCTCTATCACCTGGTCAAAAATATTTTGGTTTTGGTTAGCATGCCAACGTTAATATCTAAAACTACAGCAGTGGTTCAGATAGCAGGTAGCAAGAATGTTCTTCTACTCTACTTCTGCAGCATCTGCATTGTGTACAATATGAAAGCCACCGCATGACTTGTGATTGTTTGTACTTTGAAGTCACACCACCTCAAACTGGTCCCAAGAGTCATTTCAGGCTGAAGCACCATTAGATACCCTTCTGACAGATCTCCTTGTTCATTCAAATCCAAAACCCATCATTGGGAATTGACTTGACTGGCTGCAGACCATCCTTGATCTCCTCATGCAGTAACATTGACAACAGCAGCCAGCACATTTCCAGACACTGAATCAATGTGTGCAGCAGGAGCAGAAAAGGTTCTCACCAAGCCCTACCGCACAAGAATTGATTTCTGAAGAGCTGTGATGTGCTAAATACTGTTCGACATCTGGAATCATGTGAACACCACTCAGCCAGCCACGTTTGATTTAGGCAGGGAATAAGCGTGGAGACCCTAGTTAAGAGAAACTGAAGAATGGAAGAGAACCAGTGGATGATGTTACAGTGCAGTTAGTACAATCAAACTGCTACATCCTAAAACAGAATTCAGGTCATTCATATTTCATGTATTTCTGTCCTAGTCAGTACTCTAAGCTCACTTTAATGTTCTTTTCCAAAGCTGGGCTCTTCTCTCTGTTCACCTGCAACTCACTTACATAGGACAAGATACTGCACTGAAAATATGTTTGAGACTTACAGTAACTTACAGTAATGTGAACAAATACAACTAGAACAAACACACATTTGTTTGAGGGGAAAAAGCTTGGCAATAAAATGATGTACTTACACTGGATATGTGTCCCATGTTTAAAAATGCCAATGTGAATTACCCTTAACCAACACTTCATGCACACTTACACTAATACCATTTCAGCATGATGTTCAGTGCCAAGAGTACTCCATAATTAATCACGCTCTACTGCTCCACGCTCCAGTACAGCTGATGGTGCCAAAGGCAATAAACACCAATAAAGAATAATGTCATCGTTGTCATTTCATACTCTGTACAGATTCACCATGTTAGGACATCATCAACCAAGGATGTTGCAATGGAGTTGCTAAGTGGGAGCAGCGAAGTGTTTTAAAATGTTTTCGTTCAACGATACTCTCAATAACGTTAGTTGGATAGTGGGTAGGTAAGTTAAAGAAATAGTTTGACATTTTGGGAACTACACTTTAGCGGAGAGTTAGATGAGAAGATCAAGAGGACATGCTTTTATTTATCCCGCAAGGGGAAATTTACATTTTTCACTCTGCTTGGTACAGTGATACACACGTTACACACAGGCCTGAAATAAGCAGGACCTATATGTGCTCTAATGGAGAGATGTCAGAGTGAAGGCCTTTTTACAGTCACCGCAGCCGACATGTTGCGCACCAGTTACATAAAAATGACGTAGATCTTGCTGGCGCGCCAGGATTTTGAGTGGTCGCGCACCGCTCTATTTTTTTCAGCGGCGCACGACAAAGCGGAAACAGGCAGCATGGACGAGTTCGAGGCCGACCGGATGCCAGGACTCTCAGTGACTGCAAATCTCTCTTGTAAACTTACTGGGTTAAGATGAGTTCTTTCATGGTGAATGAAAGGCTTGATCCGACAAAGTAGGTCATTGAATCAAATCGAAGTATTGACGTCAATGCTTCTGCCAGTTCTGCCGTTGTTTACCTTTTTCTTCTTCTTCTAGTCCATAGAAATAGCAAAGTCGGTAGCCTTTCCTCATTAGCGCCACCTCTGTTCAGGAGAAGACTGCAACTAGTGTCGCGACCACCATGCGCGAGTATAAATAGTTACGGCGCTCCCATGACGTCACATTTGCACGCGACAGGTCAGCTGCGGCGAGTATACCGGACGTCTGAGGGGGCTGCTTCCTGAGATGATTTGGTGCCTTGCTCAACTCCAACTTGGCAGTGCCCAGGAGATGAACTGGCACCTCTCCAGCTACCAGTCCACACTCCGTATTTTGGTCCTTATGGGTACTTGAACCGGCAACCCTCAGGTTCCCAAGCCCCTTTGAACTGAACTACTGCCACCCACAGATCAATACCACTCTCTGTAAATGTAAGGCTACAGCCAGCAGCTGGTTAGCTTAGCTTAGCACAAAGTCTGGAAATGGAAACAGCTAGCCTAGCTCTGTCTTAAAGTAACAAAATTGCCTGTATGCACGCTGACTTATTAACTTTTTTTTTAAGGATTCAACAAGCGACTGATTTGTGCCTCTGGCTTCTTCTCCTGAGGCTCATGGGTATTGTGGTATTTTGAGTCGTTGCCATGTAAAAATGACGGACAACACAAAAGTTGAAATAATTAAATCTTTTGATAAACCTATGATCGTCACATTATCCAGGAGACTCCTGTGTTTCTTTGTTATGGTTGGAATTATAGCATATTAAACGGAAAGTTCCCTCCACTATAACTGAAGCATTACAATTCAGGAAGTTATATTATGCTAATGACTTATTTGATAGTAAATATACTGGAAATATGTATGTTTGTATGTTTAGTCAAGATCTGTGGATGAAATACCATTTAAATTAGGTTAGTTTTACAGAAAATCAGTGTAGGGTTCCATTATGGCTTTAACTGAATATCAAAGAATTTAAAGTTGAAATGATCACATAAGCCCTTTTCACTCTAAGCCCCTGTGCTCTCTGTCGATACAAAGTATAATAGCACATATTTAAATCAGCATGTGAGTTGTTGATGTGCCGCTGCTGCATCACTGTCAACCCAGAGAAAAAGAGTGACTTTGATTGCTACCCGTACTGTTGTGTACAGCTTGGGCAATTAAAATCATAATGGCAGATTTTAGACACCAAACTAATGAGCTCAAATCCTCCGAGTGGAAATGCCATTAGAAGTCCTAATGGGGCTCCTTCGCTGAGTAACAAAACAAATCCTCCGCTGCTACATATGAGATGTGTTGCTTCCCAGACTAAAGATCCACACATAATCATTATTTGATTAATACTGTTTGTTTACATGAGGATACAAAGAAGCATCTTCCCCTACTGCGCTACGAGGTCTGATACAATGTGATGTAGCCTATAATTGGATGCTGGCTGTGAAAACAGAAGAAAGGAGTTCCTAGTCTTGCATGGTGAATTATGAAGAGAGGCAAGAAGCGTTATCCACGTCTCTGTGAATCAGCAGTCTCAACGTTACAACCACCGATCTGTGTACTCGCATGTCTGCTCTAAGTTTTCATTACACTGTATCCAAACGCGTCTCGTGAGAAATATGACAGCTTAGTTGGCAAATACACCAAACAGACAGAGTTTCTGAAAAAGTCTCCCTCCTCCGCTCCTTCCTTAAGACCTTCCTCCTCCTTCTCCTCCGTCTGCGGGGATGGGGATCATTGGAGGGGGAAGATTTCATCATCTGGTCCTGCCAGGATCTATTCCTGCTTTGGTGTGTCCTTTGAGATCTCTGCTCTGTGCCACTGCTGATGATGATCCAAGCTCTACACCTCCACTCCACCCGGAGCACATCAATCACCTCCACTCCTCTCACGCTACTGGAGAGGGAGGGAGACGTGTGGTGTGGAGGGGGTGAAGCCTTTCGCCTCCACTCATATCAAGCAGAGAGAAAAGGAAAGAAAAGGAAGTGGAGGTGACTGCAGCCTCTGCTCCTGTTATATCTGTCTGCAGTCACAGAAGACCTCAGAAGGCGAGCTATGACACATCTTATGGGGAGGAGGGCGTGTGTGTGTGTGTGTGTGTGTGTGTGTGTGTGTGTTTTGTGGATTTCATATTTCACCTAATCTCTCTCAAATCGGAAGAGACACCTGAGGCGTGAAATGGATGCCAGTCCCAACATAGGGCACTCAGAACTTCAAACACAATCATTCAAAAATACTTTGAACAAAACACACTGGATGTGTCTCCACTGAGAAACGTAATCCCTCCATCATGCTTTGGTCTTATAACACGACAAGACTATTATCAGTTTCTAGACAGGCATTAGTTCCAGGTCACGGGGTCAGCCTAGCTTCTGTTGATACCAGTGTGACTCTGCTGGGTGAAGTGATTGCATCCAGGAACCAACTGGTCAGCCGAGACAGTATTGTAAAATGATAAGAGTTTGATGTTGAGTGCCTACTTTGTGTTGTAAGACGTTCTCAAGAAATGAGAAAGTTTATTTTTTTTTCATCACAAAGTTCTCTACGTATTTTTGTGTTTTCTGTAACTTCTCTTTTTCCATTACTTATGATGTACTGTATCTGGAGGGTTACTCGACTATGAAGTCAACAGGATTTAAGTAATTTTGGGCATGTTATGCTGGACATTCGCCTAAAGAAGATCCAGTAGGGTAGAAACATTGCCTTTTTTTTTTTTTTTTAAGTTCAATTGGGAGTTTTAATATTGTGTGGAAACTCTCCACTTTTCTACCCTGACAGCACAGGTTGTACTCATGAACATCTTAACAGTGATGTCCAAACATGAAAAGCCTGAAATCAGTCAGATATGTGCATGACATGACTCACCTTTTCAGGAAACCAGACAGCTTGAACTCTCTTCTAAACATTTCCATTCAGAGTGAAGAGAAATGTGCGATGAACAAAAAAAAAAAATAGAATCTTTCAAGCATTTGAACAAAATAAAAACACTGTAGCCTCTTAAAAAATATGAGCAAATATAAGAAACAATAGTAGAACATTCACGAAAGGTGGTTAATGTTGAAAACTACCAGCTGCTGAGACTTGTAGACAAAAAGTGTTTCCTCTTCTCGTGTGGATCAGAGAGGAAGAGAAATGTTAAGAGACAGTGTGTAAACATGCTGAGAGGCAGAGAGGCTCTGTATGTGGACTGGAAAGAGGCGAACAGAGATATAACCTTTGTTTACGAGTGCAGGCAGGCTGGCTGACACTGTGTATAAGTCAAGCAAGGCCAGCCCACTCGGAGATCTACTGGCACGCATTAATCAAACACCAGCGGAGGAGAGAAACGCCTCAACACACCTCCGCAGGACTTTCTAACCAGAGGGAGGGAATGGCCACAAGGTTATTGTACCTCCACGACCACGAGACAGAAGCAGCATTTTTGATTCAACACTGCTGCGCTGAAATGACTCTCCATAAATGTCTACTAACTGTGAACTGCAATGGCGTCAATAGACTTTTTGACGTCAGAGAACGGTTTGTCTGGAGTCATTTCACAGCATGAGTTATTACCGCAATAAGATCCAAGAGTGCGTGCTTCGGGGTGATTATTTCTGTGACAGTGATGCAGTAGATGTGAGGCGCAGATGGGGATTACTGGTTATTATTGCGGTTTTACAACTGGTATAAAAAAAAAAAAAAAAAACCCCGTAAGAAACCTAATTTTGCTTTATGGTAATTGTGAGCATAATTGAAACTCATTTTTAAGATTGGAACAATACTAATATACTGTACATTTCTTTTTTTAAGATTATTTTTTGGGCATTTTGGGCCTTTATTTTTATAGGACAGCTGAAGACATGAAATGGGAGAGAGACATACAGCAAAGGGCCGCAGATCGGAGACGAACCCGCAGCATCGAGGAGTAACCCTCTATATACTGTATGGGCGCACACTCTACCAACTGAGCTGCCCAGGCACCCTATACTGTACATCTTAAAGAAGAAAGAAATACTCTGTGGTGCACTGTAAAAAAAAGCCAACAGCAGCACCTGTATTTAAAAAAAGAGCATTTTATTAAAACAAAATGCTTATTTACAAGGCAAGAGATAATACTTCTGTTGAAAAAAAAAAAAACATCGTACCTTTACAAAAAGGGGATGAAATATTTGCATTGCAGCTGAAGCTTATTACAGTGTCAATTCGCCCGGACGTTTTACTTTGTTACATTACAACAGGGCTGATGGACAGACAAAAGAAATATCAAGTAAAATGGCTTTTGGATGAGTCAAAGAAGTTACTATTAAAGTTTAGGCAGTGGGTCAAAAAAAAAAAAAATTAAAGAGCATCATCTGTGTCACAGGAACACAAAATTCCTCATTTGACAGGAATAGAAAAGATGCTACATATTTTTCAGGTTAAATAAAAATACAAATTTTGAGATTGACAAATGGCTGTTTTAGAAGAAAAAGAAGTGTAAAAACAAGTGTAAGAATCGTGAGCCCTTGATGCAGGCAAAATACAACACAGACACAGCTAAAGCAAACAGAAGATTTTCTCATCTATTAAATAAATTTAAAAAAACAAACAAAAAAAAACTCCCATAAACATGAGTGTGGCTCATTATGATACCTACACAAATATTTTGTCTTTGTGTGAGACAGGGGCAAATGGCATCACACAGAGTCCCTGTCATTTAGTTATAAAAATAAATATAAGTTGAAGGAGAAATTGTGGTTTGATCAAACAATTTTAGCAGTCCAGTTATAACTATTTTGGATACTGGCATGCCCTATTCAGACTATCAATGTGACAGTCAGGGCCTTTGTTTCCACCTGATTCCACTTCGCAAACTCCTTTGATCAAGAGAGACGGAGGCCAACATGTCCATCAGGCTTCTGTTACAGTGACGATTAACATACATTTAACACTCTGTTTGTCCGATACGTAACAAAAACACATTTTCTTTCCCTGCATCTCATCCTTGTCATTCTCCTCCATTGTGTCCCCTCATCTTTTCCTCTGGGTGTCCTCAGAGCCAGGGGTGCCAGGCTGGGTCCATGCGACACAGATTGTCCAGGCTGTTTGCTGCAGCCACCAGCGTGTTGACCTTACTCTCTCCACCCTCGAACTGAGCCAGGTTGTGGAGGCGGGTCATGATGGCCGTGACGGCCTTCTGGACCAATGACACTAACTGCTGGGAGTCCATGTTCTCTGGTTGGCCGGCCGGGGACAGAGGCATGGACGTGTCCTCCTGGGTCTTCTTGTGCCACGCAATGATCTCATCGCGGAGGACTGCCTTCAGGATGCCGTCCACCTATCAGAGACAGAGGAGATGATGATGTACATTTCAAGATTCAGCGGTGTAGAAACATGTAAAATACAACCTTGTGTCTCCAATGTTCATATTAAGAGACATTACTCAGATATCTGTATGTTACTTTCTTGTGGGTTCTTCCCAAAATGTGCAAGGCATAAAATAACAGTACCTTCTTAGCTTTGATTCAAAGCTAAAACGTTCATGAGAAGGTTTTGTGCCTTGTCAAACTAAACATTACTTTTGATCACAAATTTTGACTTTTTTATTTTTTGCTCTTGTAACATCCTGATGACAACCCATACAAAAAAAAATATTTTAACTTTATTTAATTTATTTGCTTTATTTACAAAACTCATTTACCTCACAATCAGTTTTGACAAAATGAAAACAAGAAAATCATTTCCATTCGGCGTGGGAAAGTTTATTTTGGACCTTGGAAACAATAGTTTAATGACAATAAAAAAAAAATTAACTCAAGGTCCATTTACTTCTTTTTTTTCTCCAGAGCTTTCAACCTTATCTTGCAGTCCTCCTCTGCAGATGAAGGTGATCTTTGGTGTCAATGATCATCTTTGAACATAGGGATTATAATGATGATGGTTTCAGGCTTCAATATATTTGAGTGGATGATTGTTGCGTGTTTGTTGTGTTTTGTTCTGTTCCCTGGAAACGTTTCTTTTTCTTTGACCACTGGCCTCTTATTCTCGGCTTGAACTAGTTCACGTCGTCGAGTGTTTTGTTTTATTTGCATCTTAAGCACTCGGGCTCCCTCCACATCAGTCAGACTTTAAGTATGAGCCAGACCTATACATAGACACCACACGCCTGTCATTACGGTCCTGCAGCAGATCCATTAACAACACTCTGACTGCTCCTGCTTTCACTGCATTGTTTTTGTTTGGTTGAACTTCATCTCTGGGTTTATTGACGTTAACAATACTGGAGAATTCAGCAGGAGCCTAAATTCCACAACAATGTACAGTATATCCTCTTGGATACTGCCAGCTGACTTAAACCCCACATTTTAAATATGTACCTTTCCTTAAACCATTTTTCAGGTAAACTTTTTTCAACATTTAAATGCAATATCGTGACAGTGTGAAGTACATTTTACGGAATGTTATAACAAGGCTCCTTAAACCTGCAATAACTAATGCTGTGGCCACTCGGGGACAACAGACTCCAGCTGTAAACACAACACTGCCATATTATCACCTACAGTACATTAAATCCAATATTCTGTCTGCTTTTAGCTCTGTTTTGGTCTCCACCAATTGTCTTGCTCTTTAGCTGCTAAATGTGCCATTTTTAACCAGCTAGTCGCTAACTGTGTATGTCTGGTGTTTGACGCTGAGCAGGTAGCAGTCACGGATTAAAGCTAAAATCATCAAAAGGCTGAAATGTGACTGCTATTTGAAACTGTTGCAAAGCAAAACTAAACAATAGGTTACATTCTTATATCTCAAACCAAATGTGATATATTTAGGCTATATTCAATACCTATATTCAGAGCTGTAGTTTATTTATAAAAAAAGTGGACAGTTATAAGAATGTAACAATTTCTAGAGCAGACAAGTTACCTTAAAGTTTGGCTGTGCAAAGCATCGTGCCACGGCAATCATGGAGGCTGTGAGTGGGCCGGAGACACCGATGGTGGTCAGGAACTCAGAGATGTTTGGCGTCAGGCGGAATGGAACAGGACGGTTAGCGTCCAGGTCGCCCGTGGCGTCATTGATGTCAAAGCGGAAGTAGGAGACGTTCAGCTTTCCTGTGTCCTAAAAACAGAGAATAGAGTAAGTGTGTGTGATGGAGGACATTTTAAATCAAGCATTTTTCAGGGGTACCCTACCAATTAAAGAAATCTATAAATATTCATTTCTGTTCTCCACAGTCTTTAGACCACATGAGCCCTTCAAGAACATAACTCTTCTTCGGAAAGGTGAGGGGAGTTACAAAACAAGCTCACACCATTGAAATGGCTGCAGTTATTGATCTGCGTGCCCCAGACACAGTAACACGTCAAACTATCAGCAGCAGAACATCTATAATCCTCACTCTACTCCCACTCCCCCATCGCTACCCGCTGACTTAAATATATACAGCCAAGTTTTCATCTTTAAGCCTGCATTTATGTGCGAGAGGACCGCTACCCGAGCAGCCATTCCGGGGAAGATAAGCTTCCTTATATGAAAAGGTGAGTGGCTCTGACAGCTTTATAGCGGAGCATTTCATTCCAGCTCGTGCTACCTCTCCTCCTCTGCCTCGCCTCTTTCCCTCCCTTCCTCCTTCCGCTTAATTCCCTCCCCTCCTCTCTCTCACTGTCATTTGCTCCTCCAGGCCCCGGCGGAGGGCCTCAAAGCAGTAGGCTGAGACACCAGCAACCCACAGGAGGCTCAGATAAGCCTGCAGACAGTTGGCTGTGGAGGCAGTGCTCTGAATGCTAAATCACCCCACTAAGTGGCCAGCGATGGCTTCATTTCGGGAGTTTGTGTGAATGGGATGACGCAACATTAGTGTGTCACATGAAGTGTTGTTATCGTCAACCAAAATTATGACAAAATATCGTCGTCAACGAACCTTTATCAGGTGACGAAAACGAGACGAGACGCAACGTAAATGCTGGTCATGTGACGATTACTATAATTAAATGTATAATGCAATATTGTTGACGAATAAAAACTATGCATCAACAACATGACTGAGTACTTTATTCTAGACCAATACATACATTTAAACAAATGGTATTGGCATTAACATGCCTCCTGAGACTACTGTTTTGATTATGTAGACTTTTTTTCTTTTCTTTTACGGACAGTCAAGTCACTCACTCAGAGGTTGATTTACTATGGTATAAATCATAGCAAGGATTTATGCTACTTAATATTTACAACAGTTACATTTTCCAGAGGCTGCATCTGTCCTAACATTGTATCTATTCCTGTGCTAGATTCCAGAAATGGCACCAGTGAAGCAAGTCCCACCCAAGAAGATGGACAAGCCAACTAGTGCTCAGGATTTCTTTGCCACAAGGAGGTACAACTTGAATGTATTAATTTTTTTCTGGCATTGTAATGTGATGCTATTTTATTTTATTTTTTTAAATGTATGCGTGTGTACTTCTAACATGTTTGGTTGGTAAAATAAAAGTGTTGTAAATTCAAATCAGAGCATCTTCCGCATCTGGAATGGACGTATTCTTGAGTCTATAAGGTAACAATAATATAGTAAGATAACCTTGTTTGAAATGGGTTTGGCTAAAAGAAATGTTTTGTCTATGCTACTAGGTACGTATACTATGTTGACTGGGTTAAATAGAATTGCACTACTAAAAAGAGACTAAAATTAAATTTTCATTGATACCTTATAAAGACAGGTGTTGAATGAATTAAATCTGTGAGTGAATTACGGCCTGATGAACGCCACAAAAAAGCAGTGCCTTATTTTTGTTAATGCCTTGAAGCATCACTGAACTCTATAAGTGCCAACTTAGAGGAACAGGAGGTCTCCATTTAGGGAGGGTGGGGCACAATGCTATGGCTGTGATGTCCTATCCTTGCACTCTCTCTCTGCTTGTGTGTAATGTTTGTGTGTGCGTACGCTCTTCGTACCGTAATCCTGCTGTGTGTAATGGGATCTGCGGAGTGGAACAGGCAGAGAGGGGGCTTAATACCAGCGCTTAGCTGCCCGGAGGAACGCCTGTCAGCAAAGGCCGATTAGGATCAGAGGGGTGGGGTGGCCGACTGACACAATCATCTGCAATAATGACTTTGAGAAAGCTGTCTGCGGACCCTGAGCGGCAGACAGATGTGTGTGGACTGAGAGGCAGACACGCACGCACGCACACACACACACACACACACACACACACACACACACACACACACACACACACACACACACACACACACACACACACACACACACACACACACACACACACACACACACACACACACACACACACACACACACGGCCTCTTCAAATTGAAACGTCTTCGATAGCTGTTGAGTAGAGGGACTGAATATAATGTTCTGTCAAAACATCCTTCGCATTCACATCTCTGGCATGACTGATGGCCTAGCGTGAATGTCATGGGGGAGAATGGCAATTCATGCGGCCAGATATGGAGACGGTAATGGTGATCTCTTAATGCATCTTTGAGAGTGTGTATCTATTGAATTAGCCCCCGTCACATGAATGCCACTCGCCCTTGACAGAGTCTAGCATGTTTCTGCTTGTGTAGGTTTGTACGCGTCTCCTACCTGTGCTATCTGCAGCATCTCGGGGTTGAGCCTGTTGAGGTGGAGCATAAACTCGGCTAGACCTATGAGGGCCAGCTGGATGGTGAACATCTTCCGGAAGGTCCAGTAATCGGTGGCGTTAGGGAAGGTGTGGAGCGCCCACTCCTTCAGCATGCTGCGAGGCACCATGTTCCCCTGCACCTCCTTCAGGATGTCGCGCAGGACCTGGTGGGAGACAGCAGGAGGGAGTAGAGGTTAGGTAGGTGGCCATCGTCCAGCAGATATTGTGCCTCACTTTCATGTTCTACTTTATTCAATTGCATGGTGCCCTCTTTTTAACCGAACACACAGCTGCCAATAACAATTGTTAGATATAATGTAATATTTAATATTTCAAATTAAGTGTTCCTATACAGGTTGAGAAAATTCTCCTCGGTCTTACACTAATTAAACAATGAAAGCAATTTTTGGAAGAACATGGTTTTCACATGCTCAAATGCTTCCTAAGTGACATGAACGGCTGCATGAAGCTACCGTTAAATTACAATCCAATCACCTTGGATGCACATCAATGCAGGACATTAAATAAGGTGTACCAGGCCGCACAGCTGTATAATGCATCTTTTTATGCAGATGTGTTTATATGATTGTCTCCATACCTGGTGGCTGGCCTGTGTGCCTCTGGCCTGCACAGTGGCCAGACGATCATAATATCTGGAAATGGGGTTGTCATGTTCGATGCCCTTCTTGGCACAGCGTTGTTTGTAGATTTCCACCAATGACAGAGATGAAGGGTTGTCTTCTACCAGCCGCATCTGAGGTGACACTGCCACCACTCGGGGCACTGGAGAGATAAAAGGAAGGAGAGACAGAAGACAGGAAAGATATGTGGGAGGGGAGAGCAGAGGGAAGAAATAGATGGAGGGAGGTCCAAGAAAAAAAAGAAGAGGAGAGTAGTAGGAGGAGGAGTATGGAAGAAGGGAGAGGGGAAAACAACCAAGTCAGTGACACACAAACTGTAAACATTTGGTTGCAGTTGCTAGAAACCCATCACTGTTTTACCACAGTGTAAACCAAAGATCTCAACCTACAACTAAAATACTCAAGAGTTTGGAAACAGCTGCACTGAAGGCGTGTCATTGCTCAACACCAAGCAGGGTCAAAGGAGGTAAAAGACTGTGCATGGGTTGCCCAGTGGAAGCAGTCTAAACATTTACATACACTGGCATCCCAAATCAAATCAATACCAGCCATTCCAGTTGGGAGGAAATGGGGTGGAAGGGACTGTTGAATTCCCCGTCCATATTTCCCTTTAAACAAACCAATCAAGGGCATAAATGGAGAATGGGCAAACATCTGGGTGGAGGGAAACCACAAGGGGATGACAGGAGAGGAAATCGCGCTTGAAAGCCAATTGAAATTGTGTGTGGTGTGGGTGAGACAGCGACAGAGAAAGAAGTAAAATGAGTCAGTGTACAGCAGCTCAGGAGATGACCATGTGTTGTGATCTCCAAAGACAGAAGGACTGTGTTTAACAAATATGTACGAAAAAGAAGATGTTCCTATTTTATTGATAAATTCACATGAGATAGGAGGTGACAACTCATTAGGCCTGCTGCACACTGGCTGCGTGGCGTGTCCGTTTTTTTTCGGCTCCCATGTTAACAGGTTAGAGCTTGCACACTGCCTGCGTGACACGCATGTCTCAGACGGGCCGAAAATGCATGCATGCTAGAAATAGGACCGACGCCTATTGTACACGCGACACGCAAGTGGGTTGGAAAATAGAAGGCAAAATAGAATACGAAATACAAAATAGAATACGAAAAGATGTTTATATGTCATTTTGACACGAATACATTTAATAAATGACATTTTGATGTTTTAAAGTCTCTAGGTTTTGACATAAATGCAGATATAAATGTAATTTAAAAAAAGAAGTACATAATTGTCGATTTTCAAATATTGCACCTGTCAATACAGAACTAAATATTCTGTAGCCTATTTTGCCGTCAATACTGCAGATGTTGTCTTTGCGGTTATCAAATAGGTATATATTTATGTTTAACATGGTATTTCATTTTATCAATGGGAAACATACATGTGTACAGACAAGACTAGCAGCAGCAGTGCCGCGTCAGACACGTTTCTGGTGTGCAAAGACAGAAAACGCCACGCAGCCGCCACGCAACTGACACGCAACAGAAACGCCACGCTCACGCCGCGCAGCCAGTGTGCAGCTGGCTTTAGAAAAATAAAATGAAACCCTTGTGCCTGTTTTTTAAAGGCCTCATGAAGTGAAAAATGCATTTTTCCAGCGTTAACCCTGTGTCCCTGTGTTAATTGTTCATTTATCTCTTGTTATATGCCAAATATATGTAAAAAAAAAAAAACACAATTTTGAGTATTTTTACATTATAATGACAGCCTGTTCTCTTCCCTGTAAAACGGTTTCAAATATTTGATGACTCATCCTGCACCTGGGAGCATTTACTAATTTATGTCCAATGAAAACATTGTTTTATTGTCCCACCCCCATGACTATAAATCCTGCCTGTTACCAATCGGGACATCCAAGGGGACGGACAGCTAGCTAACTAGCTAGCTAGCAACAGCAGTGGCACTGGTTGTGACATCCTGGCTCTGTGCCAACGCAGCATGGGCATGTTACAAGCTACATGCAGATGAACAGAGCGGCTGCTGAATGACGGCGGCCAGGTGAGAAGGTGGAATAAAGGGAGACGTTAATCTGCTTGTATCGTTACTGCAGGTGCTGCAGTGACAGAGCCCTTTAAAAAAAAAAAAAAAAAAATCAGCAAAGCTCCCCATTTCTTTTGTCGTCCTCCTTATATAACAGAAACAAAAGTTGCGGGAAGTTTGTGTCGAGCCATTGTCAACAGTCCTCAGTACTGGCCCACTTTTTTAGTGGTCCAATCAAATGCAACATGTTTGATGTACCGCTCAAGAATTTTGTTTCACAAGGAAATATGTCAGAGTACAGAAGCTAAAGGTTCTCCAACATCCATTTGCATGCACACAGGCACCCATCTCTCTTATCCCTGATCCTACCAGTGAAGAAGAGGTGTCTCTTGGTGGTCTCCTTTCTCTTCTCCAGACAGGGGTTGAGGAGACGGAGAAGTTGCAGGACCCTCTCCTCTCGGCGCGACTCGGTCAGGCAAGCATCGTTCATCACCAGGTAAGGGTAGATCTTGCCATTGTGGCCACGGATATAGAGACGGCGTGCTGCTGTATTGTGTTTCTGAACAATTTCCACTCTGGGCATGAACCTGGAGAGAGGTGTAGGGAGACAGAACTCAAGTGATCAATGATGAGACAGGAATGATATGTGGCTAGAATTCTCCTGTGAGATTACATAGGTGTTTGTTGTCAGTTTTCCATTTTATCAACCGGGAACAGAAGTTTAAATTTAAAACCCTTTCACCAAGTATTTTTAAGAATAGAGTAGGTGTAGAAAGAGTCATTTACCTTGCAATCTTGATGTAATAGTGTGTAGGTTTGGGCATGAGGAATTCCCCAGGGATCTCCACCTCGGCTGTCTGTGCAGAGAAGTTGCTGAGGAAGCGACACTTCTCTTCAATGAGGAAGAACTTGGGCAACTGCTTGGTCTTGGCCTCCAGGATTTTGATCCACTTCTTCAGCTTGGAGATCAAATTGTGAAGCTTCATGGAGCCTGGCACGCTAAAGTCAAAGTCTGGTAGGGCCAAAGAGAAAAACTTTTCTTACAACAAGAATTTCCTAGCACTGGCCTTTTCATCGTTTCCACAACTCTTTCCAATGTATCCCATCCATGATTTGGCATCAATGACTGGAAGCAGAATGTGATATTAAAATTCAGAAAAAAGAAAAACAACAAATACAAAAGCAGATGTTGGCTGCCAGGGAGTCGAAAGTGGCCAGATGAAATCTTCAAGCAAGCTGAGAAATTCTGAATGGGGGAGTAAATGTGTTACACTTTCTCCTCCTTAATCAACTATCCTTAAAAATGCCCTTCAGCAAGACACTAACCCCTATAACTGTTCCAGTGGAGCTGCTCTCGGCTGCCAAAATTACAAGACTGTTAATCGTAGTGGGCAGCTCCCAGGTGTGTTTTTGTGTGTTAGACCTTTAACCTCCCCTGCAGCAATACACTCCCAGACCTGTGCTATAAATACCAATGTGTCTCTAAGTAACCTTGCCAAAGAAAATACTATAAGGGGTTAAAAGTTAAACATATGCAAGCAGTGTACGCACACAGGACGGTACTCAAAAATTAAATAAATAGAATCACGATAAAAATAAGAATAACAATTGAAAGTGCATTGGTGAGATGACATTTCAACAGTTAAGATTAATTAAATTGAGATCTGGGTATATTTACACAGTAACAGACTAAGAACACGGTGATGGCCTTGGGGAGGGCAGTGGTTACACAAACTTACACCTGGGAAATGTCGAATCTAAATATTGTGTTGCACTGTTGGCCACTCCACTCCCAGCAGTGTGGTGAAGTGCCTTGCTTAAGGGAACTTCATGGATAAGTTATTCGTTGCAGGCTGGCAGGAAAAGGAGAAATGTTTGCTCTTATCGACTTAAATCTCCCTGGTGGAGGCTGGGAGCTGATTAAATTAGAGCTATAAAAATGAGAGTCTTAAAGTATTAAATTCCTGTTTCAAGTCACAACTCATATTGCACATAACATATTGTGATGAGCTGCAGCAATAACGGAAGGAAGGGAAGTGAGCTAGACAGCAGGTTTTCCATTTTAGAGCAAAGCCCCCAGGACATCTCTGTAACACACACACACACACACACACACACACACACACACACACACACACACACGAGTACACCCTGTTGTGCCGCCTGTTATAATGAATCTATGAAACTGCAAGGCCTTGCCATTTCAAACCTGTTCAATCTCTCTCAGAGTGAAACCTCCTAATACTTTAAATAAGCCCTTTAAAACAGCCAATGTTCTTTTCCGAGTGGCCCTATTTTGCTAGCCATCTGCCTGCAATTCACCTGCCTCGGTAGCAGAGGTAAAATTGAAACAGTCCTGAGGAATTGCAACCCGACAACAATTCAGCGCCATAAAAGTGTATAATGCTTACAAATAGAAGAAGCGAGGCATTCTCCATTCCTTTGAAGCTATGAAGCAATAAAGTAATGTAATTCCATCTTTATCAGATATTAAACATTTTACCGGTTCAAATCTGGAGACGGCTGCACATAAGACCCAGGCATTATATTTTTACAGCTCATAATAATACCTGAATATTTAAAGTAGTAAAGATCTTGTAAGACATGAGCAACAAAAGCTTTTTCTGAAACAATTAGTAACCAATATTTCACCTCGTTTTGAGCTCTAATTATAGCTAATAGTGCCAATATACTGTAGTGTGCCAATATTAAACCTGTAGGCAGTTTCTGAGAGAAAATACAGGGGTGCTCCGTGCCAAGTGCAATACAGCCAGCAAGATCACAAGAGAGTTATTTTCAGTTCCCCTGAACTCATCTTTGATCCCTGCTCTGTCAGCTAGCTGGGAGAATATGATGCTAAGAGACAGAGTGTGGTGTGGAAAGCAGCCAGGTTGCACTCTGACCTGTGCATAGAAACCAGGTCTGGTATTGTGTTCTACCTAGTCTATATCCATGACTTTCCACTTCCGGGATTGCTCCATTGCCGTCGAAAATTCTGCTGGATTTCACTCCTTTCAGCCGGATGTCCGTTACCTTCTGTTTTGTTTGTGTTGGAATTTTAAACTCCGGTTGATTTATGAGGACTATGGTCAACTGCTCCTCAGATCTCTGCAGGGTAAATTGAGACAGCTAGCTAGTCTATCTGTCCAATCTGAGTTTTCTGTTGCACGACTAAAAACACCAAAACAAGTTCCTTCCAGAGGCTATTTTGCAGCAGCACTGCGGCTTTTCCCGGTGCTTAGCGCCGCCCATGACAATTGTGAATTGGTTTAAAGAAATGCCAATCGGGCACCCAGATAGCTCAGATGGTAGAGCGGGCGCCCATATATAGAGGTTTACTCCTCGAAGCAGCGGGCCCGGGTTCAACTCTGACCTGTGGCCCTTTGCTGCATGTCATTCCCCTTCTCTCTCCCCTTTCATGTCTTCAGCTGTCCTGTCAAAAATAAAGGCTGAAAATGCCCAAAAAATTATCAAAAAAAAGAAAAGAAATTCCAATAAACCAGAGCACATCTTTTCTCCCATCCCAGAATTCTGTGTGGACTAGCCAGACCCTCCTCCGCAGCGCTGTACAGAAGGGTCTGGCAAAGCGAGACTATACCCTACCTGACAGACCACAGCAGATGATATGCACTTCTGCACCAAATTATGGCTCCCGACTCGGGGAGGTGGGCCACATCTGTATATAGAACCATTTTTCCCCTCATGTAGTGCCCTGTTCTTGACTCAATGTGGGATTGTATTAATGCGTGTGTTGAGATGGAGTCAACTCAACTTTATTATGTCTGATTGGGGAGCTGAAGTTTTGAGCGTGTCAGCGGCCATCACAGCAGCGTGTATGGGGGTAGAGGGGTTTATGGCAATAATATTTAAAGCTTATGACAACCAACTGAAGGTACATAGGTGCTAAGCCAAATCGCTACACAGAGTAACATTTAACTATGCTAAATGTCATTTCAGCATGACAAATGACTAGTAAATAGGCACAGAATTAAAAAGACAACTGAACGTGCATTTTTTCAGAAAAAAACTCTTCTGACAAAAGTATCTGGAACAGATCCACTGCAAAAACGGGTACTCATGCAAATAGCATTCGCAGTAATTGGATTTGGATGCCTCCCTGCTGCCAAATGTTATATGTGCACACATAACCCCATATTTTCCAGCCCACAAACCCTGTAAAAGCAAGTGAGCCACTAACGTGGTTCGGGGAATGGGAGCTTGGCTGCTCTGCAGCTCTGTAAACCCCGTTTGTTCCGCTCTGGAAGGCTTGTGTGGTTTCAGTCTCTGTCGACCCTGCTCCCACGTCGCGGTGGGGACAGCTGGGTAGTGATGGTCGACAGGCACCCTGCGACGCAGAAG
>CM042334.1:22464465-22499465 GCA_023566125.1 Zingel zingel
TTCAGGGTAAAGAGCTAGGTGCTGCTGGTTTTACCTGAAGAACTGCACTTCATTTTTGTCTCTTAAAATTTCCAACTGTTATGACGAAGTTGCAAAGCAGCAATGCTAAAAATTAACATGGCTGACAGCCATTAAACTAAAAGTGAACGGACAACTAAGTTTGAAAAGTAAACACAGGAGACAAAGGGACAGGTTTTTGTAAAGAACAAGCTCAAAATGTAAGAGCTCTTCGACGCTTGTTTTTCTGTCTGTTCTGTATGGTTCTCTGTCTATACAGTCTGATGTGAGTTTATTCTAAAAGCCAACCAACCTGTTGTGAACTGTCCCTTCATCTTCTGGAAAACAGGGTCCTGTGCTGTGGCCTGGGCCCGGCGGGCTAGCGACTCAGAAGCAGCGCTGGAGAACAGGTTGGAAACATTAGAGACGTTCTCCAATCCAACACCAAAGGTGCTAACCAGCTTCTTGACAAAGTTCAGTGTGTGCGGTGTGATCTTGGCGTCGGACACGGCACCACTCTTCTCAAAGGCCACTGAATAGCATTTAGCCAGGCCCTGTTGCAGCTGCCTCAAGACCTGCAGAGAGAGGAGGAAGGAAGAGAAATAGTCAGAAAACATTATATATGTGGTAATACTAATAAGAGATGCACCAACATTTTTCTCCAATCCAAATCATTTCATTTTTAAGTATCTGTTGAGTCAGATATCTGTGACAAATGGACATACTTTATAACTCAAAGTCCTTGATGAACACAGGAGAAGGAGCAGAGACCAACACGTTTCTTAAGGAACTAAAGGTGCAGCGATGCAATGTCAGAGTAACCAACGAAAGGGAGAGAGGAAAGGTGATGGCATAGCATGCCTCTGCCTGCCCAGTGGAACGAAGCATAGAGCCTGCAGCTGCTGCTGAGTGCCCCAAACTATCACAGATAATCACACACACACACACACACACACACACACACACACGGCCGTACATCCCTTTGCCCATTCTACACACTCACTGCACCCATCCATCACCTGTCTCAGTCTTCTCTCCTGCTGCCTCTGTCTTCCCCTCCGCCCACAGCCCTGCTACCATTGCGTGGATTGTGCCCCGCATAGCTAAACATTTTTTAGCAATTGCGATCATGTCAGGACTACCTCCTGCACTGACATCCACACATTTATCAGGGGGGGGAACTGCTGACTGAATGGGTGCTTTAAGTCGACATATGCTTTTTCTTTTTTTTTTTTTTTTTTTTTTTTTTTAAAAAGGGATTTGGGGCGCCCTGGTAGCTCACCTGGTAGCTCACCTGGTAGCGCCCCATGTACCAAGGCTCAGTTACCGCAGCGGCCCTGGTTCGATTCCATCCTACGGCCCCTTGCTGTATGTCGTCCCCCCCTCTCCCCTCCTTTCCTGTCTACAGCGGTGCTATCGATTAAAAGGTAAAAAAAAATCCCCAAAAATAATCTTAAAAACAAAAAGGGATTTGAGACAATATCAGCCAAGAAAAAATGTATCTGGGTCTGTACATGCATGTACTGGCAATTCTGCCTTAAATATAATCTACCCATCAATATGTTTATGGCAACACAACACACTAGTTCAGTCAGGGAATGGGAGACAGTGAGGACCAATTCCAAGACAAGTCACTTTGGACTAAACAGATGTGTCATCTTACCAGAGAGAACAGGCTCATCTGGTTGACCAGGTGGCGTGACACACACATACACAAGACGTGCACTCCGACTTACTTTCACACATATGGACGGATGTATTTACATTCTCACAACCAGCTGTATTATTTTCTCACCATCTGATCCACTAAAACCACCCTTAGCAACAAAGACACATTAAACCAGCACCTTTGTTCTTCTCACCTCTTCATGCCAGTTCTCCCTGAACCACACCATCTGGTCCACGATGCCCTCCAGGGAGGAGAGCAAAGTGGGGTGTAGCTCACGCTGCATGTGCATGATCCGGCTGCAGCGCCACATCGGGGCAGTGGCCCGGATAGGCCCCGGGTCAGAGGCCGCTGAGTGAGGCTGGGCCCCCACTGAACTGGGCTGCTGTTGTCCAGATGCATCTGGGGAAGAAGAGTGTTGTAAGAGGAAAGGATGAGTGGTGGAGTGTGAGATAGAAGTGACAGAAAGAAAACAGGAGGCAGAAAGAAAAAAAAAAAAAAAAAAGAGAGGGTAATCAGAATCTGAAACGCAAACAAGCAAATTCTACGGCTTTCTTAAGAACAGATGAACAGATGTGCGGTCCAGAGTAATACTGGAGGAAATTAGATATCACTGAGAATATGCTAAAAAACATTTTCTTCCCCTATACATTTATTTACATTTAATAACTGGTAGAAGTAGTACAGAGTTTTTAAATGTTCAGTGTGTGGTAAATAGGGTTGGGTACCGAAAACCCGGTTCCACTATGGAACCAGTTCTTACGCAACCGATAGGAATCGGACCGGATTAGAACGCAAATTTCGGTTCTTCATTTTGGTTCTACTTAGGGCTGCAACTAACAATTATTTTCATAGTCAATTAATCTGTCGATTATTTTCTCGATTAATCGATTAGTTGTTTGATCTATAAAAATGCCAAAACATGGTGAAAAATGTGGATCAGTGTTTCCCAAAGCCTAAGATGACGTCCTCAAATGTCTTGTTTTGTCCAAAACTCAAAGATATTCAGTTTACTGTCACAAAGGAGAGAAGAAACTAGAACATATTCACATTTAACAAGCTGGAATTGGAGAAATTTTTTTTTTTTTTTTTTTTTATAAAAAAATGACTCAAACGATTAATTGATTATCAAAATAGTTGGTGATTAATTTAATAGTTGACAACTAATCGAAAGAGTCAACACACTACAGCCAGCCATGTTCACTTACCACTTTTGTAGCGCTCCCTCTGCTCGATCTTGAGTGTCAGGTAAAGGGTGCGGATAGGGAAGTAGACAGCCTGGGGATACACTCGTCCCACCTTGCAGATAAAAGAGGGTCACAGATTACATTTCAAAGACTCCCCCTCAGGATGGCGAGAGAGAGAGAGAGAGAGAGAGAGAGAGAGAGAGAGAGAGAGAGAGAGAGAAAAAGAGAGAGAGAGATACTGTTTGTGCATGTGTGTCAGAGAGCGATCATACTGATACAGCCAGAGACCTCTGCTGTAACAGAGGGTGTGATTGAAGCTTTGAGTCAGGGAGGTTAAAATCATGTCATATCTGAATTACAAAACCAAATGTGACTGATGATGAAATTGCCCTCAAGACTTTCAAGAAAAGTCACTGACAACACTGGAAGGTTTAACACAACAAAAGAGATTTCAAGTTTTTAAACACATTGCAAAATCAACCCAAACTTGGTGGAGTAGGGTTCCTTTGATAAGTAATGCAGCAGGTGAATTCAGTGTGGTGTATAATTTACATATCTGTCACAGCTCATTGAGAAGGTAGGATTAGTTAGCTGTAAAGCACGTTATACAGCATCCAAGATAGATCATATTCTGAAATCAAAATTCTCTATTCACTGAAAATGTCCGTTTCTAAATCAAGAAAAGAACTTTAAATCAATGTTTAAAAAAAAGTTTGCAAGCTACCTTACCAGCATACCCTGGAGCACAAAGAGGCCAGCAACGGCAGAGAGACAGCAGGGAAAAAAACAGCATGTAGAGTTGACGTATTTTTGAATTAAGGTTTTATTTCGACCAAATCAGAGTTGGTGATTGTTGAACAAGTGGAGGGAATAACTAAGACGGTTTTGGTGAGATTTACTTTGTTTCTGTTGAGTCTAAATGAAGTGTGTTTTATTGATGAGTTAACAAGGCAATTAAGCTAGTCCTAGTTCAGTGAAAGAGATGAACCTGAATTCAGCAGGTAAATAGGTGGAAGAATATTTCTTTCTTGACATTTATTTTTGAGTTTATTTTGTTTATTTAGTAAACTAAAAAAAACTTGTGAAACGTAGCAAACTCGCTGCACACACAAAAGCGTGAATGTAGATACCATACTGGGCACGAAACATGGTTTATGTATACAGTTGACTTTATAATGTGACAGCATATGGCAGGTCAGTCTTCCTTTAGAGAATGATGCACAAACCAACACACTTGCTAAGTAAAGGCACCCTCTGTAGGTATTTTTCAGTTGTCATTTATTCATGTAGTGATGCAAGCTCAGATTGGATTATGTTAAGCATCTTGAACAGACATTAGAAGCTCTGAGCAGATTCTCAAACGCCCCCTTTATGTAGCTACAGTACAAATTCCACACTTTTCACCAAATGACATTCTAATACACAAGGGCGACCACATCGCACACAGAAATTGTGAAGGAATCACCCTTTGAATGAGAGAGGTAGACTCAACTCGACAGTGATATATATATCTGTGTGTGACATTTGGCTATCACTGTGACTGCACAAAGAACATGAGCTGTGACAAAGCTCCCTAAAATCCTACAGAGGCGGGAATAGAGATCTGCAGTTTTTGTTTAACTATAAGCAGAAGTAAAACACGCTTTTCTTTTTTGGAGTTTTCCAATGTTGGTGGTCTCAAAGAACAGATTTTCTTCTTTTTTTAACATTCGTATAATCTGAGTGTAACATCTATAAATAAATGACAGATTACAGTCAACATTTGTTTACTCTTAGTCTCATCTGCAAATATGTGGTTTAGAAATTATGTCTAACTAGGTTGGTTGTTTATAGCGTGTGGGATTGTCTGACAACTCACGTTCCTCTTTGCCATGGTATACACTCTTGTAATGATGTAAAATGTAATCAAAACTGAATGATCTGATGTACTTTTTGTCATGATGATGACTAAAGAACAAACAATAGCAGGCTGTAAAAAAATATATCTTGACATTCAAGGTGGGAGAGATCTGCAAGCCTGGCTTAAGGCCCACTGGATATTGGTGGAAGACCAAACCACAGGGTTATTTCAGGTCAGAGAGCACAATTTCATAGGCTGCAATTTCAGAGCTACTTGATCCCTTTAGACCCTCTATATGGCTGCAGGGCAGAAAGAGATACCTCCACATCTCAACAACAAAACTTTGTTCAATATGACTAAAAGTGGGTCCTGTATCCCCCAACACCACGGTGGAGGGGGATACAAGAGAGAGAAAGAGAAGAAGCTTTTTTTCATACTTCAGCCTAAAGGCTAAATTGATTTTGGAACCTCTAATCTTTCTCTGACTCGATCCACGTTCCTCTGACATCTAGCTCAGGTCTTCAGAGGGATTGTCAAACTTAGACAAGAACTAGCTCAGGTTTAAAGCTGCTGAGGGTGAGAATTGACTGGCCCACAGCTAACTAGAACATACTATAATTCTCTAGAGTCAGTGGACAACTGAAAGAGCTGTTCCAGATCTCAGCAGGTCTCAAATTCTTCAAGACACTCACGCTCCCTTAATCCACATAACTCATGACTCTACATGGACAGTCAGTCAGCGGTGGTGTGCTGTAAAGGCAGCACTGAGGCAGGGAAGACAGATAGGCTTAACTAACTGGTGAAAGAGGCTGCTGCTGTTGTAGCTCTAAGTCTAGACAGCCTGGAGATGATACAAAAGGAAAGAGCAAAAACTATTATCAAATTGAACTACATCTTGGATAACACGTTCCACTTCCTCAGTGGTGAGTAGGGCTGGACGATTTGGGCTAAAATCATAATCACGATTAATCGAACAAGTTACCTCGATTACGATTATTGAACGATTATTTAAAAAAAAAAAATCTTTTCTTATACTGTAAATATGTTCACGGTTATTTTTACGTGGTGGCCATAATATGTTTTAAGTGGAAAGTACATTAACACTAGAACGGCCATGACGGTCATTTTGACCGTTTTGAAATTTATATGTGTAATAACTTATAAAAAATACAATCCTGCTGCTGCCTGACTTTTCCTAAAAGAGTCTGTATTATAATTTAAAATAGTTTTTATATACATTACACAAAAGGCAAAGAAAATACAATCACTTTTACCTATTTCGGTCATACACGGTCATATTGACCACTCGGATTTTCGCGGTATTGTTTTTAATTTTTCGCGCGGTTGAAGATGCATCTTGGTTGCTTAGTAACTACCACAGTCTCTGTCAGAGAAACGTAACTAGCGGTCTCGGGTAACAAGTGTGGGCATCACCGATGGGCCGAAGGCAAAGCCAGAGTCGGTAACGTAGGCTATGGCGTGGATGGACTCCGTTCTGAATCAGAAGGCAAACACCGGGCGCTCACTCTGTGATAGGCGCGGAACACGTAGATGGCCGGTGGCTGTTTACATTCATATAACTTTATACATCCTCGAACTGGCTGGAATCATTACACACATCCTCTCCAAGGAGTGCACCAGCAGTAAAATTGTCCGGAGGAAGTTCATGCAGCAACTGGCAGAGGAGCTGAGAGCGGAGTTTATGGAGGAAAAAAGGGCAGCGACGCACGGTCCGAGCAGCGCTGCGCACCACAGCAGACACCAAAACGGAGGCAGTGCCAGGTTAGGTTATAGCTAAATGTTCAAATAAGATACTTTTAATTGTTATTTGGCTGTTATGAGTTAAGTTGGATGAATGTTTTTCGGGATGTGAATGTATGAAATAATTGCGGTTTACTAAGCCATGATATGAATTATTGAAACACGTATTACTACTAAAATGTATAATTAAACTCATTAAAATGTACATTTCGGTGTAATTACGTTTTTCTAAAGATATCCTAACACAATACATAATACAATATCGCAATTAGGTATTTATCATGAGAGATTATAGAGTTTGGAATCTGGCGGTCAAAATGACCGCTCACGGCAGCTCTAGTAGTTATGGAATTCCAGCACTTCTAGTGTTAACACACAGTGGGCGGCCGCGGAAATATTAATAGGATTAAAAGACCGAAATAACCGACTTGGTAAAATTACGTCGGTTATAGGCTCTGAATTTCGGTTTCGATTATTTTTCGATTAATCATCCAGCCCTAGTGATGAGCTAATGCAGCTATGGAGCATCTTCAGCCACCCCCAAAAGGTTTTAAATGCTCTTTTGTGGCTAAAGCACGGCAATCTGTACAATGCTTCCAGTGCAAAAAGCCACAGTCATGAAAAACTCTAAATAAGTAATGGTCACCTCCTCCTCCTGCAAATTTGCTGATATGTATTAGGGCTGTCAAAATAACACGTTCATTTCGATTAATTAATTAATCTGGGAAAAAATAACGCGTTAAAAAAAATAACGCAGATTAATCCATTCCATATTGAACTTTGACCCAGAGCCGTTCTAGCCAACACTCAACTGTAAAATGAAGGAGGGAGACGAGAACGTGGTGCCTGGATCATTAATTGGAACATTTACTTATAAAAATCTTCTTCGTGGATAGGGTTGGGTACCAAAATCCGGTGCTATTACTGCATAGGTGCCTTCACGACCTGCATCTACCAGACCGAATAGCAACGCGGATTTCGGCGCCACTGATATGTCTGTGCTTCTCTCGGATGCTCTGAAATGGACATTACATGCAACAGAAACATCGCTGCACGTGACGCTAGTTAACACTACACTCAACAGCAGCTAACGTTAGCCTACCGTTAGCTAGTAGCTGGATTAAACACGGTTACAATACTGACAGCTAACGCTAAACGGTGTAAAGTGTGACTGTGTTTTATTGTAGAGGATTCAACACCAGGATGTCGGAAAAACGCAACTCAATGAATTCAATGAAACTGGTAACCTACAGTCTCGTGGTGCAATCAAAGTTGTTGTTAAATGCCCTTTTCCTATCTGGTGGTTGTTTTTCTCATTCAACGGCTTTTTACTAATGAAATAAGTTATTGTTATAGTTATTACATTATTATTAAATCATTTAATTTTGACCATATGGCCTAGCAATAAACAAGCTGTTCTTTAATGTTGCCGACTGTTGTTTAGTACCCTTCTTTTTAAAAAAATGTTTTTACTTTCTTAAAAAGTATCGGTTAAGGCACCGGGCAAAAATTATGTATGCGATTAATTTAGATTCATTAATCACAGAGTATGTAATTAATTAGATACATTTTTTTAATCGATTGACAGCCCTAATATGTATAAAACTACCCATAACTGTGAATTACACTATATAACTCATCTGCCCCTATTAGATGACCACTATTAGTCTATCAACTCAACAGTCCATAATAATTATTATAATTTCACTCACTTTTATATATACTATTAATAATATTTATTTAAAAACACATCAATATACTTGCTGTATGTCCTCTCTTACACACTTGTTTTTAATCAATGATATTTTTCAATTATATACAGTAAATGCGTAATTCTTGGAATTCTCCTTTTGAATTGAATTTCAAAGTGCTCAAAAACAGAAATTTAAAAGTGAAAAATACACTTTTGAGATTGAGAATTGAAGGACTAGAGCCAGGAGAAATGGGAAGATGAGAGTTCTAGGCGGCAGCTAACAGCAGCATTAAAGATAAAAGAGGAAGGAAGGCAGAAAGGAAGAGGAGGTACCAGAGATCAGCCCACTAATGGGAAGATAAGAACTGTCATATTTTGGCGAAGCTGAGGTGGGCCGAGGGGAAGAGGCCGAGTGGAAGACAAGGAGGAGGCAGCGAGGGAGGGGTGGGAGCCAGTGTGGGGAGCGGTGTTGGGATACTCTGTAAACTTCTGATTCATCTTCCCGCCTGCCCCCAGGCGCTCTTCTCCTCACCTTCATCAATATTTCAACATACGTTTTTTAAACATCCCGCCGCCGCAGAGAAACTCTAAATAATTCAGACGAGCGGCAGAGACAAAGCCTGCCCAGCATTAAAATGTGTCTCTCTCTCTCTCTCATAAAAACAGGGATGAAGAAAAGGATGTCAACCCTTTACCCTTCAGTCATTAGAGGGTGACGAGGCAGACCAAAGGGAGGACTGGATCTCCATACATGGCAAATTTCTACAGTCAGCCATTGACATCTATTCATTTACATGTAAAGGCAGGTACTAGTTCATGTGACTCAACTGTAACTAAGAGGTCACAACTTTAAACCAGACGTCCCGTTTAAATGTCCTCTACAGGGATAAAACACCTCACAAGATTAACGCGTTAATTAGATAAATTCCAAGACAAAACATGAATGCAAATGATTCGGTATGTTTAAACCGCTACGTTCATTTATTTAACAGCTAACTTGCATTAAGCCAGCTTGTTAATGAGCGTAACAACAAACCATCAGTGTGACTTTTCCTCTTTATGCTACAAAAGTGAGGAGGGTGAGAGGATTCCCAAAATAATCATCACTTCATCACACACTTTGTCTGGCTTTCCATGATACTACATCATTCTATTACACTGCCCACTTCTAAAACCCTGCCTCTCCTCTTTATCCTCCACCACACTCTCCCTCATAGGCTCTATACAATATTCCTCCTCTGCTGAGAGGATGGCTGTTTGTTATAGCAGACTACTCTTTGAAGATCATCCTCTTCAAATTGTGCGGAAATAATACTCCATTAAGCAAAGCAAATTAGTCCACGGTTTAATTACTAGCTCTGTTCCTGCAGTGCGGATGCGTACGATATTAACTTTATAATCATTTCTTGAACAAATAATTTAAAAACCAATTCACCAGGGACTGGTGAAAGCCAATAAATCGCTGTAAACGGGACAGTGAAAGAATCTGAATGCTTAATTTGGTAAATGGGAAGCAGGGGAGAGGCCACTTTGGCGTGAATGCAGTTAATTTATTTTGATTAGAAAGACGTGCATGAGCACTAATGTGCACACACACCAGCCAGATGTGCTGCCACAAAAGGATAAAAGAAGCCAGGAGAAAAAAATGAATGAATGAGTGGAGCGGACATCCAGACATGAAGCTGAAGAAGAAAAGTAAAAATGAAACAAGGGTAGGGAAGAGATGGTTTTCAAACATATTCTGAATTGTAAGATTATTTGACAAAGCTGCTGTTGCAGACATATTTTTTCATTGATACAGGGTGAAAACCGGCCAAGAGCTTTTTGGCATAAGCTCAGTGGGGATCTAGATCTGGCTATGGGATAGGGAGTTTTGTAAAGGTCTCACCTGGCTGATTAGGTTGAGCAGAGGTTTCCCTTCTGAACCGACCAGGCAGGTCAGGAGCTGCGGTATCCATGCCAACCACTGGATAGGCGGGACTCCAATGCAGTACTTGTCCACAGCATCTGCCAGGGTGTTCTTGTCATCAAAGCTGAGTAGCCACAACACCTACAGATGCAACAAGAACATGAAAAATGTGAGAAAAGGGTGGGAGGAAGGTGAAGACAGGTAAGGAAAGAAGGAAAAAAAAACACTAAATGCAAGACTTAAGGCAGTCACGTTAAAGTGTTCCATACATTTCACAATAAAGTAACTACTGTAAGACACCAAGTAGCAAGAGGTAAGGTCTCTATCATTAAATCAGACCCTGCTGCTTCCCTGGCTCTGTTCACAGCAGGAGCGGGGCTGCAGAGTACATCTTGGCAAACGTTACCATGACCAAAGCTGAACCAATGTGGAGGTGATCTCTCCTCCAATGGTGTGCTTGAGTGTGCATCTACATTATGATGAAGTCATTAGCCCCACTCAGCCCCCCCAGGACCTCTTCACTGAGCCAACCCTGGTACACAGATTGTGTATACTTACAGATAATGACTGGTCACCTCACTTCACCTATCAGGACTAAGCATTGCCAACCAGGCTTGGCCGCACAATGCCAGTGGGGGGGTAACAAGAAAAACATCTAATTGGGATGTGAAGCTGGTAGCAGCCATTATTAGAACAGATGATGAAAGCAATGCCTAATGCTAACACTGAATGTGGCAAGACCATATTTATTATTTATCCAGTCTGACACACAGAGGTAGCTGGTCTTTTGCTCTCTTTTCGGATCAGTCTCTCTAATCCCACTGTCCTGTGGCTCTTTGAAAGCACAGACCCAGCAGGCAGTTTAGTCCATTTTCACGAACTCTCAGCCCCTCCCCTCAAAGTCGTTAATTAATGAAGGAAAAAAAAAACATCTAGTTTGCAAAAGTGTTGAAATAAAGCAAAAATGTTCCAAGAATTACCCTAAATTTGCCATTATTTTCTTGCTTTTTGTGCTGTGATCATCTTATTTGATGTTGCCACTTTTCTTGATATTGAGAACCACCTCACTCGAGTACAGTATGACACAGCAGGGCTCAGTGCTTTACCTACTATAAGAGAAAATAGAGGTCTCTCTTTGCTAACCTCTGGAAGGACCTTGGGGGGGTTGTATTGAATGAGTTGGTGCGTGCCTGCGTACGAAGGTGGGATGGTTATTAGCAAAGAGTCCACCTCTTTACCTCCAGGACAAGGCTTACTCAACTGGTGAGTATAGTAGCATTGGTCTGACTGTTAGAGAAATGTCAATCCATGTAGAGGGTCATGAGATTAGAGCATGAGGGGAGGCCATTAGTTTGTTAACCCCCCCGTGCTAGATGATGGCCTTCACTCCACCATCGATCTGGCCATGGGAACCCATCCACACGGTCTACCACTGGACTGTAATCAATCAAATTACTACTCTCTGCTTGTACCTGTGCCAGAGACTGAGAGGGGTGAAAAATTCATGTCTTTTTTTCTCATCAGCAACACTAATGTGATGGGGTCAGTGAACTAGGGAATTTAAAGTGACCCTGTCTGAAACAAGGCCTAAATGAGGCTACTGGTTTTATAGAAACAGGGGTTAGGTGCAGGAGTGGTTGTTGACATGACCGTTTCAAAGCAAACAAAAGTATTAGCACTTCATAATAAGTAGGGCTGTCAGCGTTAACGCGATGCAATTAATTTTTTTTTTTTTTTTTTTTTTTTTTTTACAAATCGCATTAATCGCATGCTGGCATTTAATAATTTATTTTACACTTCACCCTGCTTCGTCGTGCTTAACAGGCTACTAATCATGTGATAAAATATGCGATTAATCGCGATTAAAAAAAATGTATCGTTTGACAGCCCTAATAATAAATCTTTACATGTTGCCTACCAAACATTGAACATGGATAATCGCACAAAAGGGCCCCTTCCCAGTTCCCTTATCACCTTTGCTAGGTATTTGCGAGACTTGCTCTCGTTTTGATGGCGGCAGGCGTGAAGGTAGCAGGTGATGGCGGACACTCCCAAGTGGAGCTGGCGGTCCTTGACAAAGATGTTCTCCAGGTAGTCACCCCACATGGCCCAGGCCTTCACCAGGACATCGTGCATCTGTACTGCTGCCGAAAAGGCCTTATTGGCCTCCTCTGACCTGGAACAAGAAGGGAGGGAAGGTGAAAAGCGTTAGAGAGTGAGGGACAGACAAGTGAAGGGCAAGTGAGCAAAGGGTGGTAGCTGGCGGAAAAGGAGACAAAGTAGGATTGAGTGAAAGGGAAGCAGAAAAAAGAGATACAAAGTCAGGCTGAACACTGAAGAGAGGGGGGAGGGATGAAAGAGATGGATGCAATACTTGCGAAAAAAGGGGGAGGAGGGGGTGGGGGGTTGAAGGAACGCAAGAAAAGGAGAAAGATGAAGTGTGCGAGAAACAGATTATGATGATCACATTCTTAATGATGTCCTATACATCAATAAGCACCATTTTTCATTTGCTGTAATCTTCAAGGCCTTTCTCCTCGGGATTTACGGAGTAAGCATTTAACCCAGCATGAATTAATGTCACCAAGGGTTGAGGCGTGTTGCTATCTATGTAATATGAGTTGAACCCAACCTCATCGTACTGTGCAGATCAATCCATGTAATATTGGATGACATATGAGCTCAACATCTTCCTATTTTATCAGAAATGACAGAGCCGCAGCAAAGTAAGAATCCTCAGTGTAATGGCTATATTTATCTGTATACAAATCATTCACCGTGAAGAACAACAATCTGCAGGCTGATAAACTTGAGACTCCTTGGGATTTTTAATCCTGGTACAGCAATCTAGAAGCCCCACTTTGAGTATTCGATTCAAAAACTGTTAAGTAGCGGGCAAAGAAATAGACAGGGGAAATCTGGCAGGAGATCTAAGTTTTGAATGCACCATTTATGCTGACAGGGAAATATATTCTGAATCATCAGCCGTTTTCACCACGCCTAGCAGCTTCTAACCTCACGTTGGCACACAGTCTGAATAATTGTTACACACCTTTCAGCCTCTGATTAATAAAAAAGATGCAAGAGGCACCGTGAGACACACTACCTTGCGGTCAAAACAAGAAGAGGGGCCTGTCAATGGAAAAGTCTTACTGAGCCATAGTTGGCAAATGGACCTCCATTTTAGGAGTGCTTCCAAAACTACTCTCCCGTTTACTGACAGTGACATGTCTCCCAAGCCAATCAATTAAAATGTGTTATTATAAAAGGCATTTTGGCATATGATTAAGAAATGGGAGCTTGATTGCTATGGGAGTCGGAGCCGAAGACCCTCCAGTAATACTTAATGGGGTTGCCTCAGTTACTTTACCAGTGTTAAAGTACATTAACAGTTTCTACTACCCGACTCAACAGGAGTGCAGGCACCCAACAGACTGTCAAATCTCTGACACCCGTTTAATTGAATGATCCCAAAATCCTTAGCACATGTGGTTGCACACACACACACACACACACACACACACACACACACACACACACACACACACACACACACACACACACACACACACACACACACACACACACACACACACACACACACACCCCTTAACCCCCACTCTGCTGTTAATTCTCCCCCAGTGTAGGGGAAACTTAATGATTGCAATAAAGCCTGCTGAGGTGGAGGCAAGTTCTGCTGATCCCATAGATTCCTGTAAATTGCCTCGAGTTAATTATTGAGCTGCATATACATTTAATAAGCCTTCTTCAATTTGTCTTTCACCCCTCAGGATGCCATGTCACGTCAAAGATGACGGGTGAAAAGGGGGGTGCTGAAGGGGAAAGGGTGTTAAAGAGTGTGGCTGTGGGTTTGCACGGCCCAGCAAAGCATGGAAGTAGCAGTCGTGCGCTCCACAGGCAAGCCCTGCAGCCAAAAACACATTACTGACACTGTCACAAACTTAAGACATCGATATACTTTAACATCTAAACCACATCACAGGGGTTACCTAGTAACCAAATCTCAGAGGTG
This sequence comes from Zingel zingel, assembly GCA_023566125.1. Lineage (NCBI taxonomy): Eukaryota > Metazoa > Chordata > Actinopteri > Perciformes > Percidae > Zingel > Zingel zingel. The sequence goes on from CM042334.1 coordinate 22,478,552, forward strand.
CATCAGTTTGAGGCGAGAAGTGCAGACTGAATATGACTGCCATGACCTGACAGGATAAAACATCCACGCAGAGTTCAGGGACCACTGACACAGTTTGAGGACAATGTGAGAATGAACAAACGGAAGACAATGACCGGCAGAACGGTAGATTTAGATTGTTAAAAAAAAAAAAATATATATATATATATATATATATATATATATATATATATATATATATATATATATATATATATATATATATATATATATAAATAAATAAATAAATAAATAAATAAATAAATAAATAAAAGGTGAAAGATGCTAAAATTGGCTACAAAGTGACTATGCTTGTGCATAGATGGAAAGGTAGTCAATGAACAGACAGCTGGAGCACTGATAGACATACTTGTTGATTTGAGCCAGGAACATGCCCTTCAGAGCGTAGAACTCAGCCGTCATCTCCTTGGTGAAGTACTTCAGGTTGGTCGACTCTATCACCTCCAAACCCTAACAGACAAAGAAGTGAACAACAGAGGTTTAACTTCAAACCAAACTTCCATTGTCGCCCAGGGAGATAAATTGCAAAAAAAGATCCCACGAAATTCTGTTTAAGACAGGGCCATAATCACAGATGAAAAACAAACAAACTGCTCGGTGTTCATTAAGAAGTACGAAAAGAGGTGTTAGGGGAACTAAACTTCCATTATGGTGAGCCTCTGATTAGGTGTCCCCTATGTACTGCTGTGACAAACGATGTGTAGCGGGAGAGAGAGACAGAGAGAACCAGAGGAGATGAGATAGAAGAGAGAAAGAAGAGTGTCTACTGGCACTTTTAATGACTTGTGGTGTGCTGAACTGCTTCTATTAATCAGAGCACTCCATGGGCTTAAGCGCAAGCTCCCGAGTTACACTCTCTTATAAGTCTCCCTGCTATAACTTGTCACCTAGAGCCACCCAAACACTTCTTGCTCTTACTACTTTTCACACTCAAAGAACCGCTTACTACGCCTCTAGCTACTGCAAATAAAAATCAACCCAAGTACTTAAATCAAACCAAATGCATAAAATGTGTTGTTCTTCAGTAGAGGTTGGCCTATTTCAAATTGGCGCATGCATAGTACAAAGCATAGTACAAATGATGGTGCAAAGGATTCATCATGTTTTGATCACACATAATTCCATTGTACAAAGTAATTGACTTGGGCTCCTTCTAGAGAGTGATACTGCTAATACAATTTCATGACTTACTTACTTACAAGATAATAAAACCAAGAATGACTTTGAACATGACAAACACGCTCGTTAACACACTGACATTTGTAATATATTATTAATTATAGGCAGAGTTCTACCAAACAATCCTGGGGCTCAAAGGTATTGAGATCACACCGATTACTTGCAACTGTTTATGGTAATACCACACTTTCTTTCAATGGAATTTTTTTGTGTTTTTCATCAGTAAAACATCATCTGCTCAAATCAGATTTGGGCAGAATAAGAGCCAGGTAGGTTTATGCTTGCAAATGCATCCATACTTAACGCATAGGTCAAATAAATAAATAGGCAATTCTGATTCTCTAATTTGAAATATAGTATAGGAGGAGAAGTTCACATTCCATCTTACCTGCATGCACTCATTCTTGCCCATGACGCCGGCCAGCTGCAAATAACATTTGACCTGCTGTCGGATCTTCTGGAAGCAGTCAACAATGGGCACTGTGGGGATGGTATGAATACGACTCAGAATATCCAGAGCCACATTCACCAAACCCTGGGGAGACAACAGTGTGTTGTGCTTTTACAAACAATTAAAAAGGTCGAAGGGATCAGAGGAAATCAAATGTTGAACTTATTATTGCTTATTGATTCAATTATCTGACTAAAAAGGCTCATAAACTTAAACCAGTACCTGTTTGCGTCCTATCTTTCCATACTGAATGATAGCGGAAGCCGAGGCATGAACTCCCAACATGGCATTGTTGTTGTTTGGATCATGCTGTGTGTTCGTCTCATACGCCGTCACTATGGCTGTGGACAGAGACAAAACAGTAATGAAGATGTTTTTTTTCCCTTATACAAGCGTCATATTTGAAGAAGTAAACAAAAAGAGGGGAACTTAGAGCAGTATAAAAGCTCTGGTGTCATAATGCAGAGGAGGGCACTGGGGACACTAAACGTATTGAACAGTAAATGGGCCATGGCGATGAATTTCATCAAGAAAATTCCATTTCACTTCAACATAAGTTTGAAGGCTGTCACATATAAATGAAGTGGATTTCATTGGCATTGTGCTGCAGAACCATTGCCATCATTATTTCAGCGCCTTACAGTGCAAGTTGGAGCTCAAGTTGCTTGAGACATCACATTTTGCAGTGACTGCATCTCTGAATGGTTTCAAAGTCACTGCGGGAGAGAGCACTGAGCAAGGTAAATAAATATGTGTGTGTGTCCTGCAGCGATAGAGAAGAGTGCTTTAGCAAGCTGACATTTGGAAATGTACAGAGACCCTGAGGGGGTTCTGCAACTTGTGGCCTTTTAAGGGAGACACCTTCCTGGAACTAGCAGAAACCTAAGAAGCAATCTGAGAGTAATACATATACTATGTGTGAAGAGTCATGCATGTGAATATAAACCTGTGTTTCAATATCACTGGTCTCGAGCTTAGAGGCAGTACTGGGTGTGTCAGTGTGTGTGTCGTACCTTGGTAATGGTGCTGGCGCCACATGAAGATGCTGCTCCAGTGGGACAGATCATCAGAAACGATGGGCAGTCGGTTCCTCCAGGTTTTCACCACTGTCTTCATGTCGTGGAGGCTGGTGTTGCGGCCCAGGTTAGCTGGCTGAAGCCCTGCATTAATTTGGGCCGCTTCTTGCAGCTCAATGATTTGCTGTGCCGCCTGGGAGGGAAATCAGAAGTAAAAATATGAGTGAGTATCTTGACCACACTCACTTGGCTCTTTGACTCCAACTTTAAACTTTTAAGATGCATGCAAGGTGGCAGTACTATAGCAGCAGCCAAATGCTTCTCATGCTTGCAATCGCTAACTTTTTTGTTTACAGTTAACATCTTGTGTCCCCAGGCCTGCTTTAAAGATTTGGTCCAGACAGTGTACCAGCTGCACTTAATCTTGTTAATATTCTGTCTACACATCTCAACAAATGTATGCCGCTAGCCAAATGTCCCGCTTAGTTTGCACTGCAATACACACATGGTGTCCATCTGCTGTCAATCAGTGACTGGTCAAGTTTAAGATATCTCATGTCAAATGTTTGTTTTCTGTCTTTGCTTTAGGTTGTTTTGACATGTGGCACACCAAGTTTATTTTTTGTGCACAGTGAGCAATTAAAAATATCTTGTGCATTTCTACCTCATCTCGCTCTCCCATTATTTCTTGTTGTCTTCAGTGTGTGGTGTACTGCACAATGAAGCTGAACTTCATTAAAAATCCTAAACAACTTTAATCAATAGAAATGTAAAGGAGGAGAATCACAAAAATAGTGGTTAAAAGGTAGATATGGAGTGTTTGTAGATCAGTTAAGACATTTAGTTAAGAGGTGGAATGATGGCGTGGTAGATGTGGAGAACAAAGCGCAGGCGATGGATGAAAAGAACAAGAAGAAAGGTGATGGCAAGACAGACTGCTGCATTAATGGAAAAAATGACTATACAAAAGGTAAAAACATTAAGATTTAAAAACATAAAAGATGAAATGATAAGAAAGAGAAGACTGTTACAGTTAGGGTGTTGACGGATATGATGACAAAATACAGTGCTAGGGCTGTCCTCTTTTAGGTCACTGGCTTACAATCCCGGGGGCTGAAAGCCTCAAAACAAAATGGATCAAAGTGACCAAACACATTTACCTCCACAGACAGCTATACCTGAACATCTCTAACATAACCATGACAAAAAAGAAATGCCTTCTCATAGCCTCTTGTAGCAAAGCATTAACATACATTATACGGTAACATTTGACACAATTTAATTAGTATTTCATCTTCATCTTTTCAGCCCACAAAGTTGTGGTCCTGCATATAGTGTCAGAAACATTGCAAACATTTTTGCATTAGAGATACAGTCAAGCAATATTTCTTTTACTCCACTGAAATAATTTTGAGGGGAAAATCATTATGTCTTCCTACATAACTTCAATGGCTAATCTGCTCCGATATGGCACAGAAAAAAGGACAAGGAGATGGGAAAATGATAAGCGAGGGCTTCTATCTCATTCCGTGAAAAAGAGCCTCATTGATTGGCCCAAAGCCACTCTGTGAACATATAATCAATAATTCCATTATAACTACTCATCAATCAATATTAATGCCAACCCTCATAATCGATAGTGTGGAAGATAATCCACTGATCGCCGGTCACTGCTAAGAGCTGGGATTTGATGATAATTTGATTCAAATGGTATTTGAGCCGTTCTGTATTTGCCGAGTCTGGGCTTCTTATTCTTCGAGGCTCATGGAGTCATGAATGTGAGATATAGAGTTTGGAATGGAGATTTACAACAGGCCGCTTGACTGGCTAGAAGAATAAATAGCTTGTTTTCCCTTGGCTAGGGTAAATAATTGGACTGCACATATGCAAGCACAAGCACACACACACACACACACGTCCAAAGAACGTAGTCACCCAATTGAAATACCCATTTTGAAAAGATAAATGTAGTGAATCAGAGCTGTGCTGAAGATTTAACCCCCCCTGGCTCCGAAGTAAAATCTCCCAAAACAAAATAAATTAGGCAATACAATATTTTTCCCAATTATCTGTTAATATCAGCTGATGGCCCATTTCTAACCTTCATTCAGACCGTCCCATTCATCATGTAAATGTAATTCTGCAGCAGGTATTTAATCAAATAGTATCTGATGGCAGGGAAGTAATTACAGCCATTCTAAACTAACCCTCCTCTTCTTCTCTCTTTCTCCCCATGTCCCCCCATTCTGTTCACTCTCTCTACCTTTTTCAATTTTCTCCTCCTTTTTCATCTTTGCCCCTGTCTATTTTACAAAATGGATGGCTAGATAGATAGAGATAGAGAGAGAGAGAGAGAGAGAGAGAGAGAGAGAGAGAGAGAGAGAGAGAGAGAGAGAGAGAGAGAGAGAGAGAGAGAGGCCCTTGTCAGCGTTAACTCAACGTCTCAGGGCTACTGATGATCTCTTGAAATGGATCTCTTCAAGTGCTTATCACAATAAACTGACTTCCCTTGTCTACGCTTCCCGGCTTCCTGACTGCAAGGTCAGTCTAACTGGAGCATTTCAACAGGAAAAGGTCTCCATGCATTTTGTGCACTGACCTGCAGCAGCGGCGTGTGCACGTGGGAGACGATGTGAGGCAACCTCCTCCACTCGCGGATGGCCAAGCTGGAGGCCATCTCCACCAGTCGCTCTATGAAGTTGAGCTGCTGCTCCTCTGGGTGGCAGATGGCCAGGTAGCCACGGTGCATGTTCACCTTCCACGCCATCTCCTTAGGACAGCTCAGCTCCACCTGGAGATTCATACAGAATGCCAATGTCCATGTTTCAACACATATTTATAGAAGCAGAAGACTGGCTACAAAACTGAATTATTAACAATAAAAAGGACTACATATATTAAGTATTTATAATAATAATAATATTTGTTCTGAAAGGATAATAGTCTGGCAATGACAAACATTTTTAAAGCTCAACATACAACTGTCAAATTAATTGGCGTACCTTTGTATAACTACAATAAAAAGATGAGATCATGGTGGAGGCTCAGTCTCACGACAGCAGGGGTTTGAATATCTGTCGTTCTCAAATGTTCTGCCACATGTCAAGATGATTCACAATAACGCTGCTGTTGTAAATAGAAATTTTGCTTGTTTGCTTTCATCTGAAGAGTATAAATGTGCTGTAATTTCTTTCTTTCACCAGTCTTTTACTTATTCTACCATCTGCTGTCTCCAGAAAAATCAAGCTTCACTTGTGTTTGCACTGGAAAACAGCTTCATCTTTTATGTTGTAAAGCAATCCGTTTTCCCGCAAAATGCACACTGGTAGCACACAGGGTCAAATGCTGAGGAGATTACATTTTGAGAAGACTGCCAATCTCCTCAACGAATATCTTGTTTAAGGTTATAATACAGATTTTTTTTTTTGTCTTTATTCCCTTTGCTCTTAAGTACAACAAAAATGTATACTTTTGGAAACCGCTGACTGACAGACAGTAGCTGTTAGTTGCAGCTCAAAAAGATAAACACCTAAATAGATGTGGAATTGGTGACATACATGGTGCGTGGTTTTCCTGCGCGTGTTTAGGTTTGTCCGTATGATTTCAGGCAGAATAGCACACACTACCCACAGCGTTGAGTGTGGCAGTTTTAATTAAATGAAAACATCAAGGGGGCTATGACACTTTCCTTGCATAATTTAATACAAACACACAACAATACTGTACTGCAATTTATTTTCTGAATGGTTTCAGGAGGACTTTTGTACTAATGACTAATCAACCCGACGAGTCAGAGACGGAGGCGAAGGACAGGAAAAGGTTATTGATTAAAACGCTGAGCGTATTAATACTAAACAAACAATAGCCCAGGGGAGCCTGCTACGTGAAACCTGTGGTTTTGCAGTTGTGTTTATTTCTTATTAAGTGAGTGAGAGAAAGACCCAAGAAGAAAAGAGCAAGAGAATGAGAAAGCATAGGTGTGTATATTTGTGTATACTCTTCCGATGTTGGAGAAAATTACAGTGATGGGTCAGAGCGCACTTATCAGGGGTAACGCTTGATGAATATCCTGGAGGCAGGGCCGCCCTTATCAAGAGCCAGCTTTAATTGAAAGCGGGGACATTTGGACTTCGCCTCTGAGCTGGTGAGCGGTGGGCAAGCAGGCAACTGAAAGCCTGACTCCTCTCCTTCACCGTAAAACAAATCACCCAGCAGCAGATGCCGGGGTAATTATTCACACACACAGCCGTCGTAAATATTAGCCACTAAAACCAATGCTGCAGAGCGAGGGATGAAGACATGGAGGTGCAAGTAGAAATGGCAGTAATAACAAAAAGAAAACCAAGTAAAGAAGAGAAGTTGGAGAAGTAGGAGACAAAAGAGAGAGAAATGGGTACACTGAGGAAGGAAGGAATGAAACACAGAGGAAGGGATATAGCGGAGTCGGACAATTTAATTAGGTGTCACCTTAGGACAGACCGGCTCAATGGATTGGTTCCAAGTCTCCTTGAAAGAGCAAAGCAGGAGTATTTGTTATGTGTCAGGTACTATCACGCGCTCACCACCAGTCTACACTTTGTTTTAGGAAACATGAAGCCAATAAATTAACAGAGCAAACAGCTGAACTGCATTTCCACAGCTTTACGGCCAGCTCTCTCATTCTCCCCGGGGGTGAGGGGTTGTGCAGGGACTGGATGGTCCCAATATCAAGTTACTCCACACTGACACAAGGCCTGTGCCTAATATACAGCACTGTACCGGGAAACCAGGAATAAAATGGAAAAAAAAGTTATGTCTCTGGTTCACTGGGTTCAAGTCTCCACTGTGTCTGTGATTGTGTTACTGAGAATTTGTGGTTCTAGTTTCTTTTTTCTGTCAAAACTGTTCACGGTTATCTCAACCTTTGGGAGACAGTGAGAGCACTCCTGTGTGCAGATTGTGTGTTTATGTGTGTTGAAATCCATACATGAATACATTTCTACATGGGGACTGCACACTCCTCACCTGTACCAGAGCCTCCTTCATGGCAGCCCAATTGGAAACCCTCCAAGCACACTCGAGCATGAGATAAGGGTTTGAGTGGCCTTTAGATTGGCCGTATTCTGTCAGAGGTTCCCACTGGTTCAATTCCTTAGAACAGCTGGAGTAATGAAGACAAGGGAGATGAAAAGTTCGGGCAACATTAAAAAGTGGATGCTTTTAAATGTGCTACAGCTAAGCTAAACAAAACAACATTTTAGTGGTAAAATGCATCCTTTTTGTTAGTCCAATTCACAGTGTGTGAATGCATTTGGAGCGGTTACTGTGGGAGGTTTGCCTGGCTAAAAATTCACAGGTTATCATTTGGGCTTTAAAAAAAAATTCATAATTGCATAGGCTCCTTGCAGTTTCTTAGTCTCACACATATAGCTGTGTGTCTTCTTTTAATTTTTTGAATTATTTGCATGGTAAAATACACTTAACATTGGACCCTATGCCAAATAACAATAATGGGCTTTTAACAGGCAGGCATGCTACTGGGAGAGTCATTTGGTTCTGCAGGGAGGCATGGTGGTCATCCTAGACTGTGGCAAGTTATTAAGAAGCCATTTAATTCACACATATCACAATTGACTTGATGGATTTCCCTGCTGACAGATACATATTTTCCCAGCAACAGCACCAATGCCACATCCATATAAGAACAAAAAGGTGGTACACGGTGGCCTGCAGGTTTATAAAGGAAACGTATACATATTGTACAGAAATTCAGTTTGTTCATTATATTCTTCAAATGCCATCTGGATGCCCTGCTGTATGACTCATGTGATGAATGGAATAAATGTATTAATATTTGAAGGTATTAAAGTGAAAATCCACTAAGGTTTTGTGCTCTGCTGACTCTCTTGATGTGTAACACAAGACTGCCCTCTGGGATCCAGAAATCTTACCGTATCCAGTGGTCCTCCCAGAGCTGGTACTCAGGGAAGATGGCTGGCGAGACGTTGCTCCGCTCGTGCTCTTTTCTAGCCTTCTCCATTGCTTTCTCGTAGCTCTCTTGGGCCTAAACAGTCACATGTCAGATTTTATAACGAGCTTTTTTAGGCTAATAAAATGATTATCAGCCCAACATGCCTGTGTTGGTGCAACTTGCTACAACATTTTTCCTATCCTTATTGATATAAATGGGGTGGACATAAGATTACAAACACCTCTAAGCAAGATGCAATATAATTTAACAGCACCATAAATTACAGCCCATGAAGTTAAATTAAATGTATTTATTTATTTATACATGAAATAACACATTCAAGGAGGTAGGATTTATTTGTAGGATGGTGAACCCAATAAATTGGCAACAGCGTATACTAAGTAAGATCATACATTCATTTTAAAGCGGCCAGTGGTTTCCTTTCAAGCTTTCTCTCACCTGTTCGAAGAAACCATGCTGCTCGTAGGCAATGGCTGTGGCGGTCTCGGGAAACTTGCACCTCTTCTGCCACAGGCCGGCCCACATGTCCTCCTCTTGGAGCAGAGAGTAGAGCTCTGCTAGGGAGTCCAAAATCTCCTATAGACAAGTAGAACAAAATGTGAATGGCAGCAGAACAAATTGAAACATTTCCAGTTATCAAACTGTAAATTGAATGAGGGAAGCTTTGCTAATGGGTTTATTTCAAACAGGATAAGAGGCCGATTTTCCAACTTTAAATATGAGGCTGCAACACACGACAAATATATCTCTGGATCCTACACTGTTAAAGAGAAGGATAAATAAATTTAAAAAAGTACATTTAAGAATATGGCTGCTTTCTTTTGTCTTTCGGACTAGGGTTGTCACATTATGATCTATTTTGTTTCTGCTTTCCTGAGAAATAAAGTCCTGGAGGTAGTAACACTACATTGTGTGAAGATTGTCCATTGTCAAGTTATTAAAATATAAGTGGAAAACAGCCAAAATAAAAAAAGTATTTGACGGTCATACAAAAGCGAATATGGCCAACTCCAAGCTTCTATCAAAATGCATTACCTGTTGAGGTGGTGTGATGCTTTCCTGCTCGTAGAACTCTGTGCTCTGCTTGGGTTTGCTGTGCAGGCTGAGGCCCTTCTCAAAGGCCTGCTGCTCCAGCATTAGAGTGGAGCGTAGCCAGAGGTTGTGTGTCTTGCCCAAGTACTTCAGCACACAGGGGCGGATGGGAATAGGAGGCACACATTGAGACATGGCCTCAACAAAGCAGTTTAGGGCACTGGGCTGACAGTCCCTCTGGGCCTGGTGGCTGCCACTGCATAGGAAAGGACTCATTTCTCCTGACAAAGCCTGGAGAGGGGAGAGAGAGACAGCACATCAACTACCCAGTTTCACTTAAGCAGCAGTGCTATGATATAGCATATTGATAAAGGCATTCTGTTGCATGTATGGGATGCAACACGATGCTGTTTTCCAGTAACAGAGAGCTGTTAGGAAACAGGAAAAGAGAGGGAAGAGAAAACGGGTAAGATGACTGGGAAGGGACAAATGACAAATTGTATGTAGAAGAAGATAAATGACCAACATGTCGCTGGAATTCCATTAATTTTTTACAGAAATGAGCCACATGACATTTTTTGAACTGTTGTAATTTTACATACATGTATGTACAAATAGTCAATGTTAGAAAATATTAACATGATGCAAGTGATTACAACCATTTAACCCAGTCATAGTCACTCTTTTTCAAATAATGCAGCCTATTTAGCACTTGTACTTTTCTTATAACGTAATGCAAAAAAATAAATGTATTTGCTTTGTTGGAACTGCACAGGGCCACTCTATGCAATAGAGCCCCTCAGAACGGCCACATTCGGACAGAATAGACTGAGTATGACCGCGGAGTTAGTGCTCTGATAGTCATGACTGACACACACTCAGAAATAAATGATGCATTGGTAATGAATATAATTTCCACTGCCTGTTGACAGCATGGAATAATTAATGCCTTGATGGTCACTTTAATTAGGCTGGTGGTGAAGAAGGCCAATATGTCATCAAATTCCTTCCATAGAAAAAATGCGCTTTTATATCATTCCCATGTAATAATCCCCGCAGAGATATAAAGCCTGAGCACCAGTAATTGATATGGTGTAATACGGGATTTAAACGCAGAGCTGAGGCAGGCATCAGAATAACCATACATTATGTGACATATTTGTGACTTAATGCCGGTCACAAAAAAGAAAATATCATCATTTTGAAGCCATATTTTTATTGACTGCATCTTTTAGATGTTTAAGAGCTCAATCACTTAAAATCAAGGCCTTTCAACAATTCTAAAAATACTCTATATGCATCTGGTTCGTTAAACTCATTACAGCTTTCCTCCCTCTGCTGTCTCGTTTCCATATTTAGCATAAATGAATCTGTCCTCATTAAATGGAATTGCACGTTTTGAAACAGTAATGGGAGGGCCAAGGTCAGAGTTAATATCTGCTTGCGTCACTGATAAGATACAGAAAAGAACATAGGGAGTGGATGGGTGTACACAATGAGAAGTAACAGGCAATGTGCAAGTCAAAAATACTTGGGGTAGTGAGAAGACGTAAGCGTGCATCTGTTTTTATGATTTAGATTCTGAAAGAGAGTTATTTGCCAAGCAAGGTACACATTTTAGATTTTAAAAAGTATTGGCAACACTTTAATACTGTATGCCATGCAAATGTAAAATATTTTAGCAATACCTAACATGCAAAATTACATCAAATGTTTCCACACAAAGCTGGATGGACATTCTGTTGTTGCTGATGCGTAAATCCTCAGGCAAGTGCATTTCTTTCTCTTATTGAATATTCACAACATTTAAAAATATGATGACTTGGTTACACATATAACCTCAACCATCACCATACTTCCACTGTACTCTGAGCAATACTAAAATGTACTGTGTATACAACTGAAGTTACTTAGCTCTGTGCTTCTCTGGTCAGGATGTAACTAGATAGAAGCCAGTGAGTAAGTTGACTAAGTCAATGTTATACTCACATGCTGCTGCCTGTCAGAGAGGATCTTCCAGAGGCGAGGGAAGAGCTGAACCCAGGTCTTCTCAGCCAGCGGTGTGGAGATGTGACAAAGCTGGACAAGAGCGTTCAGAAGTGCCCCCGTCTAACACAGAGCAGAGAAAAAATGACAGCTGCTGACTCAGCAAGGCAAGGGTTCAGAATCCTCCGGGAGAGTACTGCTGATTTACTATCCTACTGGGTGGTTAATTGTAGTGTCGTAGTCAAGACCACCTAAACCAAGACATTACTAAGACAATAAAATCCCGAGACTAGACGAGTAAAAATGCGGATGATTCCGAGACAAGACCTTCAAAAACTGGTCTTATTGCTAAAATAAAAATCAGCAGGGCTCTGGATCACGAACAACGCTACACAGGATAGAAGAGGGAAAATGTTTCAAATATATGATGAAGTTAAATATCTCAAACATTCTCTATAATATTGCTAGTAGTAGCCCCTGGGTAATTAGGGCAGTTCTAAAAATTCTTCCAACATAATGCTTAAATACATAATTTCCCCCAACTTTGTCGAAATCCAATCAGTTCTAACAGCCCCTCAGTACACTGTAGAACAGAATACGTGCTGGTAACAGAAAGGCCAAACTTACCTTGACCTCCCGTAGTGAGTCTAGAAACTTGTCATGGCGGTTTGTCAGCATGTGCAGTTGGTTGCCTGCATCTCTCTCAGCCTGCTCCTTAGTCTTGGGGATGGCTGTCTGGTCACCTGGTGCTAACTCTATGTCTATCTCCACATCCTGCCAGAGCAGAGAAGAAAACAATCGTCTTTTAATCTTTTCTCAGGACCACAGTATGTAACGTGTGTGTGTGTGTATGTATGTATATCCCACCTCCTCCTTGGTCTCACTGTTTTCTCTCTCACGTGGCTCCTGCTTGACATGCGTTGCCATGGCGAAGGCGGCGCGGTCATGGCTGTCAGCCAGGTTGATGACGTTAGTGATGGAGGGCAGCATGGATCCCTGGCAGCTGGTGCCGATGATGGTGTTTCGCTCACACACTGCCAGCAGCAGCTAACACACACACACACACACACACACACACACACACACACACACACACACACACACACACCAAGGGAAAAATGCAAAGATCAGCGACAGTAAATGACATGGCAACTTTCAGCGTGACAAGAGGGTAGCCGAAGCTAAACCAAAAATAAACATTTTATGAATTAAAAATGCATTAGGTTTTCATGTTGGATAAAAGGCTTGAAAGGCCTACTGAAAGATTAGAGGCAGCGCTGTTTACCTCTATGCACTGTTTGATCCAGAAGTGGCTGCCCATGGCCTCCCAGTTCTGAGAGCAGCAGATGTAGAGCAGCCTCTCATAGACACGGCGCTTCATGGAGGCGTCAAACACCTCAAAGAACTTGGCTCTGATCAGTGGCTGAGTGCACCGGAGCCCCGAGAGGAAGGCTGGCTCCAACTTGGAGGTGATGTCACTTCCTGAAAGGCTCTCATCCCTGAACAATGTGAAGGACAAAACATTTATTTGACAGAGCTTGCATGCTGGCTCTTACTCATTCAAATTGTGAACTTGAGTATCATATAAATGTTTTTGCTGAGAGTATATCAGAGATGTGCTGACTCTATGGTCAGTTTGGAAGCCATCATCAACTCTCAGATATTTTGTAGCAATTTGAGGAGGCTTGAGACTTTTTTTTTTATTTTTCTTTAATGACTTTTACTTTTGTTAACTGCATTTTTAAATTAATTATCATATCAATATAATATGTTTTTGTTTCTTTACTATTACATTTGTATTAATGTCTTAAGAAATTATTAAAACAAATTGTCAAAATAATCCAAAGAATACAATGTCATTCATTATTTACAGCTCATTTTTTTCTGTTATTTCTGTGCAACTGTCGACACAATTATTATACATACTACTAATTAGCAGCATATAATCCTGTTTGGGATTAATGGATGATTTACAAATATGGCAGGCAAGGCAGGTAAGATTGCGAACATATTATAAGCACAAAAAGTAATCTCATAGCAACAATCAAACGCAAGGTCCCAGTATGTTCAAACAGCTGTGTAATACTGAGGATCACTGAAGTGGAACTGAGGAGATGGCAGTTAAAATGGAATATTCTGTGAAATTAAGTATCTTTGATGGTGATACTCCACTGCTAGTAAAGCACCAACCGTTATACATTAAACATTTCAATAACAAATGTCATCATTTCTACATCATCCTGCTGCACTAAATGGGCCTCATGGGTATGATTCACATAAAGGGCGTTACACAGTAGCCATGACCCAGCTGGCGCGCGCAAATGTGACGTCATGGGAGCGCCGTAACCATTTATACCCGCGCTAGTGGTCGCGACACTAGTTGCAGTCTTCTCCTGAACAGAGGTGGCGCTAATGAGGAAAGGCTACCGACTTTGCTCTTTGTACGGAATAGAAGAAGAAAAAGGTAAACAACGAACTGGCAGCAACATTGACATCAATGCTTCGATTTGAGTCGATGACCTACTTCGTCGGATCAAGCCTTTCATTCACCATAAAAGAACTCATCTTAACCCAGTAAGTTTACAAGAGAGACTTGCAGTCACTGAGAGTCCTGGCACCCGGTTGCCCAGGAGCTCGTTCATGCTTCCTGTTTCCGCTTTGTCGCGCGCCGCTGAAAAAAGGAAGAAAAAAAAAGAAAAAAAGAATTGTGTGCAACCTCTGCTCGAGCACTATAAATCCGGGTGCGCCGGCAAATCTACGTCATTTTGACGTCACGATGGCGCGCGCCAGCTTGGCTGCGGTTACTGTAAAACGGCCATAACAGAAGGGAAGGTGGGATAAAAAAGGAACAACAAAGGCAAGGCTGCCCCAGCTGCATATTGCCTCTATTTGCGCCATTCTCTTAATCACACATTGTTTGGGCACAGCTGCTTTATCATGCAATTATCATTACGTGCGGTCCATCATGGCTTTACTGCTCGTTCTAAATCTTTTGACATGAAGAGCAGATGGGGTGGAGGGATACGGGGTACATTTGGCCGATTAAATGTGTGTGTGGGTAAGACAGAAAGACAAAGAGAGCCAGGTTTGATGAATAGCGGGCAGCAGGACAGTCCCTCCCCTCTGGCCCCCACCTACTGGGTGTCCTGTCAGGAGTTGGCTGAGCCCTGACACTACTTTAGCCCGGTGAAACACCCTGGCACATTATCCATCTCTATCACTATGTGCTGTCTTTCTGATCCCTTCTACACAATGCCACCCTCCTATTCTCCACCTTTACTCTATTTACAGCTTTCATTTCTAACAATTAATTACTCTTTTTCCATGTACCACCAACTGACTCTAACCATTTGCATTTATCTACCATGACGTACCATTCCCTATCCTTACTTTGATCTTTAAAAAAGATGAATGGTACACTGCTCCTGCTTCAAACCCCCTCCTCCTCGTCTTGATTTTTTCTACTGCTCCTTGACCCAACCTCTCGTGTCTTTCCCCGCCTCAACCTCCCGACCTTCATCCCTCCTTTTAAGATGGATGCAAGGGCGGCATGGCGGCAGCGGCACGGCCATTTGGCCATGTGATGAATGGTGGTAATTACCTGTAGACGTAATTAACGAGGTCCAGGAACTGGGCATTTAACTCAAGTTCATCGGGGAAGCGCTTCTCTATGTAGGTCATCATCTTTACCAGCAAGACGGACTTCTCACGTATGTTAGGCATCTAAGAAGGGAGGAGGAAAAGAGGGATGTCGGTTATAAAGGAGAGATAAAGAGAAGAAAATTAAAAAAATAAAATCTATTCGGTTTTATTCTTGTGACCACATCCCTCTGTCCAGCTCAGCCTTTTACTGTGTGCTATCCTTTTACATCTTAAAAAAAAAAAAACCTCCGACACCTCTGTGGGTGCTCATGTTAACCTTACTGGGTTTATAAACTGTGCTGACTGCTTGTCGTTTGTCCAAAGGTTTCACACCTTTTAAAATGTACTGTGCCGATTCAGTTCAGTCAAAGAAACAATGCGACGATCTTCTGAATCACACATTTTTATTTGTTTGCACACATTATCACACATTTTCTGCAAATTAATATTGATTCAGAGTCGAACAATCTGTACTGTCTCGCAGAGAAAAGCCTCCTTCTTACCTGATTCGCAGCCATGGGAGAATTGTTTTTCACCCACTCTTCAACAATTTTGACAACAGCCCGGAGGATTTTGGGGTCAGGTGACTTCTCGATCAGCGAAGTGAGGATGACCTGGATGAAGTTCTTCCTCATTTCAATGCTCATGACAGACAGTCGAGTCTTCACCAGGTCAAGACTCAGCATCACCAGCTCACTGGTCACTATGAGAAGAGAGAGATTAACAGTCAGGCAGGACTCAGACAAACACGCTACCGGGTCAAAATATGAGAGGCATTTTAGTATTATTATTGATGGAAAGTATTTGTTGACATTTGTGAATAAATTATTGTGCATGTTTTTCCGTAAATAAGCTTCAACAGACACCAGCTGAGGTGAGTCTGTCTTCAATATCAGCTAAGTAAGCAACCAACATACAGGATTTCTTTTCTTCATTGCTATTCTAAAATATAAGAGCTGTAACAGAAAATAAAGTCTCGCCGTGTGTCTTTTTTTCTCAAGAGTCAAGCTGGTCTTGAACAATGTGAATCGTGCACTTTATGTTTTCAATAGTGATAGCAGCCAAAATACAACTAAACAGTTCCAATACAATCGGGATGTAACTAATTCAATAAAGTTTATTTGATTAGCGAGACATCTGCAATCTTTAGAGGCAAAAGCCCCGCTGGTCAGATGGCCTTTTGTCTTAGTGATTCTAACTGTGCTTAGCGGAGGGTAAATGTCCGTTTCCCCCGATATAGTCACTAGGAGCAAAGTGAAAGCACTGATAGCATCTTTCAGCCATTACCTCCCATCTGAAGCCAATCTGGTAAAGCCAAGCTCAGAGAAGTCAGTGAACATGGAACCTCAATGACACATAACAACAACACTGTCTTTACTCTTGCTGCCTAACATACAGTAGAAAGCAAGTTGTCAAGAGGTTCCGCGTCAAACCATCTACCGTTTACTCTTTCAAACCCATAGCAAAACAGCACAAGGTGACCCTCTGTCTGCTTTATCCTGAGAATTACTAGGAGCCAATACAGGGTGGGAACTGTGAAACCAGACTTTCTTTAGAGTGGATCACCACCGTACCACAACAGCTATTGAGAACACAGCTGGGGTCACTGATATAGAACTTTTGATACGTTCTTTATATGGAGCCAGGCACTGGTGAGATACCTGGGATACCTGAGCTCTAACTGGGTCTAAAGAGGGTTGCCATACGAGTGTACGTGTGTGTTGTGCACAACTGACCTCACACACACACAACCCCTTGTTAGATCAGGGTTAGGGAAGGTACGCACACTAGACTTCCTGATAATGTCAGCCAGCTGTAACTGCAGCCCTGCAGAATAAGTTCCACTGAAACAGTAACTGATCTCTGAGCTCCAATGGTGACTCAAGAATGGGGGGAATGGTCAGAATCTATTTTGTTTGTATCTGTGGTGGACTGCATAACTTGCATTTATCAAAATAACAATTCAAAGCTATATTACATACTAGAGTGAGTGAATGTGTGTGAGAGATATTCTTTATGTAGTAATATAATGTATACTGTGTATGTGTGCTTGTTATGTCTGCGCTCGGCTTCCTCATATTTCCCACTGAAGTCATGTGCACCCGTGCATGTACCAGTGCTGGTTTCAGTGACCCCTGGGTTGGCCTGCTGGGGGCTCAGGTGTTCCCGCACCATCTTCTGTAGTGAGCGCATGAACACCGAGATGAGGCGGTCGATGTAGCTGGCATTGTAACTGCAGGCGGACTTCAGGATCATCAGTGTTCCTGGAAGACAAATGAAGGTGAAGAGAGGAGGATGAAGGGAGGGGGAAAAATGGGAAATGCAATAATATGACAATAACCTCAACCTCTGCGGGGCGACGTAACAGACACACACCTGCAGTCAGCTTGTGTTCAGTCACACAGCATGATAAGGACTTGGCTTTTTGTTTTTTTAGGGAATTTAACAAAGGTTTGTCACAGAGGCAGGGATAGGTATGAGTAATGTCCCTCTCTGTTGCTGCTCCCTCGGGTGGAGACAAATGTCACTGCCCATCACATCAGCACCACCTCTCTGCGACAGCAGGATACCAAATGCATTTTATTGACCACAACTGCCATTTTGGGAAACCGTATAAAATAGCATTACCTTTGGACTGCTCTCCAATAGGTATTTGTCACCTTGAGGGGCCTTAATCTGTAACGCTACTAGATATTTCAAATAAAAGAAGAACAATCTAATAATTGTCTCCTGGGAATAAGCTTTAATGTAAGCCTTTTCTATTAATGCTCTCTGACATCTGGGAGGATAAGCGTAATGTCATACAGGAACGGTGGCCGAAAGCAGCAATCCTTCCCGAGACAACCTTTCCCGACCCGCTGGACTGTGGCCTTCGTTTAAACACCAGATGTTAGCCCAAGCAGCAGGGCTCATCGGCTTGCATTTTAACGACCCACTCACTGGCTTAATTGCTAAAAGTGACTGAGGCAGCTTGGTTTTGTAGGGATGGAGTGGGAGTGTGAAACCTTGTTTAAAAAACCCACAGGTTTATGAGCAACAAAGTGAGAGTAACAGAGCACAAGGTGGTAGAAAGGGATACATGAGAAGAAGAAAAAAGGGAGAGGTGGGTAGCTGAAGATCTTACCGAAGAGCTGTGTGGGGTTAGTGTTGCTTGTGGCTTTTTCATAGTTGGTAAGTCCTTCATAGATGACCTTGCCCACAGCAGCATACAGACACTCCAATTCCTCATACTTAGATGCCACTGTTGATGTGCCTAGAGGGAGAGAAAAGTGTTTACTTCAAAGAAAGAAAAGCTGAGAATCTAAATCAATGCCTTAGTTTTAGCACATGACTAAAGCAAACTTAAGAATTTAAGCATCAATCAACAGAGCAAAGGTCCATGTATTTTGGCACATCTTCAAAGAACACAGAAGGGAGTTCACAATTACTCAGACAACTCAACACATGCAGTGCTTTTCCTGAGTTTGAGGATAGCTGGCCTGTTCCAGTTAGACTACTGGTAACTTACTAGGCTCAGTGGGGAAGATGCTCATGAGGCGAGAAAGGAGAGAATGGACAGCCCGCAGGACTTTGGTGTTGCCGCAGGTCATGCATGCAGCGATGCCCCGCTGGAGGGGTTTGAAATGGGCCAGGATGGCTGGGGACTGCAGCACTGTCAGCAGGAAGCAGAGGATCTCCAGTCCAGTGCAGATGTTAGAGATGTTAGCCTGTGCTGTCTGCTCCTGAGAGGACACGGTGGAAAACAGAGAAACCAGGATGTCAGTGGTGTAAAAGAAGTATGTACATATCTCAAGTAACCATTTAAGTGTCATTCTTATTCTCTCTTACAAAAGACCACCTATTAACACCTATTATGCTTCCTAATACATGTCAGCAACATAGCCAGACCTATCTTTTTTAGACATAAGGATACAACCCTAAAACAAAGCAAGAAAAACTACTGTGCAAATTCATCAGTAGATGCATTAATCATTCAGGTTTTTATTCCATTCAAATTCTACGACAACTCAGAAATCAATATTCTACACACAGAGGTATTTCTCACACAAAAGAACCAAGGCAATGTGATCGCTGCTAAACCAAAGATCAATGGCCAACATCAGGTCCTAATTTTGTCTAAATTGCAATCAAGGTTTAAAACGATGGCAGGACCAAGAGGATAATCTGGGACAGAGCCATAGCACTAATCTTGGCTAATGAACAAGGTGACTCTTGTGATAAGGCTCCTGGTAGATATTAGGGTAGTATTGATTTGGCAATGTATTAACAGAATGGAACCTCGCCTCTGAAGCCATGCAGATAGGGCATATGCATGTATGTGCACGAGGGTTTGATTGTGTGCATGTTTTGTTCCCCATACCCCTCCTCATTTGCCCTCTCACGCCACTCCTCCTGACTCTTAATCACTGCCATGCCAGTACAAAGAGATGATAAAAGGTAATCCGATTTAGAGCATTGTTCATTAGTCTGAGCAAGATGGCTAGGCAGGTAGAGCATGCTCCCAAGGGGAAAGGGCCTGTGTATGTGCATCTGCATAAGAACGACAGAAAGCCTTGTTTGTCAGACTGGGATCTGGAGGGGCTGATGTTTTGTCTGGAGGGGCTGATGTTTTGTGTGTGTGTGTGTGTGTGTGTGTGTGTGTGTGTGTGTGTGTGTGTGTGTGTGTGTTGGCAGAGAGAAAGGAGTGGCTGTTGCAGTCATCCCCCAAAAGGGAAGTACGTGACAATTTCCGGCGCATGGCGATAACCTTGTCTGAACAGTGGCTGAATCAGACCGGAGAGATGAGTAGAGAAGGAGAGAAGCAATGGATAAAACGAGAGAGAAAGAAGAGAGGCCGCGATAAGAAGCTGAAAAGAAAAGAAGGGATGAGAGGAGGAAGTGGTGGCATAAGACAGAAGGAAAGGCAAAGGGGAGATGCACAGTGGGGCGATACAGAAGGCAAGGATGAGGAGCTTAGGATGGAGAGGGGTGGGGGTTGAAGAAGAAGGCACAGGCCAACCCGGATAGACTCCTGTTATCGCACCACTGTCATTATTTTGTCATTATGGTGGTTGGCGCCTCACTTCATGCATTACTGATAACAGACAAAGGACTTGGAGACGTAGGAGAAAACACTAAGACAGAGCTTTACAGAGACAGGGAAACTTCTACAGTCTCTGGGAAAGCGACCAGCAGAGACACATTAGTTAATCTTTACCGTTTGTTGATTATTGCTTGGAGCGGTTTTGATCAGACTTGTTTTCCTAAGACATTGTTGATGACATGCACTTGCACAAGCCACTTCAAATAAGAACAGCAATAGTCCCCATCCCAAAATAGAAAAGATAAGAGTGTCACTTTAAGTTAATATCCTCATCATCAATGGAAAATCCAAGGAAAAGCAATCACAGGTCTGGGCACAGTCATTGACATGTGATCTCTGGGAAATGCAGCACAGAAACACAACAGTAATGACAGCTTAGCACCAAAAATGTCAACAACACACGCATGAATGTGACTTTACGAAACATAAAGGCAGCCTCATAAGGTACATAATGACTGACTGGGTCACTCTGACTGAAGACATATACCATCTTACCACTGTCATAAGCAGCTTGT